>CM053027.1:316118097-316208128 GCA_028564925.1 Lithobates sylvaticus
GAAAAGATAGAATAAAGTATTTACAAAAATGTGAGGAGTGTACTCTCTTATATATATTTATTATATATATGGTTCACTTTAAGCGCTGCACTATTTCCATGGATATAAAGTTCATAACAGTCTTTCCAATAATAAAATTGAAGAACTAGCTTAAGACTGTATCTATTTAAAATCACTCTATTATTTGTATATCTATGTATATTAAATATTGTCTTGCTGATTCTGTTGTTTCCTTTAAGAAGCCATGGGATATTGTTTTGGGAAAGGCAAAGAACAAGCACCTTTGTGGTATTGCTAAGCTTCAGTTCCTCTTTATTATTTATTGCGCTTTTGTTTTTAGCGAGTCAGCTCTAAAACCTGTATAAATACATCATATCCTTCCTGAACGAGAACTTTGTGAGCATGGAAAGGAAAGACAAATCTCAGTTCTTATCGTGTTCTGTTCAGCAACAAGTTTTGTTACATGCTGTTAGGATAAGTTTTCTTTTCATTAGGCTAGACCAAACACAGCCAAAATATATTCCATATAGAATTTTATTTGGCTGTAATTGCTTTGAAAATCATTGTCTGTGCATGTGCAGAAGCTTTAAGGCTGCATTCACACTGGTGATTTAGGCGGTTGTCAATCGTAGTGGCCGAAGTTTTCTGATTCCTGCTGCTGTCCCTGCCGCTGACCCTGTTCACTATGACAGGTCTCTGGCAGCTGCAGGTGTTAGCGGCTGTCTGCCCAGCCAGCATTTACCTGCTGTGATTGCTGCTGAATGCACACAAATAGTGCAGCAGGAGACTTTTTTTGCCCCTACAAGTCGCACTGGCCTAAATCACCGGTGTGAATGTAGCCTTAAACTGAAATCTGCCAAGCAAAAAATATGGGGGGTGTTTTTTCTCACCTCCTTCTAAAGATGTTGATTGGGTGTTATGCTGACTCAATAGTTTTAATACATTTCGAATAATACTTGAAAGTATTGGATAATAAGTTGGATAATACTAATACTTTGAAAGGAATGAATAATAACTTGGAAAATACTAATACTTTGAAAGTATTGTATAATAAGTTGGATAATACTAATACTTTGAAAGTATTTGATAATAAGTTGGATAATACTAATACTTTGGAAATATTGGATAATAAGTTGGATAATACTAATACTTTGGAAGTATTGGATAATAAGTTGGATAATACGAATACTTAGAAAGTATTGGATAATAAGTTGGATAATACTAATATGTAGAAAATATTAGATAATAAGTTGGATATACTAATACTTTGGAAGTATTGCATAATAAGTTGAATAATACGAATACTTTGGAAGTATTGGATAATAAGTTGGATAATAAGAATACTTTGGAAGTATTGGATAATAAGTTGAATAATACGAATACTTTGGAAGTATTGGATAATAGGGATGAGCCGAACACCCCCCCGTTCGGCTCGCACCAGAACCCGCGAACGGACCTAAAGTCCGTGCGAGCTTTAGAACCCTATTAGTTATAATGGATGCGAACGTTCGAAATTAAAAGTGCTCATTTTAAAGGCTAATATGCATGTTAATGTCATAAAAAGTGTTTGGGGACCTGGGTCCTGCCCCAGGGGACATGTATCAATGCAAAAATTTTTTTTAAAAACGGCCGTTTTTTTCAGGAGCAGTGATTTTAATAATGCTTAAATTGAAACAATAAATGTGTAATATTCCTTTAAATTTCGTACCTGGGGGGTGTCTATAGTATGCATGTAAAGGGGCGCATGTTTCCCGTGTTTAGAACTGTCTCTGCGCAAAGTGTCATTTTTGAAAGTAAAAAAGCTATTTAAAATCACTCGCGGCTAATGTTAATTCACGGCTCCCGTAACACAGAGAACAGTGATTCATTGAAACTCATTCATAAAAAAAAGTCATTGATAAAAAAAAAAAAAAAAATGAAAAAAAAAAGCGTAGGGGTCCCCCCAAATTCAATAACCAGGCCCTTCAGGTCTGGGATGGATATTAAGGGGGATCCCAGCCAAAAAAAAAAATGGCGTAGGGACCCCCTCAAAATCCATACCAGACCCTTGAGGTCTGTATGGATTTTAAGGGGAACCCTAGCCAAAAAAAATGGCGTGGGGTCCCCCTCAAAATCCATACCAGACCCTTATCCGAGCACGCAACCTGGCAGGCCGCAGGAAAAGAGGGGGGGACGAGAGCGGCCCCCCCTCTCGCCTGAACCGTACCAGGCCACATGCCCTCAACATTGGGAGGATGCTTTGGGGGTCTAAGACCCCTAAAGCACCTTGTCCCCATGTTGATTAGGACAAGGGCCTCTTCCCCACAACCCTGGCCGGTGGTTGTGGGGGTCTGCGGGCGGGGGGCTTATCGGAATCTGGAAGCCCCCTTTAACAAGGGGACCCCCAGATCCCGGCCCCCCCCCCCTGTGTGAAATGGTAAGGGGGTACAAAAGTACCCCTACCATTTCACCAAAAAAGTGGCAAAAATGGTAAAAATGACAGGAGACAGTCTTTGACAATTCCTTTATTAAAATCTTCTTTCTTCTTTCTTCATCCTTCGGATTCTTCATCTTCTCCTTCCTTCATCTTCTTCCATCTTCTTCTTCCATTTTCTTCTTCCTCCGATCCGCTTCTTCTTGCGCTGGTCTTCTCGTCCTTCTCGTCCGGCATCTTCTTCCGTCGGCGTCGGCGTCGGTGTCGGTGTCTTCTTGGGCCGCTCCGTGCAATGGGAGGCTCCCGCTGTGTGAGGCTCCGCTCCATCTGACAGGTCTTTTAAAACGGAGGGCACCTGGTGACCCCGCCCCCCTCTGACGTCATGGGGAAAGCCATCATGGAATTCCCCATGACGTCCCTGTGCGTCAGAGGGGGCGGGGTCACCAGGTGCCCTCCATTATAAAAGACCTGTCAGATGGAGCGGAGCCTCACACAGCGGGAGCCTCCCATTGCGCGGAGCGGCCCAAGAAGAGACAGAGACACCGACGCCGACGCCGACGGAAGAAGATGCCGGACGAGAAGGACGAGAAGACCAGCGCAAGAAGAAGCGGATCGGAGGAAGAAGAAAATGGAAGAAGAAGATCATTTTTACCATTTTTGCCACTTTTTTGGTGAAATGGTAGGGGTACTTTTGTACCCCCTTACCATTTCACACGGGGGGGGGGGGGGCCGGGATCTGGGGGTCCCCTTGTTAAAGGGGGCTTCCAGATTCCGATAAGCTCCCCGCCCGCAGACCCCCACAACCACCGGCCAGGGTTGTGGGGAAGAGGCCCTTGTCCTAATCAACATGGGGACAAGGTGCTTTAGGGGTCTTAGACCCCCAAAGCATCCTCCCAATGTTGAGGCATGTGGCCTGGTACGGTTCAGGCGAGAGGGGGGGCCGCTCTCGTCCCCCCCTCTTTTCCTGCGGCCTGCCAGGTTGCGTGCTCGGATAAGGGTCTGGTATGGATTTTGAGGGGGACCCCACGCCATTTTTTTTGGCTAGGGTTCCCCTTAAAATCCATACCAGACCTCAAGGGTCTGGTATGGATTTTGAGGGGGACCCTACGCCATTTTTTTTTTTTTTTTTTGGCTGGGATCCCCTTAATATCCATCCCAGACCTGAAGGGCCTGGTTATTGAATTTGGGGGGACCCCTACGCTTTTTTTTTTGTTTTTTATTAATGAATGACAGCTCTCTGTGTTACAGGAGCCATCAATTCATTAGCCGCGAGTGATTTAAATAGCTTTCTTCCTGCAAAAATGACACTTTTTTGCAGGGAAAGTTCTAAGCACAGGAAACCTGCCCTCCTTCACAGGCCACCTATAGACACCCCCCAGATGTGATACTGCAATGCTGTTCTAACAGCATGCACACACATATCCCCAGAAATAAAGCACATATTGTTGTCAGCAGTCAGCAGCACACTGACACGCTGACACTGTGAGTGAAACATAATATGCGAGGCCGCCGCCGCGGCGGCCTCTTATACCGTGGGGCGTGTATTAAAGCCCCTGAGCTATAATTGGCTACAGGCATCCTGCCTGTAGCCAATTATGGCTCTCCTCGCTGCCGGCGCTGTGATTGGCCAAGCATGCGGGGTCACAGTGCATGCTTGGCCAATCATCAGCCAGCATTGCACTGCGCGGGCCGCAATGCATTGCGGGGCCGCTCGCATCACACGAATTTGATGCGAGCGGCCCCAATAGTTCTGGGCTCGCCGAGCGAGCGAACACCCGGTGCTCGATTCGAACATGGGTTCGAATCGAACACCGGGCTCATCCTTATTGGATAATAAGTTGGATAATACTAATACTTTGAAAGGAATGAATAATAACTTGGAAAATACTAATACTTTGAAAGTATTGTATAATAAGTTGGATAATACTAATACTTTGAAAGTATTTGATAATAAGTTGGATAATACTAATACTTTGGAAATATTGGATAATAAGTTGGATAATACTAATACTTTGGAAGTATTGGATAATAAGTTGGATAATACGAATACTTAGAAAGTATTGGATAATAAGTTGGATAATACTAATATGTAGAAAATATTAGATAATAAGTTGGATATACTAATACTTTGGAAGTATTGCATAATAAGTTGAATAATACGAATACTTTGGAAGTATTGGATAATAAGTTGGATAATAAGAATACTTTGGAAGTATTGGATAATAAGTTGAATAATACGAATACTTTGGAAGTATTGGATAATAAGTTGGATAATAAGACTACTTTGGAAGTATTGGATAATAAATTGGGTAATACTAATAATTGGAAGTATTGGATAATAAGTTGTATAATACTAAACTGGTATTTAAGACAATAAAAAAAAACTGATGACAGGCAGACCTTAGTGGTCGTGGTCTCTTGTATCGTAAATGCCTCCCCTGTCTGTCAGCGGTAATGTGATCTAAGCTGCATATGTGCAGCTCGGACCATGTTTATGACACCCACTCTGTGCCATATTGATGTGACTCCCGTGATCATGGCGCAGGAGTGAAGTTGTCAAGTAACCAAGCAAAGAGACAGAACTCGGAAGGAAGACTGGGTTAAGATAGAAGCGCTGGGACCAGCAGGAACAAAGACAGCACAGGGGTCAATTTGACAGGTAAGTCTGTCATAATAGGGGAGATTTACTTAAACGGAAACACTCATATTCTGGTGCAGCTGTGCATGGTAGCTGATCAGCTTCTAACATCAGCTTGTTCAATTAAGCTTTGGCAATAAAACATTGAAGATGATTGGTTTCTATGTAAAGCTGCACCCGATTTTGCACTCTCCAGTTTTAGTAAATAACCCCCACTGTGCTAATTTGCAGTGCATATTATGGGCACGAACCTGCAGGGGGCACATTTTAACATTATTTCTAATGTCTTCAAAGCAAGCTATTCACAGACAGATACATATGACCTACTGACGTTTCTCACCACTACTGTTCAGATCTGTAAAAAGGATGTTTGGCATAATGAAGGATGGTGACAGTGATATTACACTGCTGGTGTTTGGGAAACCTTTAATAATCCTACACCAGGTCCAACTTTTAATGTCGCATTCAGTTGCTGTTTAGAAATAAATTTTGCCTTATCTTGTGATTCTTTTCTGCATATTTTCTACTCCTGGAACTAATATTATCTCTTCATTCTTCGCAGCTACTTTGGTGAACAAACAAATGGAAAATGGGTGACTAGGTACCCTATATGTCTCTATCAGGCTTTGTGCTTGGCAGCAGTTTCCCTGCTTCTGTGGAGGAGACATTATCCAGAGATGTCCTGGAACAATGCAACAAGGCAGCCAAGCCTTCAAGCATATTAAACTAAGCTGACTGAATAAATAGTGCCACAAGAAATACTGTTAGTGTTAGATCGCGCAAAAGGTTTTTTAATGATTACCGATGCAGCTGATAAGGGATCTTAATAAATTAACAGCTATTACATTGTTATCTTGACACTACTGCAAGTACCATATCATAACACTTGCTAAACTAAATTAAGCATGACAAGTCCTTTGTGATCTATATTAGTTATGTATTTCAGACACAAACTATACCCATAATTACCAGGATACTGCTCTTTTTAAATTAGACTCAATGAATTAAAGTAGCTTCTGTCACTTCTATATTTTAGCTGACAGTTAAAGTACATCTAAACTTAAAGCGGTTGTAAATCCTTACATATACCCACTGAAGTGACTAGCCTCAGATGTTACAAATAGAGATAAAACAAATTATTCTACATAATTTGTACCTGTTTATCTGTATTTCTCTCAACATCCCTACATAGTCCAGAATTTATAAGCTTGTCTGAGCTGTCAGGAAAAAGGGGGCAGAGAGCTCAAATCACACTCTGCAGAGCTCAGTGAGGGGAGCTCTGAGAGCGGATTGGAGGGATGACAAAGGGAGACACACCCCCTTAATACAGCACACAGGAACAGAGCTGAGGCTGTCATCCAGCCGGAGATCCCTTTCCTGTCACCATTTTTCTCTTGGTGTCAGGAAAACTTGTCAGAAGTGACTCATGCAGATAGCAGAGGAATGAACAGCAGACATAAATAACATTTAGTGCTCTTAACTGAGACAAGTGCACACTATAGAGGGATATGCTATTACAAAAATTGAATATATTGCAGTTTACCAGTCCTTGGATGCGGTAAATGCACTAGTTATCTTTTCTATTAAGACTAAGTAAATTTTCTGTGAGTACGGAAAATATACCTGTTAATCCTGTCAGAAATCTTATGTACTTATAACTTCCTGTACACTGAACTGAAACCTCAATCATTGTTATCAACTTACTCAGCTACATTATGCGAATTGCAGAGCACTACCCCTCTATGTAATGAGGAGGAGCTGTTTGTAGTCCAAACTTGGAGAGCAGCCTTGTGTGACAACCTGGCCCCTATGTAGATGCAGTACAGTAGGTAAGCATTGTCATCCTAAGACCAGCAGTGCATTATTAGTAGAATCACAAGGTGAAAATAAAGGGAAAAAACCTTAGCTATCACATCTAGAGACTGGTAAGCTGCAATATATTCTATTTTTGCTCCTAAGTTTAGATAAACCTTAAAGCAGATTAAACCCTAAAACAAAAAGTACTATATAGCAGATTACAATTTTTTGGATGTGGTGGCTGCATTAGGTTTCTTGGCTTTTTACCCTTTATTTTCACCTGGTGATCCTGCCAGCAAGTCTATTATTTTTCAACTTCCTTTAACAGATCAAGCTGTTCAGCAAAAGTGTCAGTTACAGTGTTGATACAAACCATTTAACACTTTCAGGGGTGCTTAAATAGTTTGTTTTTATTACTTACCGTATTTATCGGCGTATAACACGCACATTCATTTGAAGAGGGAAGTTTCAGGAAAAAAAATTAAATTTGAAATAAGGAACTTTGAAGCAATATAAGGGTCAGTGCCCATCTGCAGCCTCACCATTGCCATCAATGCAGTCTGATCACTGCCCATCTGCAGCCTCATCAGTCCACATCAATGCAGCCTCACCATTGCCATCAATGCAGCAGCCACACCATTGCCATCAATGCAGCCCCCCTCCCTGTCCCCAACAAGGCATCTAAAATTGAAGTGCTATTGCTATTTGCACCCGATTTTCATGGTGAAAAAGTCAGTGTTATACGCCAATAAATACACTATATAAAACCTTCAGCCGAAAAGAAAAAAAACTGTTGCTCTAACTGCTTAAAAAATGTTAGCTGGAGGTGGGCTTTAACTCAATAGTCAAATCTATTTAAATTTGCTAGTACATTTACCCTCTCCACAGACTGACAATGCTGATGTTCAAAGTTATCTCTATTGCTCCTCCATCCAGAGTGGGGACACCCTAAGATAGGAAGGATCAACAGGTGAAAATAAAAACCTAAAAAAAGAAAATGAATGCAACCAATACATTTAAGAATTTGTAAGCTGCATATATATATATATATATATATATTTTTTTTTTTTTTCGGGGGGGGGGGGGGGGGGGGGGTTTAATACCACTTTAAGGTGCTCATCCTCAAAGGAAGACTGTGGTTTAGGTACATACTTTGGGCAGTAGTCAGCTAGATCATAAGAACAAACCGCAACATATCATCTCATAATATCATTATGTGATTGCAATAATTTAAACACATTAGTCTTACTCACCACTGTTTTCCATTGAAAACAGTGGCCTTTCAACATGAACTGCAACACAAGGCATCAAAAGTGGAGCTCTGTATGAAAAAAATAAATAAATTAAAGGCAGCAGCTACAAATATTGTAGCTGCTGACTTTTAATATAAGGATATTTACCTGTCCAGGGAGCCCACGATGTTGGCACCCCAAGCCGATCTGTCCATTGGCTTTGGGTGCAGTCGCTGGCATTCCAAGTAAGGGAAACTGGCAGTGAAGCCTTCAGGGTTCACTCCTGGTTTCCTTCTGCGCATGTGTGAGTTGTGCTGAGCTTTCTGAATGGTCCTGCCATCTTCTGGGACACACACAGGTCCCAGGAGGCAGCAGGGGGAAGGAGGAGATCTTACCCGGAAGTGGAAGTGGGTACCTGTCAAAACCAGGTACCTGCTCCCCACTCCCCCCCAAAAAGTGCCAAATGTTACCTCAGGAGTGCGCATGCGTGAGTTGTGCTGAGCTTTCTGAATGGTCCTGCCATCTTCTGGGACACACACAGGTCCCAGGAGGCAGCAGGGGGAAGGAGGAGATCTTACCCGGAAGTGGAAGTGGGTACCTGTCAAAACCAGGTACCTGCTCCCCACTCCCCCCCAAAAAGTGCCAAATGTGGCAGTGGAGGGGGGGGGGGTGCAAACAAGCAGAGCTTCCCCTTTTGGGTTGAGCTCCACTTTAAGGTGAAAAACCTGTGCTGCAGCCCCCCATCCCCCACTTTTTCTTACCTGAGCCTTACCTGAGCCTTACCTGATACCTGATTACCTGCTGTCTCCCTCCTAATTGGGCAGATTGATAGCAGCGGGAGCCATCCCGCTGCTGTTAATCAAATGCTGTGACACAGGAGTGGATGGTGGGGCCAAGTCCCGCTGTTTGTGCCAATGGACGCAGCAGCTAGGCTCAGGAGTGAGCACGCACGGGTGCCCTAATGGAAAGTGGCTTTCCGTGGGGGGGCACCCGCCAAAGAGGGGGGCCTGGAGAGCCAGCGGGGGGGACCCCAGAAGAAGAGGATTGGGGCTGTAAAAGCATTGCACAGAGCAGGTAAGTGTAGACATGTTTGTTATTTTAATTTTTTTTTAAAACGCAAAGATTTAATATCACTTTAAATCGTTTCAATATTATAGACTTTTATTGAGTTCATGCTTAAGAGAGGCATATGATACAACAGGTTTTTGAACAGCACAGTATATTAAATCCAATACTGTGTTGAAACATCAACAAGGCATTGAGAGTGTATGGCAAACATTTTATATCTATTTATTTATTTATATGGTATACCCATGTTCTATTTTATTTTTTATTTTTTTAACAAAGAAACGATTAATATTATTATTATACAGGATTTATATAGCGCCAACAGTTTGCTCAGCAATATAATATAAAGGGAGACAGTGTGATTACAACACAGTTCAATACAGAAGGAATATAGGGGCCCTGCTCATTTAGTAATTTCCCAAAAGCTACAATAACATACTGTATATATGTGCAATATATATTTCAATATTTTAGAGAAGTACATGTGATATCCATAGGCATAGCTATGTTATTATACATCTAAAAACTGTTGCAACATGTATATGTTTTAGTAGCAGCGCTGACCTCTATATACATGCATGTGAACACGTTATATTTACCAGCTGTATGGGTACTAACTTCCTGAATTAGGGTTGCTCCCTCCGTCTGTCCACTATTTAGTGAATGTCACTACTGTCCACAAAATGTTCATTAGTAAGAAAAGGGTGGAGTGCAAAGTTTAGAACAGACTTACCTCATCAAAAGTTTTCTTTGTATTGAGAAAGGACAGGTAGTAAATTGTAAAGTTCTCCAAAATTACATGGTCCTTAATGGTAGTCAGGTTTAGTAAAGGCAGAAGATTTTCGGGAGCAGGATGCTGAGAGGAGGAGCAGGGAGAATAGGGCAGGACGTGATTTAACTCATTGTCTGTAAAACTGTGCTCCATAAAGGAATGCTTTCATGCAGATAGTAAGTCATTTCCCATTCCATTTCCCACTCCAAGGTGCCTTATCAATGTTTAGATATCAGGTTAATATGTACAACACTCAGGGCTGTCTTTAATATTGACTGGACCCTGGGCAAACATTTTCTTGGGCCCCCTCTTCCACGCAATTTCGCTCTCCACATGCTACAGACATCCAATAAATAGCAGCTAGACTCAAAATCAGTTTACTGATTCAGATCAGGCAGCGATTGCGATTGGTTGCCAGAGGTTACAGTGTATCTTTAACACTTACTGACTGGCTGCTAGAGGTTACAGCACACATTATGGCTCACTGTTATTTCCTAGAGGTTACAGCACACATTATGGCTCACTGTTATTTCCTAGAGGTTACAGCACACATTATGGCTCACTGTTATTTTCTAGAGGTTACAGCACATGACTTCAGCTTGTTTATTGGTTGCTAGAGATTACTGTACATCAATACTGCTAACTGATTGATTGCTAAAGGTTACTGAACATCTATACCACTCACTAATTGGTTGTTAGAGGTTACTGCACATTATTACTGCTCACTGATTGATTGCTAGAGGTTACAGCACATCATCTCCTCACTGCCTGCCTGCCTGACAGTTGTAGGTTGTAGTTTCAAGCATGCTCCTTTACCTCCCCAGTGGGCAGCATTCAGCAGAAGTAATGGTGGATGTGACCTCAGGGGGACATGATATACATATGAATGCTGCCTCTATTTACATATCAATGCCGCAGTCCACGACTATTTACAAATGCTGCAACTATTTACATATCAATGCAGGTTATTTACATGTAAAAACACAGGGTCTGCAGGTGAGTCATCTGCACATGGCAATAGGGCAGAGCTGGGCAGCAGCAGCAGAGGTTTACACTGAGATATCGGGACACAGCACAGGACTAAAACTTCATGGGATAAGGGAATTTAAACTGGGGTAATTGGCAAGTATGAGGCAGCTGCTTTGGGCCCCATTACAATGATGGGGCCCAGGGCAGCTGCCCCCTTTGCCCTGCCTTAAAAAACGGTCCTGACAACACTGTCTAAAAAAGGTTTATATCGATTTTAAGAGATAATGTGAAGTAATAACACGTGTTTGAAATAGAATATATTGAAATCCATATTATTTATTTAATAAAGCAAAAAAGTGTTGTAACCCACAGCAACCATTAAAAAAAAGTATTTTATGTTTTCTGACAACCCTAAATGTATAAAACGTTAAATCAGTTTGCTTGCCATGAGTTAAGGTGAGTGATGTGATGAAAATGAGGTCTGATGAACATCAAACTGAGTGAAAAGAATGCTGTATGGTACTGAAACCAGTGCCACCCTCTTTTCTCCAAGATAAGCAAGTCAGATGCCATCACGACGGTCTGGGCTGTCCATGCGGCTTTCTGTGTCTTTGTTATGGCCATACAAAATAGTCAGCACAGTCACTGGTAGTTGGAACAGTCATCAATTCTCGACTGGACTACGCTAACTCCCTTTACATAGGATTACCCCAATATCAACTTGCGCGCTTACAACTTATCCAAAACACTGCGGCAAGGCAGATAACAGGGAAAAAACCCTGGGAATCCATCTCCCCTTCCCTGAGGAACCTACATTGGCTAAACGTAAGGAATCGGGTCGCATTCAAGACCCTCTGCCTCACCCACACATGCACACATGGAAACGCTCCGCAATACCTTCGCGAGAAAATAAAACACTACACACCGAATCGCAGTCTTCGATCGGCTAATCAAAATCTTCTCCTCATTCCTAAATCCCGCTACAAATCAAAGGGGGAGCGGAGATTCGCTGTCCAGGGACCTCGGCTATGGAACGCTCTACCAACCGACATTCGCATGGAAGAAAACCATCAGGCCTTCAGGAAGAAACTCAAGACCTACCTCTTCTAGAAGCTTGATAACCAAATGCCAACAGCGCCTTGAGGCGATTCAGTTGGCATTGTAGCGCTATACAAGTTATTCATTCATTCATTCACTGACCCACATTGGCTGACCTATGGTACTGCACCTAAGATTTTGACCATGTTTCCTTTTTTACCACTCTGCTCTGGTCTACTGGCCCTTGAAGTTGGCCCTCTTTATAGCCAGTCATACTTATCATCAAAATAACAATCTCTTGATATTATTTCTTATTATGACTGTCATGTCTACCCGAATGCAGGTAGTCAGACACTATAGCTGGCTACTGTGTTCTTCTCCTATAGCAGCCCCTTTCCCATAAGGCAAGCAGGCCTACCAGTACTCGGTTGCCCTCAGGTCTTATACACAATGCTATGGTGCCTGGCCACCATGCCAGGGCAGGCATGAACTCAGCAAAGCAAACAGGTACTTGTGGTTGGCAGACTGGCAGAGTGGTTCTTTGACAGTCTATGTAAAAGGCAGGCTGAGTTCAGGGAATAGTCCAATATCCGGTCAAAGGTCATACACAGGGAAATCCAAACTAGCAGGGCAGACAGGGGTGCTTGATCAGGAATTACAAACGTATCACTCTCTATCAAAAAGCTTGCGTGAGTGTTTGGCTGGCTTATAACAGGTTTGGTTTCCACTCAGAGACTGGCCACATTAATCACCTTGCAGGTGGACAGACAGACAAGGAGAATGTCATAGCCAAAACCAGGATGCTGGAATGAGGAGCAGGAGCGCTAGATGCTCCTGACAATGACAAACCAGCCTTTGTATGCATTTTTTGCTATATCTGCATTGCTGGGTTAATATATATTACGTGAACCTCAAGCGGATCCTGAAGAAGTCCAATTTGGGCGAAATGCGTCAATCCCACCAACAGTTCTGTTGACTGTATGGCAACACTGGCAGCACTGTATACATATTTTTAAAATATCATTTTCTATGTATTAATAATTGTTTTTAACCACTTACAGACCGGAAGATTTGCCTGCTTAATGACCAGGCCATTTTTTGTGATATGGCACTGTGTCGCTTAAACTGACAATTGCATGGTCGTGCAACGCTGTACCCAAACAAAATTTACATCCTTTTTTTCCACACAAATCAAGCTTTCTTTTGGTGGTATTCACCTCTGCGTTTTTTTATTTTTTGCGCTATAAACAAAAAAGTGCGATCATTTTTGCTGTAATAAATATCCCCAAAAATGTTTTTAAAAATCGAATTTCTTCATAATTTTTTGCCAATATATATTCTTCTACATATTTTTTGGTAAAAGAAAATCACAATTAGCAAATATTG
The DNA here is from genome assembly GCA_028564925.1 of Lithobates sylvaticus. NCBI lineage: Eukaryota > Metazoa > Chordata > Amphibia > Anura > Ranidae > Lithobates > Lithobates sylvaticus. The sequence continues at coordinate 316,131,411 of CM053027.1, forward strand.
ATTGGTTTGCGCAAAAGTTATAGCGTCTACCATCTATGGGATAGATTTATGGCATTTTTATTATTATTATTTTGTTTTTTACTAGTAATGGCGGTGATCAGGGATTTAGTGGTACTGCAATATTGCGGCGGACAGATCGGCTACTTTTGACACATTTTTGGGACAGACTGATATTCTGCAAAAGGTACAGGGATTGGACTGCTGGGGACTTTTCTCTGATGAATCCCCTTTCTGATTGTTTAGGGCATCTGGAAAAGGCCTTGTCCAGAAAAAAAAAGGTGCGCGTGAGCATTACACTATCAGTCCTGTGTCATGCCAACAGCAAAGCATCCTGAGACCATTCATGTGTGCGGTTTCTTCTCAGCAAAGGGAGTGTAGGGCTCATTTATAATTTTGCCTAAGAACACAGCCATGAATAAATGGTACAAAAACATCCTCAGGCTCAGAGAAGAACTTCTAACCATCCAAGAACAGTTTGGTAATGAACAACAATGCCTTTTCCAGCATGATGGAGCTCCTTACCATAAGGCAAAAGTGATAACTAAGTGTCTTGGGGAACAAAACATGGGAGTTTCGGCTCCATAGCCAGGAAACTCCCCAGACCTTAATCCCATTGAAAACTTGTGGTCAATCCTCAAGAGGCTGGTGAGTAAACAAAAAAAACCCCACAAATTCTGACAAGCTCCAAGCATTGATGGGCCACTGCCAGTGCCATCAGTCAGGAATCAGGATGTGGCGCAGAAGTTGATTGACAATGACAAAATGCCATGCCATGGGCGAATTGCAGCAGAGTTTTTGAAAAAGAAGGGTCAACTCAACACTGCAAATATTGACTCTTTGCATAAACTTAATGAAGTTGTCAATAAAAGCATTTGACACTTATGGAATCATATGCTTGTAATTATACTTACCAGATACATCTGACACAAAAAGATCTAAAAACACTGAAGCAGCAGACTTTGTCAAAATGAATATTGGTGTCATTTTGGCCACAGCTATGTACATGTACATGGCTAAGTACAGCACACACAGACAGCAGCACGCTGCACAGGCACTGTTACTGCCAGTCTGGCACAGGCACAGCATAATAAACCAATACTTGAGGTTAATGCTTATTTCTACAATAAGAATAAATTTACTGTCATTTTATTATTTCAACAGTTCTAATTCTCAGATACATTCAAAGAAAAAGTGCATAGTCTACAATAATGACATTAGTGTGTGGATTACAACAGTCACCGCTTTTTTATCAACTCTCTATCTCTCAACATTCGCAATGACAATAATAAAGGTAAATATCACACTAAAAGACTACAGGGGCAGGACCCTGGGTCTTCTGCGGCATTTAGAAAGAAACCGAAAGACTGGCTGCTTAGAAGTTGGTGCCTGTGCCGGTGCTTCTTCCACTTCCTGCGATAGTTCTACCACATCATCATCTTCAGACAATTCCTCATGTTGTGTGTGTGGCAATGTGGATTTTCTTGTGGCATACTCCTCTGCCTTTTAAAGCAGTTCCTGAATATTCTCATCCGCCACATCAACAACGGTTTCACAGATGGTAGAGTTGACAAAACAAGCAGCTGCTGCAAATGGAGAGGATCTAAGAATGAAGCAAAACGCTGGTTTACACTCCCTTTCCTTATCTGTGCAATTGTGGTAAGGTCTTGGTAGCTAGTGTTCTGTTTAAAGTCCTCAAGATGGCTGAGCAGATCAAAGAGGGCAGGAACAGTCAGGGACATGGACATGGTGTCACTCTGGAGGGTTTTAGTATATTAGTAGGTCATGCAATGATGTGAGCTTTTGCCATTCACTAGGGAGCAAGCTGTCCCATCCAATGTTGTTTGCGATTTGGCAGACCGACCAGTATTCTCTTCACAATTGCCTCCTTCTGCACCATGTGGACCACAAGTTGCAAGGTATGCACCACACATGGTGTCCGGTCCATATCGATCTGTTGGTACCTAACAAGTGGAACAAACAACCAAATAAGCATAAAGTATAGAAAAGGTTTCCATTCCATTCTATTATTTTAACACTTAACATCTTATGGGAATACTTTTACACAAGACTATGAATAAAGTGGAAAAATAACAAATGTACACCCGTAGAGTAGAGCAGATAGTGCCCCCATATCAATCATCTCATATCTATGTGATAATTGACTGGTGTCAACCATGTCATCATGTAAAAGAACAATAAAAATGGCTCACCGCAGATCAACAATTTCGCTCTTAGCCTCAGAGTAACTTTCCGTCATGGGGGAGTCTTCCTTACTAGAGCTGGGTGGTTCTTCTGCTGCTGCTGTGGTATGTTTAAATGCTACCGCCATATTGCTCCCATTGTCTGTTATCACTGTAAGGATCTTCCTCTTTGGTATGTCCCACTCTTGCAAGAATTTGTCCACACATGATTTGATTGACTGTGCAGTGTGTGGGTGGGCTACTTGTTCAAGGGCCAACAATATGCGTTCAGGTTTATGTTGTTCAACACAAAAGTAGCATGCACTTATGGCAAGGAATGAAGCTATGAGTCATTTTTGGTCCACAAATCAGTGAAAATAGATACTCTCCAAGCAGCATCCAGTTTCTTTTTGAATTTTTGTTTTTCATCTTCATACTGTTTGTCAATCAGATTTCTTATTTTAGTTTTCTTTGGAACAGTCACCTTCCTATCTACTGTCTCCATTATGCCAATAAAGTCCTCATCTTCAATAATTTTGATCGGTAATTCGGTGCGGCCAATCCATCTTGCTATGGCCTCCTCCCTGGTGTGTTCTTCCTTAGAGTCAATTTTGTATTTTGAAGCACCTAAAATAGCTGTGCAAATAGTTTGCTGTGGTTGTGCACTGGCTTGACTTGACCCATCATTTGAGGTTTTCTGTATCTGTGGGGTTGAATTAGGGGGAAAAATTTAAGTTATTCAGATTTTACATTCTCTCAGCTCCAAGTTTTGTCTCTCTATAATATACTACATGTATAGCCCTTCCCAGGGCCGGCCTTAGGCCTTTAGGTGCCTGTGCTCTACTGTGCCAAAATTGACAGTGCCCCAGCCACTCCCATTGACCACTGACCACATCCTCCTACATATATTTTGGTGAGATACTTCAATTCGGGGAAAGCAGCAACTGATTATTATTATGAAATTAAATCACTCGCTCCAAATTAAGATTCAGTGACTAAAGTGCACAACATAGACAGACAAACAAACAGCTATTACTTCAAAATAACAAAAGGTATAAAATCTGACTGCAAGAAAGTTTGTTAAAAAACAATCCCTGCAATGTACATAAGACTGTTCCAGGGGCGGATTGACAACTCATGGGGACCCCGGGCAATAGGAGATTATGGCGCCCCCAGGCAATAGATTATGGGGCCACACAGTATACACACACATACACACACACAATATACACACACAGAAAAGGTACTGGCGAGGCGGGGCAGCTATAATATTGGGATTTTTTTTAAAAAAACACAGATTTTTACATACTGTCCCTGGTTTTATTGAGGCTGGGAACCCTGATGGGGCCCCTTAGTGGCATGGGGCCCTCGGGCAGTGCCCGAGTGCCCGAATGGTCAGTCCGCCCCTGGACTGTTCCCAACAAAAGTGGAGTTAAATGCTGCTGTGCTTACCTTTGTATGAATTTCAGGATGAGTTGTCTGCAAATGACGCTTCAAGTTTGTTGTATTTTTTCCAATAAGTGTGGCTCCACATGGTTTGCAAAGGGTCTTGTTGTCCTTAACATCAAATGTAAAATACATTAATAGATCTTATCTTCTCTTTCTACCAGTGACAGTCACAGAAGCCCACGTTTCCGGTATACTTTGGACTTGGGTGGACGATGAGGAGGAAGCCTGTATGCACAGTGCTCTCTGGATGACAGTGGCCTGAGTAGGCCTGTAAATAAATGCTGCAGAGTGCTGGATGGTGGTCTGAGGGATGGCCTGTAATCGACAGTGCCCTGGATGCCAGTCCCAGTAGTCAGGGGAGGCCTGTAATGCACAGTTGCACAGTGTGTTCTGGACGGACAGTGGTCTGAGGGGAGGGGAGGCCTCAGACCTGCAGTAATGTACCACAATTACTGTACAGTCAATGACTAGGAGTCAGTTATACAGTGTACACTGTACACTAACACAGTCTGCTCTGGGTGCCTGGTGTGGTGTCAGGAGGAGTCAGGAGTCTCGGGACTCGGAATCAGGAAGCCTGTAATGCACAGTCCCACAGTGCGGCTCTCACACTCTCTGGCACTGGCACTCTCGTCATGGTGGCACAGTGCTTGCTGGGAGCGGATTGCCGAAGTAGGCGCCACTCTTCAAAAAACGGAAGTTAGTTCACGAGGGTAAACCTCCCTCCTTGCCCTTTTCCTCTCGTTTTCATTCGTTAACGAAAATGGATTGGATTTTCGTCATAGTTTTCGTCAGTGGACGAAAATGTGCTGTACTTTTCCTTTAGTTTTCGTCACTGTAAAAATGCCGCTGACCAAATCTTTGATGAAATTAACACAGCTATGATAAAGTAACATTAACCACTTAAAGCTGAACTTCAACTCTCTTTTCACTAGAACTGAATGGAATGATTAATCCCAGAATAGATAATACATCTGTACCAGTCTTCTTTCCGTTAAGGTCTGGCATCATCCGCCGGACCTTCAGAGCGCATGCACCGCTGACGTCAGCGGCTGAATGCAAGGTGAATATCTCCGTACAGGTTTAGGAGATATACGTTTTACCTACAGGTAAGCCTAATTGTAGGCAAAAATAAAAAAAATAGAGTATACAACCACTTTAGACTTCGGAGGGTTTTACCCCATTCATGACCAGGGAATTTTTTGCTATTTACCCCTGTGCTACTTTAAATGACAATTTCACAGTCATGCAATGCTGTACCCAACTAAAATTTATATAATTTTTTTCACACAAATAGAGCTTTCTTTTAGTGGTATTTGATCACCACTGAGATTTAAATTTTTAATTATATAAATGAAAAAAGGGAACATTTTGAAAAAAAAAAAAAAAACAATATTATTTCTTTCTGCTATAAAACATATCCAATAAAAAATAAAACAAATACAATTTCTTTATAAATGTAGGCCCAAATGTATTCTGCTACATATTTTTGGTTAAAAAAAGTGAGTACATCCCTCACATTTTTGTAAATATTTTATTATATCTTTTCATGTGACAACACTGAAGAAATGTCACTTTGCTACAATGTAAAGTAGTGAGTGTACAGCTTGTATAACAGTGTAAATTTGCTGTCCCCTCAAAATAACTCAACACACAGCCATTAATGTCTAAACCGCTGGCAACAAAAGTGAGTACACCCCAAAGTGAAAATGTCCAAATTGGAACCCATTAGCCATTTTCCCTCCCCAGTGTCATGTGATTCGTTAGTGTTACAAGATCTCAGGAGTGGGGAGCAGGTGTGTTACATTTGGTGTTCTCAATCTCATTCTCTCATACTGGTCACTGGAAGTTCAACATGGCACCTCATGGCAAAGAATTGTTGCTCTACATAAAGATGGCCTAGGCCAGTGATGGCAAACCTTTTTTAGCCCGAGTGCCCAAACCGCGACGCAAAACCAACTTATTTCTTTCAAAGTGCCAACATAGAATTAAACAACTTTCCATGGCATCATCGTCCAGCTCTCCCCAGGCAGTGTTGTAGGAATCCCCACCATCCAGCCGCTCCTTGATATACCTGCTGCCGGGAGAACAGCTAGCAGCCACTGCACCTCTCCCCATAGCCATGGATGATCTGCTCTGACTCCGAGCACCGACCCCCACCTCCGCTGTTTCACAGGCTGCACCAGAGGGACAGACTGAACCAAAGTCATCCTGGAATAGGGTGCCTGCAGAAACTAATGCCCAAATGCCTTACCGTAGGTTTAGGGGTCCGGGGGAGGCGATGAGCTGCACAATCAGGACAGTGGAGAAAGAATTTTACACCCCCCAAAACATTGCACGTGGGACAAGATGATTGGCTGCCCACCCCCCTGCTGACGTCACTGGCACTGATGCAAGGAAGGGAGCCGGCTCCTCCGTGCCTGCGCCATCAGTGCAAGTGACTGCCTGGCTGGGTGATTCCCCTGGTGTGCCCACAGAGAGGGCTTGGCGTGCCAGCTGTGGCATGCGTGCCATAGGTTCACCATCACTGGCCTAGGCTATAAGAAGATGGCCAAGACCCTGAAACTGAGCTGCAGCATGGTGGCCAAGACCAAGGGGTCTTGTAATTTCTTCAGTGTTGTCACATGAAAGGATATAATAAAATATTTACAAAAATGTGAAGGGTTTACTCACTTTTGTGAGATACTATATGTGTTATAGCATCTACAATTATGGTATACATACTGGAATTTTTTTTAAATACTACTAATGGCGGTAATCAGTAACTTATAGTGAGACTGTAATAGTGCGGCAGACAATCTGACACTAACTGACACTGGGTGGGAATTGAGCAACCGACACTTACATCACCAGTGACACTAATACAGTGATCAGTGCTAATATTATACACTGTCACTGTACTAATGACACTGGCTGGAAAGTGGTTATCATCTAGGGGCAATCAAAGGGTTAACTGTGTGCCTAACAATGTGTAATGTGTGCCGCTTTTATTAATTGCTGCTCTGTGTTGTTAGTAAACACAGGGCTCTGTTCTGTGATTCACTAGGCAAAGTAAAGTCCATAAAGACATGGATAAGCAAGGTCGGGATGGAGGAACTTGACTGGCACAGAGTCCGGACCTCAACCCAATAAAACACCCTTGGGATTAATTAAAGCAGAGACTGCGAGCCAGGATTTTTTGCAAACAAAGACACACAATATAGTACCAAACTAAGATTTCAGAAACAAAGAAAGTTAGAAAGTTCATATATGTACATTGCCAAAATGCTGTGCAAAAAAAAAAAAAAAAAAACTGGCATAAACTTTTCACGTGGAACAAACTGTACAGTAAAATGTTTTTTTCACCAATATTCCTTAAATCCAATATCAGACCAACTGAAAAATGTAAGGCGACCCACAATGTTTTGGTTACTATATGCCATTTTTCAAGGACTACCTACCTGACTATACATGTCTGCATAATAGCAGGGACGTGCGGTGAGGTCAGTGGCTGGTGAGTAGGGATGAGCTTCGAGTTCGATTCGAACTCATGCTCGACTCGAACATTACCTGTTCATCTGTTCACCGAACAGCAAACAATTTGGGGTGTTCACGGCAAATTCGAAAAGCCGCGAACACCCTGTAAAAGTCTATGGGAGAAATCTAAAGTGCTAATTTCAAAGGCTTATATGCAAGTTATTGTCATAAAAAATGTTGGGGACCTGGGTCCTGCCCCAGGGGACATGTATCAATGCAAAAAAAAACTTTTAAAAACTGACGTTTTTTCGGGAGCAGTGATTTTAATAATGCTTAAAGTGAAACAATAAAAGTGTAATATTCCTTTAAATTTCGTACCTGGGGTGTGTGTATAGTATGCCTGTAAAGGAGCGCATGTTTCCCGTGCTTAGAACTGTACCTGCACAAAGTGAAATTTTTGTAGGAAAAAAAGTAATTTAAAAGCACTCTATAATGAATTGTTGGCTCCCGTAATACAGAGAACAGTCATTGAAAGTCATTGATAAAAAAATAAATAAATATGCGTGGGGTTCCCCCCAAATTCAATTACCAGGCCCTTCAGGTCTGGTATGGATATTAAGGGGAACCCTGGGTCAAATTAAAAAAATAAATTACGTGGGGTTCCCCCCAAATATCCATCTGGTATGGATTTTAAGGGGAACTCCACGCCAAATAAAAAAAAAATGGCATGGAGTTCCCCCCAAAAATCTATACCATCCAGACCCTTTATCCGAACACGCAACCTGGCAGGCCGCAGGAAAAGAGGGGGGATGAGAGAGCGCCCCCCCTCCTGAACCATACCAGACCACATGCCCTCAACATTGGGAGGATGCTTTGGGGGTCTGTGATGTTGATAGGGACAAGGGCCTCATCCCCACAACCCTGGCCGGTGGTTGTGGGGGTCTGCGAGCGGGGGGCTTATCAGAATCTGGAAGCCCTCTTTAACAAGGGTACCCCCAGATCCCGCCCCCCCCTGTTTGAAATGGTAAGGGGGTACAAAAGTACCCCTACCATTTCACAAAGAAAGTGTAAAAAATTGTTAAAAAACACACAGACACCATTGGGAAAAGTCCTTTATTAAAAATAAAAAAAATAAAAAAAAGATTCCAGCGGTGGTAATCCACTCTTGCTATCCAGCGATGGGTGATCTCTTCTTCGGGGTCCAGCGATGGGTGATCTCTTCCGATGGTCCAGCGCAGCGCATCCTGTCTCCATGGAGACACTGCTGGAATCCCGACAGCCTGATAAGGTCTTAGCTGAGGAGGACAGGGCCACCCGTCACCTGACCCCGCCCCCCCTCTGACGCAAGGGGAAACCCAGGCTTCCCCAGTGATGTACGGGTGACCCCGCCCCCCTCCGATGCAAGGGAGAAGCAGGGCTTCCCCAGTGATGTACGGGTGACCCGCCGTCCTCTGATGTAATGCAGGTTTCCGTTACATCAGAGGGGGGCGGGGTCACCTGACCGTCACTGGTGAACCCCGGCTCCCCCCTTGCGTTAGAGGGGGTGGCCCCGTCATCCTCAGCTAAGACCTGGGATTCCCACAGTGTCTCAGTGGAGACAGGATGCGCTGCGCTGGACCATCGGGAGAGATCACCCATCGCTAGACCCTGGAGAAGAGATCAGCCATTGCTGGATAGCAAGAGTGGATTACCACCGCTGGAATCTTTTTAAAAATGTTTTTATTTTTAATAAAGGACTTTTCCCAAGGGTGTCTGTGTGTTTTTTAAAACATTTTTACACTTTCTTTGTGAAATGGTAGGGGTACTTGTGTACTCCCTTACCATTTCAAACAGGGGGGGCCCGGGATCTGAGGGTCCCCTTGTTAAAGCCCCCCGCCCGCAGACCCCCACAACCACCGGCCAGGGTTGTGGGGATGAGACCCTTGTCCCCATCAACATGGGGACATGGTGCTTTGAGGGGTCACAGACCCCCAAAGCATCCTCCCAATGTTGAGGGCATGTGGCCTGGTACGGTTCAGGGGGGGGGGGCTCTCTCATCCCCCCTCTTTTCCTGTGGCCTGCCAGGTTGCGTGCTAGGATAAAGGGTCTGGTATGGATTTTTGGGGGGAACTCCACAACATTTTTTTTAAATTTGGCGTGGGGTTCCCCTTAAAATCCATACCAGACCTGAAGGGTCCCCCAAGTATGGATATGTTGGGGGAACCCCACGTAATTTTTCTTTTTTTATTTGATCCGGGGTTTCCCTTAATATCCATACCAGACCTGAAGGGCCCGGTAATTGAATTTAGTTTAGAAGTTTTTTTGCATTGAAACATGTCCCCTGGGGCAGGAACCAGGTCCCCAAACACTTTTTATGACAATAACTTGCATATAACCCTTTAAAATGAGCACTTTTGATTTTGAACGTTCGAGTCCCATAGACTTTAATAGGGTTCTAAAGTTCACACAAACTTTAGGTCTGTTCGCAGGTTCTGGTACAAACCGAACAGGGGGGTGTTCGGCTCATCCCTACTGGTGAGGCAATGGCTAGTATCAGAGTCAGATATACACAGATTACATATTCACAAGTTACATATTCGATTCTCATTATGTAGGCGATTGCAGTTCTACTAGTAATACTCATTTAACAAAAATATTTACAAACGCTGTCTCTTTAATATGTAATGTTTGGGGGTTCTGAGTAATTTTCTAGCAAAAAAAAAGTATGATTTTTACATGTAGGAGAGAAGTGTCAGAATTGGCCTGGGTGGCAAGTGGTTAATTACCATAAGTAAGTAATATTTAAATAATTATTATATATTGCTTTTAAGGTAATGTACTATATTTTCAAAAACTGTACTCAAGCAGGTGGCTTAACGAACAAATTACTGAAGTTTGAAGTTATAACTTCAAACCAGTAATTTCACACTAAATGGATAAATAATACATTATTATTTTATAACATATAGCATAATAATATATCATTTAGCTTGATTAAAAAAGTACCTTTTCAGCAGCAGCAGATTCTCCCTAAAGCCCCATACACACGCTCGGATTATCCGAGGACCAGGTCCGTCGGATCATGTCCGTCGTACTTTGTCCGATGTTGGTTTTGCGTACACACGGTCGGACAAAGTTGTCGGAAAATCCGATCATTCTGAACGTGGTGACGTTTGTTGCCTACGACGGGACTACATAGAGGCTAGTAGCCAATAGCTTTGGTCTTGTAATGTGATCTGAGCATGCGTAGCACTTTGTCCGTCGGAATTCGCTACACACGATCGGATTTGGTGTGATCGGACTTTGTTGTCGAAAAATCTATCCAGCAGGAGATAGGACTTTGTCCGTCGGACAATCCGATGGAAACTGTCGAATGGTGCCTACACACGGTCGGAATTTCCAACAACATTGTCCGATAGGACAGAATCCATCGGAAAATCCGACCGTGTGTATGGGGCTTAAGGCCTCTTTCACACGAACGATCCATTCAGGTCTGCCTGTCAGTTTTTTAGGTGGACCTGAACAGATGCTCTATAGAACTCTATGACGGACTCTACGGTCTGTCGTCATCCAATCTCCCATAGAGGAGAGCGGCGCTCTGACAGGTCCGTCCCTGCACAGTGTGCAGAGACGGACCTGTTATTTTCCTGCTCAGCGGGGATCGACGGATCGATCCCCGCTGAGCAAGTGGATGTTCACGGGACTTCCCATGTGAAAGGACCCTAACTGTGTGAGAATAGCATGGGACTATTGGTAAATCTTATATACATAAACCCATGTTTTTTCCTTGTAGTTATGAGGGCTGAGCTGGAAGGGAGCATTTTTCTTTTAAACACATGACCCTTCTATGACACTGCAATGAGAGGACAGCCTCCACTGCAGCATTTTTTTTTGGACAGCTTGTTCCAATGGTGCTTTACCATTGGTCCAGGGCTCCAAGCTGTCCATTGAGCTCAGTGCCTTTGACAAGAAGTGAGGATGCTCTAACAAGAAGTGAGGAGAGGGACTGTGAGCTCATCCTTTCAGTCTACTGCAAACAGCGTGTGCCAGCTTTTATTTAAACTGGCTGTGCTGTATGTAGCTTCTAACAGGCTGCGAAAGGAGCCCCGTATCTCCAGAACCATAGGTGCTATGAGCCCCAAGTTTTGACCAGTGGTGGGATCACCAGGCTACGACCCTCAAAGCTTGATCCTTTTTTTTTTTATGTTCATGGCAGGTGAGGCTCAGACAGCTTTTCACAGCTAATACCACCCTTCTTCGTAACATCCGACTTTCTACGCGTCGCTGCTGTGCCTAATAAATTTAAGCATGTCTATGGTATCAGTTTATTTTTTTTAATAAACTGAGCTGCAAACACTCAGCGATTACAAGTCTAAATATTGGTTGAAACGTTACCACAAAATAATGCAGGAACTAATAAACTATGAAATGGAAGTTTGTCAGAGAATCATTTTTACATGCAAGGCCAAAGCAAAAGCTGTAAGGGTTATTGTATGAGAATTTAAAATAGTTGGGTCAAATAAAGCTGTTGTTATTTCTGGCATTTTTGTACTGATGGTACCAAGTAAAAATAAGCAGGTGGTCTTCGAAACAAGATCACAAGAGACAAGATTTGCCCCTTGATATTATTTAGGACTAAATCTTAACCTAGGCCAGAAAGATCAGAATCTTTACAATTGAATATTTTCCAGGGTTACATTTTCTTGCCTCACAACAGGCAAAGTATGTTTTCCATGTCCAAGGCAGAAAATCAGCTGAAAATCAGCTGAAGTGCGGCTCCGTCCTGTGCATGCGCGGGCACTATTCGATGGGGGGCCCTTCTCGACACAACACCGGCACTCCTGGGCCCTTGCTATGGGGGCAGCCAAGCCACTGCTCTGTGTGGCCATTCAGACACAGAGCCGCAAATCAGCCCCACACCCTCTCTCTCCTCATTGGCTTACTGACTTTGATTGACAGCAGCGGATGCAAATGGCATCTGCTGCCATTTCAGCCAATGAGGAGTGAGAGTCCCCCTGGAGAGTTTAGGCTTTCGTGCACACTACTGGATTAAGATGGCGCTCAGGTAAGTATTAGGGGGGCTGGGGGGAGCTACTGCACACAGAAGGTTTTTGTTCTTAACGCATAGAATGTATTAAGGTAAAAATCCACCCCACAACCACCCACCCGACCAACCCCCACCCCCTGCCCCCACCCCACACCCCCACAAACACAACAAACACACACCCCCACTCACGAACCACCCCCCCCAACCCCACACCACCCCACCCCCACCCCACACACCACAACAAACCCAAACCCCCACCCCAAACCCAAACAAAAAAGCGACAACACCCACCCACCGCCCACCCCACGGCGAAAGCACACACACCCCAACCCCAACACCACCCAACCCCAACCCCCAAACACAAAAACACCAACCCCAACACACCCACCCCACCCCCCCCACCCCATCAAACACCCCCCCCAACACCACCCCACCAAACCCACCCCCCCAACACCACCCCCCCACCAAACCCACCACCACACCCCCACGCCACCCTATAGACCAACCCCCCCCAAACAACACCCCCAACCCCCACCACCCCCACCCACCCCACCCACCACCAAACACCCCAACCCACCCCACCCACACTCTACCACCCCCCCACACCCACACCCCCACCACCAACCCCAAAACCCCACACCTCCCCCCACTACCCCACCCCCCCCCCCCCCAACCACCCACCCCCCCCCCCAACAAACCCCCCACCACACCCCCCCCCCACCCCCCCCCCCCCCCACAACCCCCACCCCCACCCACCACCCCCCCCCACCACCCCCAACACCCCCCCCACCCCCCCACCCCCACCCACCCCACAACCCCCCCCCCACACCCCCCCCCCACCCCAACCCCCCACACCCACCCCCACCCCCCCCACCCCCACCCCACACCACACCCCCACCCCAACACCCCCCCCACCCCCCCCCCCACAACCCCCCCCCCCCCAACCCACACCGCCCACCCACCCACAACCACGCCCCCACCACCCCCCCCCACCACCCCCCCCCCCCCCCCACCCCCCACCACCCCACCCCCCCCCCCAAACCCCCCCCCCCCCCCCCCCCCCCCCCCCCCCACCCCACCACCCCCCCACCCCCCCCCCCCCCCCCCCCCCCCCCCCCCCCCCCCCCCCCGCCCCCCCCCCCCCACCCCCCCCACCACCCCCCCCCCCCCAACCAACCCCCCCACCCCACCCCACCCCACCCCCCCCCCCCACAACCCACCCCCCCCCCCCACCGCCCCAACCCCCCCCACACCCCACACCCCCCACCCAAAACCACCACCCCCACACCACCCCCCCCCCCCAACCCACCCACCAAACCCCCACACCCCACCCCCCCCCCCAACACCACCCCCCCACCCACACACAACAACACACCAACCCACCCACCTCCCCCCACCCAACCCCCCCCGCCCACCCACCACCCCACCCCCCCCCCCCCCCCACCACCCACCCCACCACCCCACCACCAACCCACCCCCCCCCCACCCACCCCCCCCACACCCACCCCCCCCCCACCACCCCCCCCTCCACCCCCCCCCCCCACCACCCCACAACCACCCCCCCCCCCACGCCACCACCCAACCCCCACCCCAACACCCACACCCCCCAAACCCCCCCCCCCCAACCCCCCCCACAAACCAGAATGTATTAAGGTAAAAATCTTTTTTCCTTTAGAACCAGTTTAACAATGGTTGATGAGGAGCTGGAGAAGGGGAAATAAGAGTCACTGAGGAAGAAAATCTTAAACTGTATATTATGTCTTGTGCTATATGAGGTCCTTGCTAACACCCCACCCCCTGTCATCCTCATCCTCATAACACCTGGCACCCCACTGATACCTTGCTAACACCCTACCCCCGTCATCCTCATGTTCATCACACCTGGCACCCCACTGATACCTTGCTAACACCCTACCCCCTGTCATCCTCATGTTCATCACACCTGAAACCCCACTCATACCTGGCTAACATCCCACCCCATGTCATCCTCATCTTTATCAAACCTCTCAACCCACTGCAACCTTGCTAACACCCCACCCATGTCATCCTCATCACACCTGGCACCCCACTGATACCTTGCTAACACCCTACCCCCTGTCATCCTCATGTTCATCACACCTGGCACCCCACTGCCACCTTGCTAACACCCTACCCCTGTCATCCTCATGTTCATCCCACCTGGCACCCCACTGCCACCTTGCTAACACCCTACACCCTGTCATCCTCATGTTCATCACACCTGGCACACCACTGCCACCTTGCTAACACCCTACCCCCGTCATCCTCATGTTCATCACACCTGGCACCCCACTGATACCTTGCTAACACCCCATCCCCTGTCATCCTCATTATACCTGGCACCCAACTGCAACCTTCCTAACCTACTATCCCTGTCCTCCTTATCCTCATCACACCTGGCATCCCACTGCAACCTTGCTAGCAACCTACCCCGTCATCGTCATCTTCATCACACCTGGCACCCCACTGCCACCTTGCTATGAACTTAGCTCCTGTCATCCTCATCATCATCACACCTGGCACCCCACTGCCACCTTGCTAACACCCTGCCCCCTGTCATCCTCATTCACCCTATAACCCACTGCCAGATTCTAAACAACTGCATTGACAATGCCGCTTATTCCATTGTTGGGAGGACAAGGGTCTCTTCCCCACAAATTTGTGGTGGTGTGTAACGTGGTCTGTGGACGGGGGGCATATTAAAATATGGAACACTATGTTAACAATAAAGATGTCACCCCAGTTGAATGATTAAAGTGTTAAACCCACAACAGTAAAATCAGTCTGTATACGCAAAAAAGCATGCTTGTTATACCCCTTAGGGTGGAACCATAGGAGTTAATCCTCTGCATTGTGTAAAAAGGCTGTTCGATCCTGTCTGCTCCGATCAACTCCTTCTTCCACAGACTCCAAAAATAACCTAATATTTACAGAGTCTATGGAGTCAGGCTGCTCAGTTTGGTGTGTATTGCTAGAGCGTTTTGTTTTTTTCTTGGGAGGGTGCATGTGATCAGCACAGGGCCAACCAGCACTGTCCAGACAGAGGGTCAGGGGTCTTGAAGCCTGATAGGACAATCGTGGGAGAAATAAAAACTCCTCCTACAAGCTTTCAGCACACACTGATAGAAGTCATAGGATTGCTCTAACTGCTATATACAGCTAATGAAAATAGGTATTTATCAGTATTTATATTTACTAAAATTATTGCATTTCCATGTTCTGTGTACTGTGTACGGGAGACCAGATATAGTGAATGCAGGGTCCTGGGTTTAGTAACACTTTAAAGAAGCTCTTTTGACTTTTATAGGTTGCACGACAACAACCTATTTCATTATTCACTTGTTTCACTTTATTTTTGTTTGTATGTTATTATATATTAGGTCAAATTATTCTATTTATTCACAATTTATTTAAAGTGGTAGCACAGCATATTTAGGGAATCATATTTGTTTTATATCAAATATCAGGATGCGGGTGACTTCCCTGTTGATATTTTTTTGCACTAAGTGTGGAATTGTATACATTTTTGTGCCGGTTAAATGTACCTCTCAATGAACTCTGAATGATCTCAGAAGCATCTCAAACTGATGTCAACCTGATGTGATTGACCAAAGACTAAAACTCGTCAACACAGGCGAAAGGCCAGAAAAACCAAGCTGTGAAAATTCAACCCTGTTAACGAATGACTCACATGATCATGAGTAGAACAGTCCTTAGCACTGACAAGAATTTCAAGAATCCTGGATGTGAAGTTATCTAAACACGTAGAGAGGGTATTGAGTGACATCTAGTGGTCACAATTGATATTGCAGTTCATTTGACAGGTAATATACTGTATATACTGTATGTGCAGTTGGTTTGTTAAAGGATGCCTTGGTCAACTCAAACCAGTAAGAAGCATAAATGGATAATACCTGGGACACAATAAAAATAAAAATGTTATTATGATTAATTGTATTTATCAATATAATAATACTTTCATGTATTTGCACGTATAAAGTGGTCATTGAGTGGCATCCAGTGTTCACCATTGGTATTACAGTTTTTTTTTTTTTTTGAAAAATCTGTTTATTGAAATTTTAATATGCATAACATACAACATATGATGCGTCCGCAAGACAACATCCAAAAACTGTCCGAGGCCAACTGTCTAATATAGACCAACTAACTAAAACTTCCCCCTGCCCCCCCCCCCTCCCTCCCACCCCACCCCCCAGTCACATCTCGACTATGAAACGGAGTCATATATCAATTTATACAGGCATTTGTGCTCTTGTAATGTGGGGCCCTGGTGTCTTCTGTATTATTTCAGCTGTTATCCAACTATGTTGTCTAGCACATCATCCTCGGGAAGCAGGTCAAACCTCCAGTACCAGTATCTCGCAACTATTTCTTACCCTACAGTACTGTCAGAATTAAGCCATGAATGCCATACTTTGTCAAATTTCTTTATACAACCCCGACTTTCATATGTGGCTTTGTAATAAGGTAACATTGAATTTACTAGGCCTTTCCAGGCGGAGATACTTGGAGCCACCGTTTTTTTCCAGGCTAGTAGAATAGCCTTCTTGCCATAAAAGAACAGTATACTCAACATTGTACGCATGGCCCTTGAGGGCACCACATCATCAACCAGCCCCAGGAGACAAACTCTAACATTCAATGGAATCGGGACTGATATAAGTTCTGTAATACAAGCATGGATATCCGTCCAGAATTTCTGGACATGGTGGCAATGCCAGAAAATGTGGTCAGCGTCAGCAGGTGAATGAGAACATCTCCAACACTCCGTTGAGGCTGAGGGAAAAATCTTCCCCAGTCTAGCCGGTGTGTAGTAACTCCTATGTAGAAATTTGAATTGAATCAACCTATCCCTGGCCGACACCAGGTTCTTGAAGGGTTGAGTCCATAAGTCGTCCCAATCCTCGCCCTGTATCTCAGGGACTTCTCTCACCCATTTTTCCCTGCATCTGGTAATAGTTTTGGGAGTCACTTTAAAGAATTCCTTGTACGTTTCAGAGAGAGGCTTTGTTAGCTCCTCTCTTGTCAGCATCGTTTCCAGGGACGAGGGTAGAGATTCTACTTTCAGTTCATGAAATTGTACTTGGAAAGCATGTCGGACCTGTAGAAATCTAAACAGGTAATGATTGGGGAGGTCATGTCTAGATTTAAGTTGTGAAAAGGATTGTATTTCTCCAAAAGATGTTATGTCTTTTAACGTCTTAATTCCTTTAATCGCCCAGATCATAGGATCTGGTAGATTATAGAATTGGGGTAAGGTTGGGTTCATCCAAATGGGGGTTGAGGGTGACACCCCCTGATAGCTTGGGCATGCGGTTTTCACCGCCAATTCCCAGGCCTTAATGTTTGCCTTCATTGTCAATGTCAGCGGAAGATCAGATCTAGTGCCTCTAAACAGCACAAATCGCAGACTGTCATAGGATCCCAGGTGGGCCGCCTCCAAGACCGTAGCTGCGTCACCGTCAACTGCCATCAACCACCTGCGGGCAAAAACCATTTGTCCAGCC
Source organism: Lithobates sylvaticus (assembly GCA_028564925.1). Classification (NCBI taxonomy): domain Eukaryota; kingdom Metazoa; phylum Chordata; class Amphibia; order Anura; family Ranidae; genus Lithobates; species Lithobates sylvaticus. The sequence goes on from CM053027.1 coordinate 316,149,065, forward strand.
AAGTAGTATTTTTGCCAGTCTGGCACCGCCAGACCCCCTTGTTCTCCTGGTTCCTGCAGTACTTTTAGGCCTATTCGGGGGGCTTGGGGGTCCACAAAAAGGTGGAGACTACACTGTCAAACTTCCGAAAAGTAGCTTTCAGAATCCAGACAGGTGCATGTCGTAGGAAATACAGGACCACGGGAAGAAATTTCATCTTTAGGAGACTTATTCTGCCTACGAGAGACAATGGGAGCTTGGACCAGGTTTGTATCCTCCGCTTCAGTCGCGTAATTAAGGGGAGTATGTTAAGAGGTATATAGTCCTGTACATTTGCTGTCACCTGGACTCCTAGGTATTTTAAAGAAGAGACCCACTGGAGCGGTAGATTGGGATCAGCTTTGTCCTTAGCCCCGGGGTCTATCGGCAGGATGGAACATTTGCTCCAGTTCACTTTCAGACCCGAGAAGGTGGCAAAGCGGTCAATTGTCTCTAACGCTTTTTTCAGGGACTCCCCCGGGTCATCCAGGAACAGCAGCATATCATCCGCATACAATGCCAGGGTTTCATCAATCGTACCCACCCTGATGGAGTTTATGTCTTTATCAGACCTAAGTGCAACTGCCAAGGGTTCTAGGGCGAGAGAAAACAGAAAAGGGGACAGTGGGCATCCCTGTCTAGTCCCCTTACCCACCTCAAAGAAGTCCGAGGTGGAGGTTCCTAGCCGGATTGCTGCTCTCGGTCGTCTGTAGAGCAGGGATACCCACCTCCTGTATTGTGGTCCAAACCCCATTGTCTCCAAGACCTTGAACATGTACAACCAATCGACTGAGTCGAAGGCCTTCTCAAAATCTATTGACACTACAATTCTATTACTGTCGGGTGTTGGTGGGATTTGCAGGTGCGTGAAAAGTCTCCTTAGGTTTGTGTCCGTCGATTTTCCCCGGCATAAAGCCCGTCTGGTCAATATTAATAATGGATGGGAGTACAGTGGCCAGTCTAAGGGCTAGTATCTTGGTCAAGATTTTTAAGTCCGTGTTGAGTAAAGCTATCGGTCTGTACGAAGCACATTCTTGTGGATCCTTGCCTGGTTTCAATAGCAGGACCATATAGGCATCCAGCATGGAATCAGGCAAGGCATCATGCTCGTGACAGTATTCTAGAAGTAAGTTTAACCTAGGTGCTACAACCTCTACATTTGCCTTATAAAAGTCAGCCGGGAGACCGTCAGGACCCGGAGCTTTATTGGGGGGGAAAGTAAAGATGGCCTTCTCGATTTCCTTTTTTGTGATTCTGGCGTCTAAAGCGTGCATATCCGTTCCAGTCTTGGTATGGGTAGGTCATTTAATAGAGATTCCAGAGTCGACATGTCATAGGGGGGGATAGGAGCATATAAGGTGGAGTAAAATTGAACAAAAGTGTGCATAATGCGACCCGGCTCGTCTACTAAGTTCCCTCCCATGTCTTTTATCCCTGGGATGCAGGTAAGTGAATGGTGATCGGCCACCAGCATGGCCAATAGTTTACCGTTCTTGTCCCCTTCAGCAAAGGTCGTCTGTGCGTTCCTAACCAGTTCTGCACGGGCCTGTCCAGTAAAATGGATAGATAATGTGCGTCTTGCGTCCAGCAGGGCCGCATATGAAGCTCCTGTAGGAGCGTCAGCATACGCCCCCGCCTTCACTCTTTCTGCTTGTTGCAACAACTCTGTTTCCTCCTGTTTATTTTTTTTCACTGTTTTAATGGCTGAGATATACTCCCCCTGGGTCACTGCCTTGAAAGTGTCCCAAACAGTCATGGGGTCTGCTGTGTCGTCGTTAGATGACCAATACGATTGCATGGCTTCAGTCACCTGAGCCGAGACCTGTTCATTTTGAATCCAACCTGGTTGGAGCCTCCAACCACCCCTCCGAGCCCCCGCCTGAAACGACAGGGTGACCGCAAGGGGATTGTGGTCCGTTAGGCCTCCGGGGAGGTAGGAGACCTCCCTAACGTATGGCAACAGTAGGTCATTCCCGAAAGCCAAGTCAATTCTAGCTGCTGACTTGTGTGCCGTCGAGACATGGGAGTAACACCTATCAGTTGGATGCTTCCATCTCCAGAGTTCCGTTAAATTTGCAACCGATCCCCAGCCTTTTAATTCTGGGGACCCCCTTCTAGTCAGGTTGGAGGAGTCCAAAGCCGCATCCAAGACGGCATTGAAATCTCCCAACACCACCAGTGGCAGATGAGCATAGGGTGCAAGTCTACTCAACAGACCAATCAACAGTTCTACCTGAAATGGGGGAGGCACATATACATTCACCATTACAATACTTTTATAACATATATCCATAACAACCGCCACATATCTGCCACCCGGATCAGAAAACACTTGTTTTATCGAGCAGGAGACGGACCTACTTATCAGAATTGAGACACCTCTAGCAAATGTAGAGTATGTCGAGTGTAGGGCTTTTTGGATCCACGGTTTACGTAAGGAAAGGACCCTGCTACCATCCAAGTGTGTTTCTTGCAGGAATATGATATGTGGTCGGACCTGTTTAAGGTATCAGAAAGTTGAGGCTCTTTTTAGTTTATGATTCAGGCCTCTAACGTTCCAGGAAACAATCTTAATATCATCCGCCATCTATATTGAGATAGTCATATATCATACCGCCCCGGGGCAATGATGCCCCCGGTGTCATCCGACCCGAGGCTCCATTCCCCCAAGGCAGGAATTCAACAACATGCAACAAGATCGTACCTGTGGTGCACAATAGCTTCCTTATTTCCTTATCAACTTATTCAGCAAAAGAACACATAGTACAAATTCTAGGACAAAGGAGCTTATACAAGCTTCCCCTTGTCGAGATGTGACTGCAATCAATCCCACCCTTGCTTTTATACCAACAACTCCCCCAACAACTTTGGTTACATTAAACCCCCTAATGAATACATTTCCCCCCAAGTGAACGACTGCCCTCACTAGTTGGGGAAAGGGAACTGAGTAATAACTTACCCACTTACAAACAAAACAATAACATACCCCCCTGCTGTTATACCAGAACTAACTAGCAAAGAAAAAAAAAAACTTGAAGAAAAAAAACTTCAAAAAACACCATCGTCCGGTAAAAAATTGTTGCTAGAAGGTCTCCCGACGTAAGATAGTCAGACAAGACCAGTAGATTGTTCCTAGCGTTTCCAGGGAGCTCCATTTAGTCAGTATGATTGGAGCATATGCAATATAAAATGGGCATGTAAATGCAAAAAGAACTGTAGCAGGCATATGTAGGATTTTGGCACCATCTAGTGGCGTCAGGTTATAGCAGCCAGACACATACCTAATGTGGACAAAAAGATGCTTTGTATGTCAACAATAATGCATTTGTAGTTAGTCTCTACTCACATCCGTCCTGCTGCAGAATAATGTTGATCAATCCTCACCCGGCAAGCTATGCAAAGAGTAATCGGCAGTCTTAATAAAGGCACAACCGGTGCAACTGAAGAATATTATGGAACCAAATCTTGTACCGTTCTCACGGATTCCTGTCCAGCCAATCACAGGCATCCTGTGGGTTTTCAAAGAATTTCACTGCGCCTTGGTGTTGAATATGCAGCTTGCTGGGGTATAGCATACTGTATTGGATATTTTTCTCCCGCAGTTTCCTCCGTATCTCGGTAAAAGATCTCCGTTTGCGCTGTGTTTCGGCCGAAAAATCTGGGAATAACATTACTTTTGTATTTTCATATTTCAGCTATTGGGTTTTTCTGGAGGCAGCCAGAATCTTATCTCGGTCTCTAAAATTCAGGAAACGTACCAGAAAAGGCCTGGGGTATTCACCAGGGGGGCGCCTCCCTGTGGGGACCCTGTGGGCACGCTCATTGGTATTACAGTTTAATCATTTTATAGCAGGACTCATCACCATTGATTTTGGTATGCTGCCTGCATAACATATATTGAATAGAAAATGTTAGTACAGTATCTGATTAGTATGAAAAAATGCAGTGGCATACAGCACTTGATATTTATCTTGCACAAGTTTAACTCATTCTTTATAGCTTTAATTGCACTCCACTTTTCATCCGCTATAGTATTATGTTAAAGGAGAATTCCACCTTTTGCAAAAAAAATAATAAATGCACCCATTTTGAAAAAAGAAAAAAAATGAGCATTTATCTTTTTATGCATTTGAGCCTTCCATGCACTGCCATCACCATCAGTAGATTGCAGGTGCAATGCTCAGGCTCCTGCAGAAGCTTCTTCCAGCTCAGGTCCGTTCCACTGCACAGAGGAGGACGTAACAATTGTCGCAATGATCCCACTCTGTAGTTCTTCATCCACTTTGTACATCTGGGAGAAGTGACAGGTGGAACAGATGGTCCTGGAAACAAGCACTATTAGGCCTATTTATTCTTCTGGGTCAGAACGTCTGGTGAGTCTCGGTGTGTGTAAGGGAGGCATTGGGACCAATGAAGAACATGTTGAGCGGCAGTATTCTGCAAGGGGTGTGTGGAGCACAGTTATTCACTTTAGAAGTAAGGATGAGCCCAGGCGTGTTTGCAAGTCCACGTGCCCACGCCCGCCAGGCAGCTGACACTCTGCGGCGCTAATCACAGGTAGTGAGAAATTTCCCGATCTGTGCAGCCGCGGACTGGGAAATGTCTCACTGCATGTGATTAGCGCTGTGGAGTGTCAGCTTCCTGGCAGGCGCGGGCACGTGGACTTGCAAACATGCCTGAGTTCATCTTTATTTAGAAGGATTTAAACTGGACACTTTTTACTGGCCTTTTTTTGAACAGTCACTGATTGAGGAATTTTATGGACACTTCTTATTTTAATTTCAATGTGTTTATTGAGCTTTTCAAAGTTTAAGGACAGTACATTAGATAGATGTGTGAGTACAGTATACAGTACTATATCTGCCATTAAGGCCTCATGCACACTGATTATTTTTGTATATGCTGTTTATACTGACAGGAGAACATGAACGTTATAAACTCATCTAAGCTGCATTTTTTTCAAAACAGTTTAGGTGAGTTTAACAGAGTTTGCAGTTTGGGAGTTTATTTTTTTCACTGGGCAGAATTTTAATTTATTCTGGCCATTGAAATAACGAAACACTGAAGTGCTATAGAGTTTATGCGCATTTGTGAGCATTTTTCAATGTTCAGCGTTTTTTTTTTTTTTTGTCAGAAAAACTGCTCTTGAACATGATTTTAGGGCATTCAGACAACAGCCCATAAACTAGTCTGCTGATAAACTGCTAAAACCGTCCATGTGTAAATGAACACATACAGTGGGGAAAATTATTTGATCCCCTGCAGATTTTGTAAGTTTGCCCACCTACAACAAAATAAAGGGTCTATAATTTTTATCATTGGTGTATTTTAAATGATAGGGACAGAATATCAACTAAAAATCCAGAAAAAAACACAGGATCGCATTTGTTATAAATTGAGTTGCAGTTCAGTGAGTAAAATAAGTATTTGATCCCCAAGCAAAGCATGGCTTAGTACTTGCTGGAGAAACCCTTGTTGGCAAGCACAGAGGTAAGACATTTCTTGTAGTTGGTTATCAGGTTTGCACACATCTCAGGAGGGATTTTGGTCCACTCTACTTTACAGATCTTCTCTAAATCCTTAAGGGGGTGCCCCCCCCCCCCAAAAAAAGATGATTAAAATTCCTAAAAAAATAAAAAATAAAACATTTGGAATTTTTATTTTTAACTCACCTCTAAATGCCTTTTGCTAGGGGGTCCCTCGTAGTCTGCCTCCTTCAGTGCCTAGGCTGGTGACATCACTTCCCCTCAGCGCAGGAAGGGCTCCCCCCTCCTGTCAGTCATCTGGGACACGTGACATGTCCCAGATGACTGCGTGGCCAATCATGCTCATGCGCAGTGGGCGCCCATCTGTGAAGCCACAGCCGGGTGCCCACAGCAAGAATGCCGGCGCCACAGAGCGGAGCACGGAACGAGCGGGGGTTCGTTCCCCCGCATCGCTGGACCCTGGGACAGGTAAGTGTCCGATTATTAAAAGTCAGCAGCTGCAGTATTTGTAGCTGCTGACTTTTAATTTTTTTTTATTTTAAGGGGCACTCCTCTTTAAGGTTTCTTGACTGTCGCTTGGCAACTCGTAGTTTCAGCTCCCTCCATAAATTTTCTATAGGATTAAGGTCTGGAGACTGGCTAGGCCACTCCATGACCTTAATGTTCTTCTTCTTCTTGAGCCACTCTTTGGTGCCTTTGCTGTGTGTTTTGGGTCATTGTCATGCTGAAAGACCCATCTTCAGTGTTCTGGCTGAGGGAAGAAGATTCTCATCCAAGATTTTACAATACATGGCCCCATCCATTGGCCCCTCAATATGGCAAAGTCAGCCTGTACCTTTAGCATGGAAACAACCCCAAAGCATAATGTTTCCACCTCCATGCTTGACTGGAGGGATGGTGTTCTTAGGGCCATAGTAAGCATTTTTCTTCCTTCAAACAGGAAGGGGCGAAAGTGCCTGGTATTGAAGTGGTTAAAAAAATAAAAATAAATTTAAAGAAACAGAGAGTCATCGATAGAGGCTCGACAGGGAGGACCAGTAAAAGTTAAGGCATATGTGACTAGCAAATGAAGCCGGGGGACGGAGGGGCGACACTTGTTACTTTATGTATATTTTTGATATTCAGATTTTTTTATTAGCATCATATGTATTGTGATGGATTTGAGCATTTGTTTTTTGGGTACTAATACTTTGTGAACCTTTTGTCTGTTAAGGTCTTTGTGGTGTCAAGTTGTGACCCCTGCCCCCTGACTTTTCACCTGCCTTCTAGCAGTCCACCTTGTTGTATGTACTGTGGATTAACTGAAGATTACTGTAATGGTATGACTTAGGCCCCTTTCACACGAGACGGGCTCCGCTTGCACGGAGCCCGCCTCTGTCCGCCGGCTCAGCGGGAGATCTCTCCGTTGATCTCCGCTGAACCGGCGGATGACAAGTCCCTCTCTCCGCTCACTGAGCGGGGAGGGGCTTGCGAGCGCCGCTGATCTCTATGGAGAGATCGGATGAAAACGGACAGTGTGTCCGTTTTCATCAGATCTCACCCGATCCGATCCGCCAGCTACGGATCTGGACGTATAGCCCATACGTCTGCTTTTGGTGGATCGGACCGGGTCGGATGTCAGCGGAGATGTCTCCGCTGACATCCGACGCTCCATAGGCTAACATGGAGCGCCCGTTCAGATCCGCCGTCAAAACTGACAGGCGGATCTGAACGGTCCGACCATGTGAAAGGGGCCTAAAGCTTATGTTTTTTTTCACTTGGGGGTGGGTGGTCTATACTGATAATTCCTTTATGGCTCACTAATACCAGTTGGCATGCTGTGATTGCTGTCCATTTACATCAACCAAACTGATAAGAGGCATGAAGGAGCTCAGCTATGAGAAAAGATTAGAGGAACTGAATTTATTCACTCTTGATAAGAGGAGATTAAAGGGGGATATGATCAACATGTACAAATATATAAGGAGTCCATATAGTGAACTTGGTGTTGAGTTATTCACTTTACAGTCAACAAAGAGATTTCATCTCCAAATACGGAAAGGTTTCTCCACAGTAAGGCCCCTTTCACACTAAAGTTGATCCGGGGGAAAATCTGATTGCCTCTCGGGGGATCAGGAAGGAATTTTTTCCCCTGCTTTCCCCTGCTTTAGCAAATTGGATCATGCTCTGCTGGGGTTTTTCGCCTTCCTCTGGATCAACTGTGGGTATAGAATTGGGTATATGGGATTGTATGATATTATTTTTTTTTTTAATGGTTGAACTGGATGGACTTCTGTTTTTTTTACCTGACTAACTATGTAACTATGTAACATCCTTGGAAATCAACGATGAGATGCCCTCCAATGGATTTATTTTGCAATGTTGGTTGTACATCTATATTTTACGCCATGTTATTATATTCTGTGTAACTCAAAGTATTATGCTCGTTTGTTCTTGACTTCAGTTGTGCTGAATTTGTAAGAGATTGTAATATACTGTTTGCTCTCAATTTCAGCTGTAGCAATATGCAATGGCTCTCCTGAAGAAGCCTACTTGGCAAAACATAGCACAGCATCTGCAAGAGCTTCAGGCCTCCAGAATGTTTATATGCCAATGGCCTCTGTGGTGTCAAGTTGTGGCACCTGCCCCCTGACTTTTCACCTGCCTTCTAACAGTTCACCTTGTAGTATATACTGTGGATTAACTGAATGAGAAGAGAAGTTCCTGCTTTATATGGCTCGCTAATACCTGTGGGGTCAGCCCAGAAGGTGTATGGGCCCAGTGGGCTTGCTGTGATTGCTGTCCATTTACACCCTTGGATATCCATGGTGTAGAAATATATAGTGATTTGAAGCTCCTGATGAAGCCTACTTGGCAAAACATGTTGAGCGAATAGCAAATGTGAAATGTATTTTAAACCTCACTTGGATATTCCTTGTTGGTTTTATAAACTCAACAGTATATATATGCTGTTTTTTATGTTTATGCATAATAAAGAAGTTATTTTTACTATGTATGCGTTTTGACGCTTTATAAGTTCTGTTTACTACAAATTAACACTATATACATTATTGGGATGTAGGTGCCCTTGATTCCCAGGTCTTTTTATATAAATGGCTGTATTTTGATTGTATTAATCTTGTGACAAAATCGATACCTAGCACAAATCTTTTTGTGCATTTCTATTGAGGTAACTATGTTTTATGCACAGATATTTGTGTAGCACCTTTAGGTAGGTGCTAGAATAGGATTTTTCTGGGTGTAAGATATCAGTGTAGGCAAATTTAGACAGGCCTGTGCTTTAGGTTAAGCCTGTTTGTTTTGATTTGAGATTGGGAGTGTTTAGTGTAGTAGTGGGTGTGACCACCTGTGCTTTGACTCAGAGGCGCCTCCCCTGCTTTCAGGAAGATTGTTCTGGAACAGAGGTTGGAGCTGAGGTTTGAGTGGCAGGCAGCTCATGTGAGGAGTCCTGACCAATTCCCATTCAGGATTGGCAGGAGTCAGGCCTCTTATATAAGCTGGGGTCACATGCTGCTAAGGGAATTCTGACGGAGCAGGAAAAAGGAGAATTTAGTTTCAGGTAGCTGCCATAGGGCATCCCCACGTGGGGGACGTGCCGAGCGCAGAGGAGGGCTGGAGGAGCTGCTAGGATGGATTCCTGGAGAAAGATCTTCACCGAGGAGTTGGTGTCAAGCTGCTGTGATCGGGGAACACAGAACTTGCACTTTGGAGAAGATCAGTGAAGGAAAAGCAACAGTAGGACTGATGAGAGTAGAACAAAGTTCTGTGACCAGGGAACACAGAACTTGCCCTTTGGAGAAAGTCAGTGTGAAAGAAGCAAAAGGAGAATTGTTGAGAGTAGTGCAGAATGTTGTGGCCGGGGAACTCAGCGTTGGCAGTTATGGACTGGCTGGGAGCAGTAGTCCGCTTATTGCCGTGTTCTAGGCCATTGGGGAGAGGTATCGAGTATCTCTAGCCTGGTAAAGCACTCTGGTAAGATCATCCAAAAGTAGGGATGAACACCCCCGGGTTCGGTTCGCACCAGAACCCGCGAACGGACCTAAAGTCTGTGTAAATTTAAGAACCCTATTAATTACAATGGATGCAAACCTTCAAAATCAAAAGTGCTAATTTTAAAGGCTAATATGCATGTTATTGTCATAAAAAGTGTTTGGGGACCTGGGTCCTGCCCCAGGGGACATGTATTGATGCAATTTTTTTTTTTAAAACGGACGTTTTTTCAGGAGCAGTGATTTTAATAATGCTTAAAGTGAAACAATAAAAGTGTAATATTCCTTTAAATTTCGTACCTGGGGGGTGTCTATAGTATGCCTGTGAAGGGGCGCATGTTTCCTGTGCTTAGAACTGTCCCTGCACAAAGTGTCATTTTTGCAGGAAAAAAAGCTATTTAAAACCACTCACGGCTAATGAATTGTCGGCTTCCGTAATACAGAGAACAGTCATTCATTGAAAGTCATTGATAAAAAAAAAAGTCTTCTTTCTTCTGGTCTTCCTTGATTGATAAAAAAAAAAAAAAAAAAAAAAAAAGCGTGGGGGTCTTAAGGGGGTATTAAGGGGAACCCCGGCCAAAAAAAAAAAAAAAATGGCGTGGGGTCCCCCTCAAAATCCATCCCAGACCCTTGAGATCTGGGATGGATTTTAAGGGGAACCCCGGCCAAAAAAATAATGGCGTGGGGTCCCCCTCAAAATCCATACCAGACCCTTATCCGAGCACGCAACCTGGCAGGCCGCAGGAAAAGAGGGGGGGACGAGAGCGGCCCCCCTCCCTCCTGAACCGTACTAGGCCACATGCCCTCAATATTGGGAGGGTGCTTTGGGGTCCCCCCAAAGCACCTTGTCACCATGTTAAAGAGGACAAGGGCCTCATCCCCACAACCCTGGCCATTGGTTGTGGGGGTCTGCGGGCAGGGGGCTTATCAGAATCTGGAAGCCCCCTTTAACAAGGGGACCCCCAGATCCCGCCCCCCCCCCCTGTGTGAAATGGTAAGGGGGTACAAAAGTACCCCTACCATTTCACCAAAAAAGTGTCAAAAATGGTAAAAATGACAGGAGACGGTCTTTGACAATTCCTTTATTAAAATCTTCTTTCTTCTGGTCTTCCTTCTTCCTTTCTTCATCCTTCGGTTTCTTCATTTTTTCCTTCCGGCATCTTCTTCCATCTTCTTCTTCCATCATCTTCTTCCTCCGATCCACTTCTTCTTGCTCTGGTCTTCTCGTCCGGCATCTTCTTCCATGGCGTCGGTGTCTCTTCTGGGCCACTCTGCGCAATGGGAGGCTCCTGCTGTGTGAGGCTTCGCTGCGTCTGACAGGTCTTTTGTAACGGAGGGCGGGGCCACCTTGTGACCACGCCCCCCTCTGACGCCATAGGGAAAGCCATAGGGAATTCCCCATGACGTCCCCGTGCACACGTCCCCCCGTGGCCCCGCCCTCCGTTATAAAAGACCTGTCAGACGCAGCAAAGCCTCACACAGTGGGAGCCTCCCATTGCGCGGAGCGGCCCAGAAGAGACGCCGACGCCATGGAAGAAAATACCGGACGAGAAGACAAGAGCAAGAAGAAGCGGATCGGAGGAAGAAGATGATGGAAGAAGATGCCGGAAGGAGAAGATGAAGAAACCGAAGAATGAAGAAAGGAAGAAGGAAGACCAGAAGAAAGAAGATTTTAATAAAGGAATTGTCAAAGACCGTCTCCTGTCATTTTTACAATTTTTGACACTTTTTTGGTGAGACCCCAAAGCACCCTCCCAATGTTGAGAGCATGTGGTCTGGTACGGTTCAGGAGGGAGGGGGGGGGGGGCGCTCTCATCCCCCCTCTTTTCCTGCGGCCTGCCAGGTTGCGTGCTCGGATAAGGGTCTGGTATGGATTTTGAGGGGACCCCACGCCATTTTTTTTTTTGTCCGGGGTTCCCCTTAAAATCCATCCCAGACCTCAAGGGTCTGGTATGGATTTTGAGGGGGACCCCACGCCATTTTTTTTTTTTGGCTGGGGTTCCCCTTAATATCCATAGCAGACCTGAAGGGCCTGGTTATTGAATTTGGGGGGACCCCCACGCTTTTTTTTTATCAATGACTTTCAATGAATGACTGTTCTCTGTGTTACGGGAGCCGTCAATTCATTAGCCGCGAGTGATTTTAAATAGATTTTTTCCTGCAAAAATGACACTTTGTGCAGGGACAGTTCTAAGCACAGGAAACATGCGCCCCCTTCACAGGCATACGATAGACACCCCCCAGATGTACTAACAGCACGCACACACTAATCCCCAGAATCACAGCAGATAATGTCAGCTCAGTAGTCAGCAGCACATAACACTGACACTGGAACACAATATACGAGGCCGCCGGCGCGGCGGCCTTTTATAATGTGGGGCATGTACTAAACCCCCTGAGCTATAATTGGCCACAGGCATAGTCTATATGTATTCACCGCTCCTTCACCGCTCCATAGATGCTGTTAGCAGGACTTTTTTTTTTACCGTCCTGCTAGCGCACCGATCCGAAGTGAAAGGACCCGCTTTTTTTTTTAGGCGCTATTTTTAGCGCTGTAGCGCCTGAAAAACGCTTCCGTGTCAAAGGAGCCTAAATGTGCAGGGACACACCACAAGCCCAATACAGTTCAATGGTAGCTGAAGACCTCCAGTGTGTCCCTGTATCAAATCCAGCAAGCAAAATAAAAATAGCAAGCACTCCAATCAAGGCAAAATATAAATAGATTATATTCCAGCTTTGATAATTTTAAGAATAAAGAAATACATGTGCTCGTGTGGCTAATATGTAATGCAGGACACCACCAAGAATTGAATTATCCGTTTTCTTCTTAATAGAAAAGAGAAGCTCTAATAACAGTAGTAGGATGGACACACCGGTCAGTGATGACATAATAACGATGAAGATATTTTTTTGGGCATCTGGGTAAAAACAGTCAATTCTGAAGTCTACTTGATTGTCACATGTGTATGAACTTGAAAGCATAAAACCTATGCCATACCATTGTCCTACCAAGAAGCAGATTTCTAGAACCAAACAATAGGCTCATAATATAATATTTTTTGGAAGGTGAAAAGATTTTTGAAGATTTTGTTGAGCTGGAAATATTTCCTGGGGATGATTCTGAAAGACAGCTTTCTTCAGTAGATGCTCCCAGCCCAGGATGGGTAAGGAAAGAGAAAAATCACAGCCAAGTTGGAGCAGTGACCAGTAAGATCTGACAGAACCAGTACTGTGGATGTGCAATTGGATTCACCTGATTCATGCATAATGTTGTGCAACCAGGATGTTGAGTGATTCTTCATTCTTCCATAGTAAATTCTCTGCAAGAAGTACAGATAACCCAGATAACGAACAGCACAGGAAGCCACACTCTGCCCACTGCAGTAGTATATTTCAGCATAATATTCAGCCGTACCATCAATGATAGCAATCTCCCTATGAGACAAGACTTTCAGAAATCACTAACACTATAGGTGTGATATTTGAATGGTAACAGACATGACCAGTAGTGTATTTAGGTTTTGTGTTGCCCTAGGCCTGACTAAACTTGTGTACCCCCTACTTTAAATATGACCCACCCCTTCCTGTCAAGGCCACACCCTTGCCGTTTAAGACCTGCCCTGAAATTTTCAAGTGGGGACACTAGTTCTGAGGGTCTGGGGGGGGGGGGGGGCAATGGATTCCCTTAATTTGCATAGATTTCCTCTGACTTCCTGTTTGGCTGTGGAACAGGAAGTGAAGGGTAATCTCTGCAATGGGACAGGGTTGGTAAAAAAACCCTGTCAGGGGCTATAACCTCCCTTACTCTATCCAAATTGAAAAAAAAAAAAAAGTGTTGCCTATAGTTCTACTTTAAGCACACATTTCTGATCATTTTATGGATGACTAAGAAGATATAACCATGCCAATGGTGCAGCAGAAAACATAGCACAGTGAGGAAGGTTTGTGTTCCAGGATGATAGGACAGTCAAAATTAGAAGCGGCGCCCCCCCCCCCCCCAGTTGCGGAATACCGGCCGCCGGCATTCCGGAAGTAGTGCAGCCACTTTATGGGGGCGCTAGACTAATTTGCCTCTCAGCCCAGTCCGCCCCATAAGACTGGTACTACACTAACAGTGTAGTGCAAGCCGGTGCAGAGTCTTTCCATGCTGCCCCCCTGCAAAGTGCTGCCCTAGGCCTGGGCCTTGTCGGCCTAGGCCAGGATACAGCGTTGAACATGACAATGGCTTAAAATTCCCCAGGAGACCTAAAAACAATAACTTGAAAATGTTAGAATCTTTCTTACTCTACCTGTAACAGGTTATAATAATCTGTTTGAGGTGTCCAAAATAATAATACTTGTAACAATAAAAAAAACAAAAACAAACACAAAATGTTTCCAAGACATCATAGGATAAATACATTTAAACTGGACATTTAATTTAATGTGTGATCTAAGCTAGCTGGTGACAGTGACAGTCACAGACTACAGGGGGTCCCCGACTTACGAACACCCGACCTACGAACAACCCCTACTTACGAACGGGGTGCTGCGGGGACCCTCCGCCATTTTTCGGTGGATTTCGGCGTCTTTCGGCCGTTCTGCGCATGCGCGGCCATACGGAGCGTCGAAAAATGCCGGAAATGTCCGTAATTTGCCGCGCATGCGCAGAACGGCAACAGACGGAACATCGGAAATGTCCGGAAATCTCCGTATTTGTCGGTCTGCGCATGCGCGCCGACTTACGAACATTTCCGACTTCCGTACACGGGGCCAGTCCCTAACGAGTTCGTAACTCGGGGACCCCCTGTATAGGTGTGTGCTGGACCTGGGTACTTGTTCCAGACAAATCCTGTGCTTGTTGGATCAGAAAATAAGAGTTTTATAATGTCATATACAAGTAACTACACCCCTCACATTTTTTGTAAATATTTTATTGTATATTTTCATGTGACAACACTGAAGAAATGTCACTTTGCTACAATGTAAAGTAGTGAGTGTACAGCTTGTATAACAGTGTAAATTAGCTGTCCCCTCAAAATAACTCAACACACAGTCATTAATGTCTAAACTGCTGGCAACAAAAGTGAGTACACCCCTAAGTGAAAATGTCCAAATTGGGCCCAATTAGCCATTTTCCCTCCCCGTTGTCATGTGTTTCATTGGTGTTACAAGGTTTCACGTGTGAATGGGGAGGTTTGTTAAATTTGGTGTTATCACTCTCACTCTCTCATACTGGAAGTTCAACATGGTACCTCATGGCAAAGAACTCTGAGGATCTGAAAAAAAGAATTGTTGCTCTACATAAAGATGGCCTAGGCTATAAGAAGATTGCCAAGACCCTGAAACTGAGCTGCAGCACAGTGGCCAAGACCATACAGTGGTTTAACAGGACAGGTTCCACTCAGAACAAGCCTCAAACAAAGAAGTTGAGTGCACATGCTCAGCGTCATATCCAGAGGTTGTCTTTGGGAAATAAACGTATAAGTGCTGCCAGCATTGCTGCAGAGGTTGAAGGTATGGGGGGGGGGGGTCAGCCTGTCAGCGCTCAGACCATACACCGCACACTCCATCAAATTGGTCTGCATGGCTGTCGTCCCAGAAGGAAGCCTCTTCTAAAGATGATGCACAAGAAAGCCTGCAAACAGTTTGCTGAAGACAACCAGACTAAGGACATGGATTACTGGAACCATGTCCTGGGGTCTGATGAGACCAAGATAAACTTAATTGGTTCAGATGGTGTCAAGTGTATGTTGCGGCAACCAGATGAGGATTACAAAGACAAGTGTGCCTTGCCTACAGTCAAGCATAGTGGTGGGAGTGTCATGATCTGTGGCGGCATGAGTTCTGCTGGCACTGGGGAGCTACAGTTAATTTAAGGAACCATAAATGCCAAAATGTACTGTGACATACTGAAGCAGAGCATGATCCCCCCTCCCTTCAGAGACTGGGCCGCAGAGCAGTATTCCAGCATAACAGTGATGACAGTGCTCTGTGCCCTGATTGGGCGAAGCTTTCATTGCTTCAGTCAATCAGGGCTTTCAATGCACTGTGGCGCATATAATTCGGTTGTTCAGAGAACTTCCGAACAGCCAATGTCATTATTAGTTCTATATAAAGAAATCTGACAAGCATGAGTTTGGGTCGAACATTGGCTGTTCGGAAGTTCTCAGAACAACCGAATTATAGGGTCGTTCGATCGTTTGTTCGGCCAGCCGAATGACTACAATGTACTGCACCATTGCATAGTGCATTGAAAGCCCTGATTGACTGAAGCAATGAAAGCTTTGCCCAATCAGGGCACAGAGCACTGTCAGAGCCATGATTGGACGCTGTCTTGATGACTGTATCCAATAATGACTCATTGCTCTTAATCTTGCCCCACAACATTCTGAAAAAACCTCCTTCCCTCCCTTTCCCTTCTCCCCTCCACCCCCTATATTCTGATTCTATTGTCAGTAGAATATCAGTTTAGTGTGCATTTAGGGATAGTTCAGTGAGTGTAGTGCGACCATTCATCTTTACATTAGTGTGAATGTAGGGATAGTTCAGTCAGTGTGAGTGTAGTGACTGTTTAACACAGTTTTGTTTTCTGTGCGTTACTGCAAGATTAACACCATATATTTCATTGCATTACTGCAAGTTTAACGCCATATATTTCATTGCGTTACTGCAAGTTTAATACCATATAATTTTGTGCGTTACTGCCAGTTTAATGGTGTATATTTCATTGAGTTACTGCAAATTTAACGCCATATAGTTCTGTGTGTTGCTGCACGTTTGATGCAGTATATTATAGTGCATCCATGGAGTGCGTCATTACACATTTACACATCTTTATTACATTTTGGTAATAAGCACCCCCCCCCCCCCATCATGTCTGGGAGGAAATCCATGCCTAAACTTCAGCTTTAAAATGCAACTGATGTGAGAACCTGAATTTTTCTTGATCTCAGTCTATTGTAATCCCCTGAGCACTAGAAATGCAGTGAGAGGGGACTCTGAGCCAATAGGGCTCTTCGGGTCAATGTGCTGACAAGTACAAGCCAATCAGACTCTGCATGCACATGTGCATACAAGTAACATGCTAGCAGAAGGAGTCTGGCAATGCTCCTTAATGTAAAAGCAATTATAGTGGCTGAAAAGCTGATGGATTGCTTTTACATGTTGCGGAATTGCCCCCCCGCCTACCACCTTTCTGGCATCTCATGTACCCCCCCCCCCACCCCAAGAAGCCTGTAGTTCTGCTGGCTTTCTAAAGAGATGATCCAAGGTCCAGAAGTTCCCCGGTCAACTCTATGGTCTAAGAAACCGTAAGCAATGAGGATTGTGTCACTTCCAGTTTCACTCAGATGTAAACAAACCAATACTGACTTGTGAAAGCATCTGATCAAGCTGACGTTGGCTTGATCAGATGCTTTTAAAGGGCAAAGGAAAGATCTGGGGTCTAATAGTCCCCAGATGTCTCAGTAAAGAGTATGTATCACTGCCCATGCTATCACAAGGGATGTTGTCCATCCAATGTAAAAGCTGGATGAATGCAGGTCACAGAAAACAATTGTTTTCTATGTGTCCTGTAGACACTGCAATTCACATAGGTATTGTGGTGCAGTAGAGCTGCACGATTCTGGCTAAAATGAGAATCATGATTTTTTGCTTAGAATAAAGATCATGATTCTCATGGTGTAACATCTTCTTTCACATTATACAAAAAATTTTATACAAAAAACAAAAAAAAAAATATCATGTTTGGGTGTTCCAAGTAATTTTCTAGCAGAAAATAATGATTTTTACATGCAAGCAACAAATGTCAGAAAAGGGTTGGTCTTTAAATAGTTAAACATGCCTCATTTACACGCTGTTCTTTCCTTTGATAAAATAATAAAAGATACTTTGTTTTAACTTATTTGGTGTTGTGATAAAACTTTTGCAGGCTGCCTGGATTTTTTATTTGTTATTTTTCCAGCTGTGAAAACTTGTAGAAAAAATCACGACATGCTGTTTTGAAGACCGGGAAGGGAAAAAGATCGCCGTTTCGATTCTTAACAAAATTATTTTTCTTGCATTTTATTGCAGCACATAAACAGTATTGCATGCAGTGCCGGGACAAGGTCCCCCAGTGCCCAGGGCGAACATACAAAATTGCGCCCCCCCCCATTTACAGTGCAAGGGTTCAGTAGCAAGTGATGCAGAGCTAAAAAAAATTTTACGGATTGTGGAATTGGGGTTCAGAAGACTGCTATAAAACCCAAGATGTTATATATTACAGAATAACAATCATTAGATGGCTGCATTAGTTTTATTTTAAGCTTTTCCCCTCTGTTTTCACCTGGTGATCTGGCCAGTGGCACACATCCTGTATTAGAGTACCCCCAATCTGGCACTTTATTATTCTAAAGAAAGGGACAAAACCACATAAAAAAAGACTGTGACAATAGGTGGGAGGGCAAGGTGCTTATTTCTTATCCTCCACCAAATGACACGAATTGTGCAGTTTTTGTTCTTTTATAGGTACCAGTTTGTGCCAGGACCATTACCTTCAGCATGTGACATATCATTAACCAATTACTAGTAAGTATTCAAATTTAGTGTCACCACAATGTCCTTCCAGAAATGTCTAGTCCTGTCACGATCCCATAGGTTGGGGGTACTGTAAATTTCTTAGCCCTCCCCCTTCCTTCATATTTACTGTCAATTTAAATGGTTTTAGTTTAGAGGGAGATAACCCAGAGACTCCATACAAGACCCTTCCTGTCCAGTAAGGATTTGGAATTGGGATTACAAATGCAAAAAAAAAAAAAAAAACAAGCAGGTTGGTGGGTGTTGAACATCGTGATTGACATGGATCTACATCTACATGGACAATGTGACTGACGGTGGATGAACAATGAGGGGCAGTTTTTTTAATGAAAGGATTTGTCAAAAACTGTGTTTGTTATTTACACTCGGATGAGTAGGGGTACTATATTCTCCTTTGGGTCTGGTATGGAATTTATTTTTTATTTTTTTAAACGTGTGGTTTACCTTAACCACTTGCTTACTGGGCACTTAAACCCCCCTCCTGCCCAGACCAATTTTCAGCTTTCAGCACTGTCACACTTTGAATGACAATTGCAACACTGTATCCAAATGACATTTTTATCATTTTTTTCACACATAGAGCTTTCTTTTAGTGGTATTTAATCACAGCTGGGATTTTTATTTTTTGCTACACAAACAAAAAAAGATGGAAAATTGTGAAAAAAAAAAAAAAAAAAAATCATGTTTAATAGTTTGTTATAAAATTTTGCGAACAGGTAATTTTTCTCCTTCATTGATATGCGCTGCTGAGACGGCACTGGTGGGCACAGTTAAGGTGGCACTGATAGGGACAGATAAGGCGGTACAGATAAGATGGCACTGATGGGCCCTGATAGGTGGCACTGGTAGGCAGCACTGTTGCCTTTTGCTAGGTGACACTGGTGATCTGGCGGCAGCTTGCTGCGATTATATGCCCCTTTGTTTATATCCCTGGTCATGTAGGTAAATTGGTCCAATGAAAAAAAAAAAGCATTCAAGGAGATGCTGGGGCTTTAATATAAGTTTTTACAAAATAGTGAGAGGAGGACAAAAAACATTTGATGAGCCCACTGGCTCAGGTTAAGCTGCTTGTGACAGAGAAGGCTACCCTCCAGTGGGTAATGCAATGAACAGAGAACACTGCTCCAGGTGATTTTGATATCCTCAATGATCAGCTGCTGGTCCAGTGCTTAAAGGGGCAATGGAAATGACCACACTCCATGCTCCCCGCCATGATGCTGTTGCTGGAGGAAGAAGAACAAGAAGAACAAGAAGATTACATGGAAGGTGCGCCAGACCAAAAGATAAGAGTACAAATTAATTTATTGGTATTGTGCTAAAAGATAGCCAACAAGTTTCAGATGTCAAAGGAACTCCCCAATCAAGATCTTGATTGTTCATGCCGGTAATACTTGCTTACCCAGCAATTAGCTTCCCTGCACAGATTGACTCGACTCAGGAAAGCCTTATTTTGAGTTCATTCAAGGTTCTCATTTTTAACTGAAGCCCTGATGAAGGGGGAGTTCCTTTCAACCCCAAAACATGTTGGCTGTCTTTTAGCACAATACTAATAAATGGATATGGATTCTTACCTTTTTGGTCACTGTCGTCACTGGTTAAGAACTCAGTGGTGCATGCACTTGGCGGCATCCTTAAGAGCCCTTTCACACTCAGGGCCCCCAAACCAAATAAAGCAGGGGCCCATGATCCACCCTGGCCCCGCCCATGCCCCCACCCTTAAATTTTGCACAAAGTACAACTTCTGCCTTTTTAGAGAGAGACTTCCCTCCAGGACCCATTAGAGAGCACAGAGGAGTATTCTAACAGAGTGTACAGTGAACCTTCATTCACTCTGGTCCTCACGGGACCCCCTCCTTGTGCCATGACTCTCACCCCTGACCCAACCTCTCACAAAGTAGAAATAAAATTGGCACGGTGTAGCGCTCCTCTTACCTTAACTATGGGTACTGTAGCTGATGTTGGCTCCTGCTTCCTGTGTGCCTGGCTGGCTACCGCGTCCTCTGTGGCTGGCTGGCACCCTGCTGTGGCCGACTGGATCCCTGGTGTTAGTGGGTCACCATGGGTGGCGGCTGGCTGGCACCCTGGCTCTGCTGTGGGTGGGTTAACATGGGTGGGTGGCTGGCTGGCACCCAGACCCTGCTGTGGGTCACCAGCATGGGTGGCTGAGTGGCACCCTGGCCCTTCTGTGACAGGCTGGTGTGTCCTCTCCTCTTCTGCTGTTCTGGGCACTGCAGAAAATTGCAGCGGCCTTTGCCCTATCCAGGGCAGTAGAAGTAGAAGGTCTGCAGCAGGCCCAGTGCGTGGAGGTGCACGATGCAAGACGTAATGATGTCACGTGTGTGCGTGTCCTCTTACCTTGACTATGGGTACTGTAGCTGTGGTTGGCTCCTGCTTCCTCTGTGCCTGGCTGGCTACCGCGTCCTCTCTGGCTGGCTCCTGTGCTTGGGTGGCTGGCACCCTTGTGTGGGTGGGTCACCATGGGTGGCTGGCTGGCACCCTGGCTCTGCTGTGAGTGGGTTACCATCAGTGGCTGGCTAGCACCCAGGCCCTGCTGTGGGTCAACAGCATGGGTGGCTGAGTGGCACCCTGGCCCTTCTGTGGCAGACTGGTGTGTCCTTTCCTCTTCTGCTGTTCTGGGCACTGCCGAGGGAGGTGGGAGACAGCAGTCTTTGCCCTATCCAGGACAGTAGAACTAGAAGGTTTGCCGCAGGCCCAGTGCGTGGAGATGCACGGTGCAACACGTAATGATGTCACGTGTGTGTGCGTGTCCTCTGTGTCCATTTGAGAGTCTGTTAGAAAGAGTCCCCATCAATGCAGTCTCACCAGTGCCCATCAATGCAGCCTCACCAGTGCCCATCAATGCAGCCTCACCAGTTCATTGGGATTAGAGAGGAGAGCCTCCGGATCACAGAGCGGGTATCTCCCGCTGTGACACCTGGCGGCCGCTGTCATCCGAAGTACCACCTCTTGGACTGGCTTCTTTGATAGACGTCACACGTCCCGGCATTGGACCAGTGTGACATAAATCAAAGGAGTCGTCCAGGAGGCGGGACTTCAGACGACAGTGGCCACCGGGTAAGCGTGAGATTCCTGCTCTGTGTACTCTGGCGGGGTTTGCCCTCTCCCTTACCCTCCAAGGCAGTGCTGTGGGCTGGGTAGGCCTGAAAAAGACGGTCACCACGGGCAAGTTTTTTGCCCCTGGACCCCACCTGCGAGTTTCAGCAGGTGGCGTTGGCAGACCCCCTTCAGTGTCCGGGCCCTCCGACTATGGCCAAAGTGCCCAACCAGTCAGTCCGCCCCTGGTTGTGTGCCTTGTCTGTCAGGGGGGCGGGAGCGGCTGGCGCTGTCTCTCTGCCATGAGCCGAGCTGAGCAGCCAGCTGCGGATCAGACATCTAGGTGGACTTCAACAATATGGTCGGGATCCTTCCAGAGTCTGGCGGGACTCCATGACCTCAATTGACAGTGGGCTTTAGCACACAGGAGTGCAAATGTAAGTGACCCAGAAGAGAAGTATAACCAAAAAAGCTTTGGCCATACATCTCTTTTCAGGATCTGTTGCTTTGCACAGGATGTATTGCTTAGCTGCATTATAGTCTGCAGGGAGGTTCTGGACCTATCAGTCTTAATTAGTAAGGGACTAGGGATGGGCCCGGTGCTCGATGCGAACCCACGTTCGCATCGAGCACCGGGCGTTCGCTCGTAGCCTGTAGCCAATTACAGCTCAGGGGCTGTAGTACACGCCCCCCCCTATAAAAGGCCGCCACGCCGTCTGCGCCGGTCACATGCTGTTCCGGCGCAGATTGAGCAGGCTGATTCTGTGACACTCTGCTCGATTTAGTTAGGTAGAGAGATTCACTTACAGAAATTGAGTTAGATAGATTCAGTTACAAAGATTGATTGAGAAAGAGGGGCTTGTAGTGTGTTCGTGGCAGGCAGGCAGAGCTCCTATATTTTGTTACCAGAAGCACCTATAGGACTTGTAGTGTGTTCGTGGCAGGCAGGCAGAGCTCCTATATTTTGTTACCAGAAGCACCTATAGGACTTGTAGTGTGTTCGTGGCAGGCAGGCAGAGCTCCTATATTTTGTTACCAGAAGCACCTATAGGACTTGTAGTGTGTTCGTGGCAGGCAGGCAGAGCTCCTATATTTTGTTACCAGAAGCACCTATAGGACTTGTAGTGTGTTCGTGGCAGGCAGGCAGAGCTCCTATATTTTGTTCCCAGAAGCACCTATAGGACTTGTAGTGTGTTCGTGGCAGGCAGGCAGAGCTCCTATATTTTGTTCCCAGAAGCACCTATAGGACTTGTAGTGTGTTAGTCCCATCACACACACAGAGCTATATTTTGTTCCCAGAAGCACCTATAGGACTTGAAGTGTGTTAGTCCCATCACACACACAGAGCTATATTTTGTTCCCAGAAGCACCTATAGGACTTGAAGTGTGTTAGTCCCATCACACACACAGAGCTATATTTTGTTCCCAGAAGCACCTATAGGACTTGAAGTGTGTTAGTCCCATCACACACACAGAGCTATATTTTCTTCCCAGAAGCACCTATAGGACTTGAAGTGTGTTAGTCCCATCACACACACAGAGCTATATTTTCTTCCCAGAGGCACCTATAGGACTTGAAGTGTGTTAGTCCCATCACACACACAGAGCTATATTTTCTTCCCAGAGGCACCTATAGGACTTGAAGTGTGTTAGTCCCATTACACACACAGAGCTATATTTTCTTCCCAGAAGCACCTATAGGACTTGAAGTGTGTTAGTCCCATCACACACACAGAGCTATATTTTGTTCCCAGAAGCACCTATAGGACTTGAAGTGTGTTAGTCCCATCACACACACAGAGCTATATTTTGTTCCCAGAAGCACCTATAGGACTTGAAGTGTGTTAGTCCCATCACACACACAGAGCTATATTTTCTTCCCAGAAGCACCTATAGGACTTGAAGTGTGTTAGTCCCATCACACACACAGAGCTATATTTTGTTCCCAGAGGCACCTATAGGACTTGAAGTGTGTTAGTCCCATTACACACACAGAGCTATATTTTGTTCCCAGAAGCACCTATAGGACTTGAAGTGTGTTAGTCCCATTACACACACAGAGCTATATTTTGTTCCCAGAAGCACCTATAGGACTTGAAGTGTGTTAGTCCCATCACACACACAGAGCTATATTTTGTTCCCAGAAGCACCTATAGGACTTGAAGTGTGTTAGTCCCATCACACACACAGAGCTATATTTTGTTCCCAGAAGAACCTATAGGACTTGAAGTGTGTTAGTCCATCACACACACAGAGCTATATTTTCTTCCCAGAAGCACCTATAGGACTTGAAGTGTGTTAGTCCCATCACACACACAGAGCTATATTTTGTTCCCAGAAGCACCTATAGGACTTGAAGTGTGTTAGTCCCATCACACACACAGAGCTATATTTTGTTCCCAGAAGCACCTATAGGACTTGAAGTGTGTTAGTCCCATCACACACACAGAGCTATATTTTGTTCCCAGAGGCACCTATAGGACTTGAAGTGTGTTAGTCCCATCACACACACAGAGCTATATTTTGTTCCCAGAAGAACCTATAGGACTTGAAGTGTGTTAGTCCCATCACACACACAGAGCTATATTTTGTTCCCAGAAGCACCTATAGGACTTGAAGTGTGTTAGTCCCATCACACACACAGAGCTATATTTTGTTCCCAGAAGCACCTATAGGACTTGAAGTGTGTTAGTCCCATCACACACACAGAGCTATATTTTGTTCCCAGAAGCACCTATAGGACTTGAAGTGTGTTAGTCCCATCACACACACAGAGCTATATTTTGTTCCCAGAAGCACCTATAGGACTTGAAGTGTGTTAGTCCCATCACACACACAGAGCTATATTTTGTTCCCAGAAGCAACTATAGGACTTGAAGTGTGTTAGTCCCATCACACAGACCTTTATTTTCTTCCCAGAAGCACCTATAGGACTTGAAGTGTGTTAGTCCCATCACACAGAGCTCCTCTATTTTCTTTGCAGAAGCACCCATAGGACTTCTAGTGTGTTAGTGGCATCACACAGAGCTCCTATATATTCTTCTCAGCAGCACCCACAGGACTTCTAGTGTGTTAGTGGCATCACACAGAGCTCCTCTATTTTTTTTGCAGAAGCACCCACAGGACTTCTAGTGTGTTAGTGGCATCACACAGAGCTCCTCTATTTTCTTTGCAGAAGCACCCACAGGACTTCTAGTGTGTTAGTGGCATCACACAGAGCTCCTCTATTTTCTTTGCATAAGCACCCACAGGACTTCTAGTGTGTTAGTGGCATCACACAGAGCTCCTCTATTTTTTTTGCAGAAGCATCCACAGGACTTCTAGTGTGTTAGTGGCATCACACAGAGCTCCTCTATTTTCTTTGCAGAAGCACCCATAGGACTTCTAGTGTGTTAGTGGCATCACACAGAGCTCCTATATATTCTTCTCAGCAGCACCCACAGGACTTCTAGTGTGTTAGTGGCATCACACAGAGCTCCTATATTTTCTTCTCAGCAGCACCCACAGGACTACCGACTACAATGGCTGGAAGACCGCCAAGGGGAGGCAGAGCGTGCAGAGCCAAGAACACAGGGCAGGCAGGCTCTGTTTCTAGTGGACGTGGCCGTGGACGTGGACGTGGTCGTGCATCGTCATCAGCACGTGGCCATGGGACACGCGCGTCTTTGTTTTCGGCAGCTGGACATGTGGAGCCGCATCATGCTGAAGGCTTGGTAGAATGGATGACCAAGCCCTCCTCATCCTCCTCATCCTCTCTCACCCAGGCTCAGGGTACTGACAGAGCATCATCAGCCACCCCTTCCCTAGACCCACCATGTCCTCCTGAGGAGTCCCCCGAACTCTTTGAGCACAGTGTTGGGTACATGCTCCAGGAGGATGCCCAACGATTCGAAGGCTCGGATGATGATACCCAGCTTGAGGAATCTGGCAGTACTGTTCCACCAGCTGCAGCTTACTGCCAGGTTTGCTCTAGTGGTGAAGAGGGAGGGGATGATGAGGTCACTGACTCCACGTGGGTGCCTCAAGGGAGAGAGGATGAGGAGGAGGACGAGGAGGAGGAGGATGCGGCGTCACATGTCCAACGAGGCAGGATGCCCCCTGGAGGCCAGGTAGAGGCCAGCACAGCAACTGTACAACACCGCAGAGCTCCGCCTGTGCAGGGCGCTGCCTCTGCACGTTATCAGAAAAGTTCTTTGGTGTGGGCCTTTTTTGAGACGAGTGCAGCAGATCGCACCACTGCTATTTGCAATATTTGTCTCAAGCGTATCTCGCGTGGCCAAAACATCAGCCGCTTGGGCACGACAAGCATGACCAGACATATGGCGACCTGCCATGCAGCTCGTTGGCAGGCACACATAAAAGACCCACACCAAAGAACTAAGCGGACCTCTCCTTGCTCCTCCTCAGCTGGGATCTCCATCCCCACTACACCTTCAGTCCTCTCTGAAAGCTGCTCTGAGAGGACTGAAGGTGTAGAATTCGGTGTGTCACAACCAAGTACTTGCAGTACACCGACGTCCGATTGCAGCAGGCAAATTTCCCTGCCCCAGCTGCTGGACCGTAGAAAGAAGTACACTCCCAGCCATCCACATGCCCAGCGGTTGAATGCTAGCCTTGCTAAATTGCTAGCACTTCAACTGCTGCCTTTTCAGTTGGTAGACTCGGCCCCCTTCCGTGAGTTTGTTCAATGTGCGGTTCCTCAGTGGCAGGTTCCCAAACGCCACTTTTTCTCGCGGAAGGCGATTCCGTCTCTCTACCGGCATGTGGAGGGCAATGTCCATGCCTCGCTGGACAGGGCGGTCAGCGGTAAGGTGCATATTACCGCTGACTCATGGTCCAGCAGGCATGGACAGGGACGGTACCTTTCTTTCACGGCCCATTGGGTCACTCTATTGGCAGCTGGGAGGGATGCAGGACAAGGTGCAGTAGTGTTGGAGGTTGTTCCGCCACCACGCCTCCAAAACGCGACTACTGCTACTGGTTGTGACACACCTCTCTCCTCCACCCCCTCCTCTTCTTCTTCCTCCAGTGCTCTGTCCTTGGAACCAGCGGTGCTCCGTAGGCGTACAAGGGGCTACGCAAGTACGCAGGCAAAAAGATGCCATGCCGTGCTTGCGCTGGTGTGTTTGGGGGACAGGAGCCACACTGGGCCAGAGGTTCTGGCAGCTCTGCAGGGGCAGGCCGAGAGGTGGTTGACGCCACGTCAGCTTAAGCCAGGAATGGTCGTTTCTGACAATGGCACCAACCTCCTCTCCGCCCTGCGACAGGGGCAGCTCACCCATGTGCCCTGCATGGCTCACGTCCTCAACCTGGTGGTGCAGCGGTTCTTGGGCAGGTTCCCAGGCTTACAGGATGTCCTGAGGCAGGCCAGGAAAGTCTGTGTGCATTTCCGCCGATCTTATAATGCCAGTGCTCGGCTGACTGAGCTGCAAAAGGAGCTGAACCTGCCCAAGAACCGCCTAATATGTGACATGCCCACCAGGTGGAACTCAACGTTGGCCATGCTGCAGCGACTGCACACGCAGCAGAGGGCCATCAATGAGTACCTTTGCGACTACGGCACCAGGACAGGGTCAGGGGAGCTTGGTTTTTTTTCCCCACGTCAGTGGAGCATGATCAGGGATGCATGCACTGTCCTCTCACCATTTGAGGAGGCCACGAGGATGGTGAGCAGTGACAGTGCATGCATCAGTGACACTGTCCCTCTTGTCCACCTGTTGGAGCATACGCTGCGTGGGATAATGGACAGGGCACTTGAGGCAGAACAGAGGCAGGAAGAGGAGGACTTCCTTGCCTCTCAAGGCCCCCTTTATCCGGACAGTGTTCCTTCTGTCCCACCCATCACACAGGAAGAGGATGAGGAGGAGGAGGAGGAGGAGGAGGAGGAGGATTGTGTGAGCATGGAGGTGGAGCCTGGCACTCAGCATCAGCAGCAGCAGTCTTTTAGGGATGATGTACAGTCCCAACAAACCAGTGGACTTGTACGTGGCTGGGAGGAGGTGGCTGGCGATCATGTCATCCTCAGTGACCCAGAAGACTCCGGACCGAATGCCTCAGCTAACCTACGCTGCATGGCCTCCCTGATCCTGCAAAGCCTGCGGAAGGATCCTCGTGTTCTTCGGATCAAGGAGAGGGACCATTACTGGCTGGCCACTCTCCTTGATCCGCGGTACAAGGGTAAGGTTGCGGACCTTATCTTGCCGTCGCAGAGGGAGCAGAGGATGAGACATCTCAGGGAGGCCTTGCAGAAAGGTCTGTGCAACGCGTTCCCAGAAACTGGGAGGCTACAAACTCCTGGTCCTGGGCGACGAGTTGCTGAGGCTTCGGTCAGTGGCAGAAGGAGCGGTGGGGAAGGTGGACGTCTGACCGATGCGTTCAGACAATTTTTTAGTCCGCAGCCCCAAGGTATGATCGGTTCCAGCAACCATCGCCAGCGTCTGATATACATGGTGCAGGAATACCTTGGGGCAAGGTCAGACTTGGACACCTTTCCCACCGAAAATCCTCTGGCTTACTGGGTCCTGAGGATGGATCACTGGCCAGAGCTTGCACAGTATGCAATTGAGCTACTGGCCTGTCCTGCCTCCAGCGTTCTTTCCGAACGCACATTCAGTGCTGCTGGAGGATTTGTGACTGATCATAGGGTGCGCCTGTCCACCGCCTCGGTTGATCGACTGACATTCATCAAAATGAATCAGTCTTGGATCACCACCAGCTACCAGGCACCTGAGGCGGATATAACCGAATAATTTTTAATGTCACATCCCTTCAAGACTGCCTATGCTGATGCTGAGTGACTGTCCTCTTATGTTCACTGACTATCCTCTTCCTCCTCCTCAATGATCCATGCCACCACACCAGTGCCTAAGGCACAATTTTTCAGCCCCTGTTTAACAGGGGCGTGTACTTACAATTTTTTAAAAAAATGCTTCGCAACACGTGTGACTGCTGTGCTCCAAGTACAGTCTCTGTGAGGGCCGTGTTGCAGTGTTGTGGCACCAGCACCAGTGCCTAAGGCACAATTTTTCAGCCCCTGTTTAACAGGGGCGGGTACTTACAATTTTTTAAAAAAATGCTTCGCAACACGTGTGACTGCTGTGCTCCAAGTACAGTATCTGTGAGGGCCGGGTTGCAGTGTTGTGGCACCAGCACCAGTGCCTAAGGCACAATTTTTCAGCCCCTGTTTAACAGGGGCGGGGTACTTACAATTTTTTAAAAAAAATGCTTCGCAACACGTGTGACTGCTGTGCTCCAAGTACAGTATCTGTGAGGGCCGGGTTGCAGTGTTGTGGCACCAGCACCAGTGCCTAAGGCACAATTTTTCAGCCCCTGTTTAACAGGGGCGTGTACTTACAATTTTTTAAAAAAATGCTTCGCAACACGTGTGACTGCTGTGCTCCAAGTACAGTATCTGTGAGGGCCGGGTTGCAGTGTTGTGGCACCAGCACCAGTGCCTAAGGCACAATTTTTCAGCCCCTGTTTAACAGGGGCGGGTACTTACAATTTTTTAAAAAAAATGCTTCGCAACACGTGTGACTGCTGTGCTCCAAGTACAGTCTCTGTGAGGGGTTGCAGTGTTGTGGCACCAGCACCAGTGCCTAAGGCACAATTTTTCAGCCCCTGTTTAACAGGGGCGGGTAATTACAAATCTTGATCTAATAGTTCACAGCAGGGCCCATTCCTGCGCCCACCAAGAGTAACTATGAGGGCCTGCAGTCTTGTGGCAACACCGTCCACCACCACCGCCAAAGGCCCAATTTTTCTGCCCTGTTCATCAGGTGCTTGCAATTACAAATCTTGATCTAATAACTCACAACAGGGCCCATTCCTGCGCCCACCAAGAGTAACTGTGAGGGCCTACAGTCTTGTGGCAACACCGTCCACCACCACCGCCAAAGGCCCAATTTTTCTGCCCTGTTCATCAGGTGCTTGCAATTACAAATCTTGATCTAATAACTCACAGCAGGGCCCATTCCTGCGCCCACCAAGAGTAACTGTGAGAGCTTACAGTCTTGTGGCAACACCGTCCACCACCACCACCACCCCCAATTTTTCTGCCCTGTTCAACAGGTGCATGCAATTACAAATCTTGATCTATTAACTCATAGCAGGGCCCATTCCTGTGCCCACCAGTCTTGTGGCTACACCAACATCTAATAGGGCAAATTTCTGCAGAGTAGGCCCCTACTTTCAAACATCCAACTTACAAACGACTCCTACTTGCAAATGGAAAGAGAAAACAGGAAGTGAGAGGAAATCTACCCCTAGGAAGGGAAATTCTATCCTGTTAGATTTAATTTGGGAAAAAGGTATCTCCTCTCTACTGATACTTTATCACCAATCCTTGTTTCAATTAAAACCCCACTTTTCCAAAAACATTTGTCATTGGGACGGAAAGTGAGGTGACATGTTCTGAACAGATGTGCAAAGACAGCAAATGTTACAGGGGTGATAACCCCTCCCTATGTTCTCCAAAAAGCTTAAAAATAGATTTTTTTTGGGATGGAGCTACACTTCATAATGTACCTGTTCAGATTCTACTTAAGAACAAACCTAAAGCCGCAAGTGGTTTTAAATGGCTTCTTTTTTTCCTTTACAAATGTCATTTTGTGCAAGGACAGTTCTAAACACGGGAAACACATGCCACTTCACAGGCATACTTTAGACACCCCCCAGGTACCATATTTAAAGGAAAATTTCACTTTTTTTTTTTCACTTTATGCATCATTAAAATGACTGCTCCCGAAAAAACGTTAGTTTTTAAAAGTTCTTTTTGCATTGATATATGTCCCCTGGGGCAGGACCCGGGTCCCCAAACCTGTTTTATGACATTAACATGCATATTGGCCGTTGTAATTAGCACTTTTGATTTCGAACGTTCGCGTCCATTATAACGTATAGGGTTCGAAAATTCGCGCGAACTTTCGGTCCGTTCGAAGGTTCTGGTTCGAACCGAACCCGGGGGTGTTCGGCTCATCCCTATAAGGGACCCAGGATAAGATTTATGTATAATACATTTGCATGGAGAACACTTTGTGGGGTTTACATCTAACTCTTATCCCAATGACAAAATGCAAGTCCAAGAATCTGAAAATCTGCCAAAGTTGCTAGACAATAGTAATACAGTAGCAAGATGGAAAAAAAAAAAAAAACAATCGTGAAACCCTAAAAAGGCAAAAAAAAATAATTCCGCAACCCAGAAATGTTTGTTTGCTAAGATCTCTCGATGGCTGTTAAGATGACCAACTTGTGTGTTCAGCAATCTCTTAATGAGCCTCTTGGGCATTTCTGAATGCAGAGCCAATAGCTTCTACGTACTGCAAATGCCGATCTTCACATTGCCACCAAATTCTTTAACACCTTAGACATTTTTGTTTTGTATGGTATGATTATTGACATTACAAAGTTCAACTATGTTTTTTTTTTTGTGACCCCGGGATTAAAACAGATCAATGTATATTCTCCTCTAGCACACTACATATTTTACTAAACGTTTCCTCAGAAGGTACAGAACAGTTTCCTCACTTATTAAACAGTGGAAATATATTTATAAAGAATCTTTTTATTATCTAAAGCCAAAAATGTTTTTTAAGTGGGATTTTTTGTCCCGTGTGGAACATGGCATGCTGTAAAATAAACATGGTGAACAGCAGTTTCATAGCCAATTTTGTTTATGATCTACCAAAACCGAATTTCTTCTGAAGTAGTTATAACTATTGTATTTTAGTAAAAAAAAATTTAAATTTTTTTTTGTCTTGGGATTTTTCACATTTAAAGAGAACCTATTACGATTGGCCTTGTGCAAAAATATGTACAGTGTGTTCAGCCTTTAATATTTAAAAAATGATCACGTGAGGGGTTGAGGTTTCGCTACCAAAGATGTGTGTTCCCATCCTAATAAATACAGTACTTTTAATTACTCTGCTGACAGGATCATTTAAAAAAACACTTTCATTGACATATGCTTTTATGCCAAAACAAAATATTTATTTTGCCTAAAGTAACCTAACTTAAAAAAAAATGCTAAAATTATGCTAAAATCATTATTAGTGGACATAAACACAGCAAAACATGTGGAATTCCACCTAAATTATAAAAGCTAAAAAAACTGTATTGCATTATTAAAGAAATATTTGTAAATTTAAATTGTGCCTTTGTGTGAAATATCGAAGGTACCCAAACTGTAATTAAGCAATTTAGTCAAAAAATCTGAAGGTGATCATTTTTCATAGTTTGTAAAAGACCCTTTTAAAAGCACATGACCTGTAGGGTCTACTGATTTTTTTAGCCCCTGCAATAGTTGCCCAATTGTTTATCAGATCCAATTTTTTACTTTTTTTTTTTTTTTTTTTTAAAAACCTTTAAATTAAATCACATTTTAGCCAACTCGCTATAACTCAATAAATAAATTCTTTTAACTTACAAACGCTTTATCAGATCCAATCCAATAGCAAACCTGTGGATTACAGCACAGTGTTCCCCTCATGCTCTCCCATGTTTGCCCTGCATATAGCAGGGCTTGCCATGGGCTAACATTCCGCAGCGGATAACCATATATAAAAAACACAATACTTATTTCAACACGCCACCTTCAGCGTTACTAGGCAAATCGATTCTACATCCCTCGCCTCTCACAGACCGAAAACACGCTCCTGGTTGAGGTCCCCCACCACCATGGCACTCTCAATCAAGGCCTGCAGGCCCATGTTAAAAATATCAACCTTAAATGACCTGGTCCTGCCTAAAAAGCCCCGAAAAAAACCCTTTGAAAAAATGGCGGAATGACACACCGCCTAAAGAAATTTTGTTATGGTTTCAGCCGTCTCCCTACCATGTAGAATAGTTACACATCGGGGACCACAGGAACCGTGGGATTGAAAATGCCAAGGTAGCACCTGGGAACAGAAGTATAAAAGTCGTGTATATCCTTTTTGATCTCGCACAGTAGTTCCCAGGTTCTGCCCACATCGTTAGCCCCCAAATGAATCACCAGAATCTTAGGAGGCGGCCAGATCCAAATAGATCAGAGTCCCTCTAAGATTACCCATCTTAGACCCCGAATACCAAAAAACTGTAAATTTATCATCCAATCCTAAAATACTGGAGTAAATCCTGGGAGGAAGCCCTCTTACCAGCCCACCTACGATCCAAATTGCCTCGTAGCTGGATCTGAAATAAAAACATACCATTCCGGGCGAACATAAATTTTATACCTATCACAAGACCATCTACCCACCCCACTTCTGACTTTCTGGGGGAAAACCCAACAGGTTGGCCGCTGTGCCCCCAACCCTAAATGAATGGGATGAAAATTAAAACCCTGTAAGGTTGAGCAAAGGCAGGGAAGCGAGGAAAATTTTTACTAAAAATACACTTAACTCATTATTAGCACATATAAAAACAGCATAACTTTCTGCTACATTTCCTACTAAGAAACAAAAGATTTCCCAGCACACTTATCAGCCAGCCTGAAAAACAACCAAACTGACCTTAACAATTTCACATTAAAAATAGAGGGTTTTGTTTGCACACATTTGCAATTTTATGCATAAGCCACAGTGCCCACGTCAAGGCTCCTCTGTACACGGCAGTCCCAACGCTATAAATTTTCAGAGTCTCCCAAGTTGGATCACATAAAGCAGTGGATAGATTAGGAGCAGGTGTGCCTGGAGGGAGTAACCTCCTACTTAAAAAGGCACAGGGACGCACATGAAGCCCAGCAAGAGCACAAATGGCAGCTGAAGGCATCCAGTTCATCCATGTACCCAATTCAACCAACTGTACAAAAAAGTGGCAACCATCCCAACCTAAAGCATGCCTGACGAAGCCATCCTGGGAGGCTCCAAAACATTGTACTACTCTATTTGTGATGTGATCTTTCTTAAAAAAAACAAAAAACAAACAAAAAAAACGTTTGGACATAATTCAAGATCCTTGGTATGCCAGTGATTTAAATTGGGTGTGCAGAGACCAAGCTGCCATCTCAGAGCGTTGTAGGCGCCAGAGAGTGCACACTTGTTGACTTTGCTCAGCATGTGCAGAGATCAGGTGCACTTGCGGTGCCCAAAAGAGCCTGAGGACTAAACCACAGAGAGATTGTTTGCTGACCTGGGACTGGGGCTGGAAGGAATGCCTACAGCAAGGGAGAATTAATGAGGACCAGAGATGAGAGCATGAGCCTTGTGAGCACCTGGTTGGGCAGAATGGGTCTCTGGGTTCCTGAGGACAGCAGACTGCTAAGTGATCTGAACCGGATTCCTGTGCACCAGGAGGGGTGCTGAACCATTTGTGCTTATCTCAATGCTGACACAGTTAATGCAATAGAGACTGTTCCTTGTTTTGCAGCCCATCAGCTCTCCATTGCACACTCTTAAAAAGGAACAGCTTCATGTGCACCACCTTACAGAAGGGCCCAAATAATAGCTGGCTAATACTGACAATTAGGTGCAGGCACCTGTAGTCACCTCCAGGAGTACCCCCTTGTCAGGAATGCATATGCCCCCCTAATGGGGCTGTATGCGTAATATTCACACAAGGACCTTTATTTTTTGGGTTAGTTTATGCCAATATTCCTAACCCTGTCTGCATCAGTTATAAATTTTGTTTAATATCACCACAGTTTAGTTGATTGCAAGCTTATGGGTCAATGTTGACGTTATTTAGTACTGC
Organism: Lithobates sylvaticus; assembly: GCA_028564925.1. Taxonomy (NCBI): domain Eukaryota; kingdom Metazoa; phylum Chordata; class Amphibia; order Anura; family Ranidae; genus Lithobates; species Lithobates sylvaticus. The sequence continues at coordinate 316,182,840 of CM053027.1, forward strand.
ATCTTTAACCAGTTAACAACCGGCCCATAGCCGAAAAAACGGCTACAGGGCGGTTTGTTAACTCTGGGAGGGCGTACATGGACGTCCTCCCAAAATTCCTCTTTCACGCGCCCCCTGGGGCGCGCATCTGTGAACTTCCGTGAGCACCGGGTCCAGAGGATCCGGCGCATCACGGATCGCGGCCGTTTACCACGTGATCACGCCGTCAAATGACAGCGCGATCACATGTCAACAGACCGGCGTAATTTCCGGTTCCTCCCTCCACTCTCTGTCCAGTGTGAGCGGAGTGGGGAGAGATCGGTGGCAGCAGCGCTGTGGGCTGCATGTGTAGTGCCCACAGCCTGCTCAGGGAGACATCCATCCATCCCTGCTCACCGATCTCAACCATACCCAGCAATACCCAGCCATACCCTGCATACCCAGCAATACCCAGCCATACTCTGCATGCCCAGCCATACTCTGCATGCCCAGCCATACCCAGCAATACTCTGCATACCCAGCCATACTCTGCATACCCAGCCATAGCCAGCAATTCACTAGGTGTCCTGTAGACACTGCAATTCACATAGGTATTGTGGTGCAGTAGAGCTGCTCGATTCTGGCTAAAATGAGAATCATGATTTTTTGCTTAGAATAAAGATCATGATTCTCATGGTGTAACATCTTCTTTCACATTATACAAAAAAAAAAAAAAATAAAAAAAAAATTGGGCTAACTTTACTGTTTATTTTTTTTTTAATTCATTAACTTGTATTTAAAAAAAAAAATAGCGCTTGAAAAACCGCTGTGCAAATACGGTGTGACATAAAATATTGCAACAGCCGCCATTTTATTATCTAGGGTCTCTGCTAAGAAAAAAATAAATAAAAATATCATGTTTGGGTGTTCCAAGTAATTTTCTAGCAGAAAATAATGATTTTTACATACATGCAGGCAACAAATGTCAGAAAAGGTTTGGTCTTTAAATGGTTAAACTTGCCTCATTTACACGCTGTTCTTTCCTTTGATAAAATAAAAGATACTTTGTTTTAACCTATTTGCGGTGTAATAAAACTTTTGCAGGCTGCCTGGATTTTTTATTTTTTATTTTTCCAGCTCTGAAAACTTGTAGAAAAAATCACGACATGTCTTGATTCTTAACAAAATTATTTTTCTTGCATATTATTGCAGCACAAATAGGGATGAGCCGAACACCCCCGGGTTCGGTTCGAACCAGAACCTTCGAACGGACCGAAAGTTCGCGCGAATTTTCGAACCCTATACGTTATAATGGACGCGAACGTTCGAAATCAAAAGTGCTAATTACAACGGCCAATATGCATGTTAATGTCATAAAACAGGTTTGGGGACCCGGGTCCTGCCCCAGGGGACATATATCAATGCAAAAAGAACTTTTAAAAACTAACGTTTTTTCGGGAGCAGTCATTTTAATGATGCATAAAGTGAAAAAAAAAAAGTGACATTTCCTTTAAATATGGTACCTGGGGGGTGTCCAAAGTATGCCTGTGAAGTGGCATGTGTTTCCCGTGTTTAGAACTGTCCTTGCACAAAATGACATTTGTAAAGGAAAAAAAGAAGCCATTTAAAACCACTTGCGGCTTTAGGTTTGATCTTAAGTAGAATCTGAACAGGTACATTATGAAGTGTAGCTCCATCCCAAAAAAATCTATTTTTAAGCTTTTTGGAGAACATAGGGAGGGGTTATCACCCCTGTAACATTTGCTGTCTTTGCACATCTGTTCAGAACATGTCACCTCACTTTCCGTCCCAATGATAAATGTTTTTGGAAAAGTGGGGTTTTAATTGAAACAAGGATTGGTGATAAAGTATCAGTAGAGAGGAGATACCTTTTTCCCAAATTAAATCTAACAGGATAGAATTTCCCTTCCTAGGGGTAGATTTCCTCTCACTTCCTGTTTTCTCTTTCCATTTGCAAGTAGGAGTCGTTTGTAAGTTGGATGTTTGAAAGTAGGGGCCTGGCGTATATACTCTGCAGAAATTTGCCCTATTAGATGTTGGTGTAGCCACAAGACTGGTGGGCACAGGAATGGGCCCTGCTGTGAGTTAATAGATCAAGATTTGTAATTGCATGCACCTGTTGAACAGGGCAGAAAAATTGGGGGTGGTGGTGGTGGTGGTGGTGGTGGTGGTGGACGGTTTTGCCACAAGACTGTAAGCTCTCACAGTTACTCTTGGTGGGCGCAGGAATGGGCCCTGCTGTGAGTTATTAGATCAAGATTTGTAATTGCAAGCACCTGATGAACAGGGCAGAAAAATTGGGCCTTTGGCGGTGGTGGTGGACGGTGTTGCCACAAGACTGTAGGCCCTCATAGTTACTCTTGGTGGGCGCAGGAATGGGCCCTGCTGTGAACTATTAGATCAAGATTTGTAATTACCCGCCCCTGTTAAACAGGGGCTGAAAAATTGTGCCTTAGGCACTGGTGCTGGTGCCACAACACTGCAACCCCTCACAGAGACTGTACTTGGAGCACAGCAGTCACACGTGTTGCGAAGCATTTTTTTAAAAAATTGTAAGTACACGCCCCTGTTAAAACAGGGGCTGAAAAATTGTGCCTTAGGCACTGGTGCTGGTGCCACAACACTGCAACACGGCCCTCACAGAGACTGTACTTGGAGCACAGCAGTCACACGTGTTGCGAAGCATTTTTTTAAAAAATTGTAAGTACACGCCCCTGTTAAACAGGGGCTGAAAAATTGTGCCTTAGGCACTGGTGCTGGTGCCACAACACTGCAACACGGCCCTCACAGAGACTGTACTTGGAGCACAGCAGTCACACGTGTTGCGAAGCATTTTTTTAAAAAATTGTAAGTACACGCCCCTGTTAAACAGGGGCTGAAAAATTGTGCCTTAGGCACTGGTGCTGGTGCCACAACACTGCAACACGGCCCTCACAGAGACTGTACTTGGAGCACAGCAGTCACACGTGTTGCGAAGCATTTTTTAAAAAATTGTAAGTACACGCCCCTGTTAAACAGGGGCTGAAAAATTGTGCCTTAGGCACTGGTGCTGGTGCCACAACACTGCAACACGGCCCTCACAGAGACTGTACTTGGAGCACAGCAGTCACACGTGTTGCGAAGCATTTTTTTAAAAAATTGTAAGTACACGCCCTGTTAAACAGGGGCTGAAAAATTGTGCCTTAGGCACTGGTGCTGTGGCATGGATCATTGAGGAGGAGGAAGAGGATAGTCAGTGAACATAAGAGGACAGTCACTCAGCATCAGCATAGGCAGTCTTGAAGGGATGTGACATTAAAAATTATTCGGTTATATCCGCCTCAGGTGCCTGGTAGCTGGTGGTGATCCAAGACTGATTCATTTTGATGAATGTCAGTCGATCAACCGAGGCGGTGGACAGGCGCACCCTATGATCAGTCACAAATCCTCCAGCAGCACTGAATGTGCGTTCGGAAAGAACGCTGGAGGCAGGACAGGCCAGTAGCTCAATTGCATACTGTGCAAGCTCTGGCCAGTGATCCATCCTCAGGACCCAGTAAGCCAGAGGATTTTCGGTGGGAAAGGTGTCCAAGTCTGACCTTGCCCCAAGGTATTCCTGCACCATGTATATCAGACGCTGGCGATGGTTGCTGGAACCGATCATACCTTGGGGCTGCGGACTAAAAAATTGTCTGAACGCATCGGTCAGACGTCCACCTTCCCCACCGCTCCTTCTGCCACTGACCGAAGCCTCAGCAACTCGTCGCCCAGGACCAGGAGTTTGTAGCCTCCCAGTTTCTGGGAACGCGTTGCACAGACCTTTCTGCAAGGCCTCCCTGAGATGTCTCATCCTCTGCTCCCTCTGCGACGGCAAGATAAGGTCCGCAACCTTACCCTTGTACCGCGGATCAAGGAGAGTGGCCAGCCAGTAATGGTCCCTCTCCTTGATCCGAAGAACACGAGGATCCTTCCGCAGGCTTTGCAGGATCAGGGAGGCCATGCAGCGTAGGTTAGCTGAGGCATTCGGTCCGGAGTCTTCTGGGTCACTGAGGATGACATGATCGCCAGCCACCTCCTCCCAGCCACGTACAAGTCCACTGGCTTGTTGGGACTGTACATCATCCCTAAAAGACTGCTGCTGCTGATGCTGAGTGCCAGGCTCCACCTCCATGCTCACACAATCCTCCTCCTCCTCCTCCTCCTCCTCCTCCTCATCCTCTTCCTGTGTGATGGGTGGGACAGAAGGAACACTGTCCGGATAAAGGGGGCCTTGAGAGGCAAGGAAGTCCTCCTCTTCCTGCCTCTGTTCTGCCTCAAGTGCCCTGTCCATTATCCCACGCAGCGTATGCTCCAACAGGTGGACAAGAGGGACAGTGTCACTGATGCATGCACTGTCACTGCTCACCATCCTCGTGGCCTCCTCAAATGGTGAGAGGACAGTGCATGCATCCCTGATCATGCTCCACTGACGTGGGGAAAAAAACCCAAGCTCCCTGACCCTGTCCTGGTGCCGTAGTCGCAAAGGTACTCATTGATGGCCCTCTGCTGCGTGTGCAGTCGCTGCAGCATGGCCAACGTTGAGTTCCACCTGGTGGGCATGTCAGATATTAGGCGGTTCTTGGGCAGGTTCAGCTCCTTTTGCAGCTCAGTCAGCCGAGCACTGGCATTATAAGATCGGCGGAAATGCACACAGACTTTCCTGGCCTGCCTCAGGACATCCTGTAAGCCTGGGAACCTGCCCAAGAACCGCTGCACCACCAGGTTGAGGACGTGAGCCATGCAGGGCACATGGGTGAGCTGCCCCTGTCGCAGGGCGGAGAGGAGGTTGGTGCCATTGTCAGAAACGACCATTCCTGGCTTAAGCTGACGTGGCGTCAACCACCTCTCGGCCTGCCCCTGCAGAGCTGCCAGAACCTCTGGCCCAGTGTGGCTCCTGTCCCCAAAACACACCAGCGCAAGCACGGCATGGCATCTTTTTGCCTGCGTACTTGCGTAGCCCCTTGTACGCCTACGGAGCACCGCTGGTTCCAAGGACAGAGCACTGGAGGAAGAAGAAGAGGAGGGGGTGGGAGGAGAGAGGTGTGTCACAACCAGTAGCAGTAGTCGCGTTTTGGAGGCGTGGTGGCGGAACAACCTCCAACACTACTGCACCTTGTCCTGCATCCCTCCCAGCTGCCAATAGAGTGACCCAATGGGCCGTGAAAGAAAGGTACCGTCCCTGTCCATGCCTGCTGGACCATGAGTCAGCGGTAATATGCACCTTACCGCTGACCGCCCTGTCCAGCGAGGCATGGACATTGCCCTCCACATGCCGGTAGAGAGACGGAATCGCCTTCCGCGAGAAAAAAGTGGCGTTTGGGAACCTGCCACTGAGGAACCGCACATTGAACAAACTCACGGAAGGGGGCCGAGTCTACCAACTGAAAAGGCAGCAGTTGAAGTGCTAGCAATTTAGCAAGGCTAGCATTCAACCGCTGGGCATGTGGATGGCTGGGAGTGTACTTCTTTCTACGGTCCAGCAGCTGGGGCAGGGAAATTTGCCTGCTGCATTCGGACGTCGGTGTACTGCAAGTACTTGGTTGTGACACACCGAATTCTACACCTTCAGTCCTCTCAGAGCAGCTTTCAGAGAGGACTGAAGGTGTAGTGGGGATGGAGATCCCAGCTGAGGAGGAGCAAGGAGAGGTCCGCTTAGTTCTTTGGTGTGGGTCTTTTATGTGTGCCTGCCAACGAGCTGCATGGCAGGTCGCCATATGTCTGGTCATGCTTGTCGTGCCCAAGCGGCTGATGTTTTGGCCACGCGAGATACGCTTGAGACAAATATTGCAAATAGCAGTGGTGCGATCTGCTGCACTCGTCTCAAAAAAGGCCCACACCAAAGAACTTTTCTGATAACGTGCAGAGGCAGCGCCCTGCACAGGCGGAGCTCTGCGGTGTTGTACAGTTGCTGTGCTGGCCTCTACCTGGCCTCCAGGGGGCATCCTGCCTCGTTGGACATGTGACGCCGCATCCTCCTCCTCCTCGTCCTCCTCCTCATCCTCTCTCCCTTGAGGCACCCACGTGGAGTCAGTGACCTCATCATCCCCTCCCTCTTCACCACTAGAGCAAACCTGGCAGTAAGCTGCAGCTGGTGGAACTGTACTGCCAGATTCCTCAAGCTGGGTATCGTCATCCGAGCCTTCGAATCGTTGGGCATCCTCCTGGAGCATGTACCCAACACTGTGCTCAAAGAGTTCGGGGGACTCCTCAGGAGGACATGGTGGGTCTAGGGAAGGGGTGGCTGATGATGCTCTGTCAGTACCCTGAGCCTGGGTGAGAGAGGATGAGGAGGATGAGGAGGGCTTGGTCATCCATTCTACCAAGCCTTCAGCATGATGCGGCTCCACATGTCCAGCTGCCGAAAACAAAGACGCGCGTGTCCCATGGCCACGTGCTGATGACGATGCACGACCACGTCCACGTCCACGGCCACGTCCACTAGAAACAGAGACTGTCTGCCCTGTGTTCTTGGCTCTGCACGCTCTGCCTCCCCTTGGCGGTCTTCCAGCCATTGTAGTCGGTAGTCCTGTGGGTGCTGCTGAGAAGAAAATATAGGAGCTCTGTGTGATGCCACTAACACACTAGAAGTCCTATAGGTGCTTCTGCAAAGAAAATATAGGAGCTCTGTGTGATGCCACTAACACACTAGAAGTCCTGTGGGTGCTGCTGAGAAGAAAATATAGGAGCTCTGTGTGATGCCACTAACACACTAGAAGTCCTATGGGTGCTTCTGCAAAGAAAATATAGGAGCTCTGTGTGTGATGCCACTAACACACTAGAAGTCCTGTGGGTGCTGCTGAGAAGAATATATATGAGCTCTGTGTGATGCCACTAACACACTAGAAGTCCTGTGGGTGCTGCTGAGAAGAAAATATAGGAGCTCTGTGTGATGCCACTAACACACTAGAAGTCCTATGGGTGCTTCTGCAAAGAAAATATAGGAGCTCTGTGTGATGCCACTAACACACTAGAAGTCCTGTGGGTGCTGCTGAGAAGAAAATATAGGAGCTCTGTGTGATGCCACTAACACACTAGAAAGTCCTATAGGTGCTTCTGCAAAGAAAATATAGGAGCTCTGTGTGATGCCACTAACACACTAGAAGTCCTGTGGGTGCTGCTGAGAAGAAAATATAGGAGCTCTGTGTGATGCCACTAACACACTAGAAGTCCTATGGGTGCTTCTGCAAAGAAAATATAGGAGCTCTGTGTGATGCCACTAACACACTAGAAGTCCTGTGGGTGCTGCTGAGAAGAATATATAGGAGCTCTGTGTGATGCCACTAACACACTAGAAGTCCTATGGGTGCTTCTGCAAAGAAAATAGAGGAGCTCTGTGTGATGCCACTAACACACTAGAAGTCCTGTGGGTGCTTCTGCAAAGAAAATAGAGGAGCTCTGTGTGATGCCACTAACACACTAGAAGTCCTGTGGGTGCTGCTGAGAAGAATATATAGGAGCTCTGTGTGATGCCACTAACACACTAGAAGTCCTATAGGTGCTTCTGCAAAGAAAATATAGGAGCTCTGTGTGATGCCACTAACACACTAGAAGTCCTATGGGTGCTTCTGCAAAGAAAATATAGGAGCTCTGTGTGATGCCACTAACACACTAGAAGTCCTGTGGGTGCTGCTGAGAAGAATATATAGGAGCTCTGTGTGATGCCACTAACACACTAGAAGTCCTATGGGTGCTTCTGCAAAGAAAATAGAGGAGCTCTGTGTGATGCCACTAACACACTAGAAGTCCTGTGGGTGCTTCTGCAAAGAAAATAGAGGAGCTCTGTGTGATGCCACTAACACACTAGAAGTCCTGTGGGTGCTGCTGAGAAGAATATATAGGAGCTCTGTGTGATGCCACTAACACACTAGAAGTCCTATGGGTGCTTCTGCAAAGAAAATAGAGGAGCTCTGTGTGATGCCACTAACACACTAGAAGTCCTGTGGGTGCTTCTGCAAAGAAAATAGAGGAGCTCTGTGTGATGCCACTAACACACTAGAAGTCCTGTGGGTGCTGCTGAGAAGAATATATAGGAGCTCTGTGTGATGCCACTAACACACTAGAAGTCCTATGGGTGCTTCTGCAAAGAAAATAGAGGAGCTCTGTGTGATGCCACTAACACACTAGAAGTCCTGTGGGTGCTGCTGAGAAGAATATATAGGAGCTCTGTGTGATGCCACTAACACACTAGAAGTCCTATGGGTGCTTCTGCAAAGAAAATAGAGGAGCTCTGTGTGATGCCACTAACACACTAGAAGTCCTGTGGGTGCTTCTGCAAAGAAAATAGAGGAGCTCTGTGTGATGCCACTAACACACTAGAAGTCCTGTGGGTGCTGCTGAGAAGAAAATATAGGAGCTCTGTGTGATGCCACTAACACACTAGAAGTCCTGTGGGTGCTTCTGCAAAGAAAATAGAGGAGCTCTGTGTGATGCCACTAACACACTAGAAGTCCTGTGGGTGCTTGTGCAAACAAAATAGAGGAGCTCTGTGTGATGCCACTAACACACTAGAAGTCCTGTGGGTGCTTCTGGGAAGAATATAGAGGAGCTCTGTGTGATGCCACTAACACACTAAGAAGTCCTATGGGTGCTTCTGCCAAGAAAATAGAGGAGCTCTGTGTGATGCCACTAACACACTAGAAGTCCTGTGGGTGCTGCTGAGAAGAAATATAGGAGCTCTGTGTGTGATGCCACTAACACACTAGAAGTCCTATGGTGCTTCTGCAAAGAAAATAGAGGAGCTCTGTGTGATGCCACTAACACACTAGAAGTCCTGTAGGTGCTTCTGCAAAGAAAATATAGCTCTGTGTGTGTAATGGGCCTAACACACTTCAAGTCCTATAGGTGCTTCTGGGAAGAAAATATAGGTGCTCTGTGTGTGTAATGGGACTAACACACTTCAAGTCCTATAGGTGCTTCTGGGAACAAAATATAGGAGCACTGCCTGCCTGCCACGAACACACTACAAGTCCTCTAGGTGCTTCTGGTAACAAAATATAGGAGCTCTGCCTGCCTGCCACTAACACACTACAAGTCCTATAGGTGCTTCTGGGAAGAAAATATAGCTCTGTTTGTGTAATGGGACTAACACACTACAAGTCCTATAAGTGCTTCTGGGAAGAAAATATAGGAGCTCTGCCTGCCTGCCAACACACTACAAGTCCTATAAGTGCTTCTGGGAAGAAAATATATATCTGTGTGTGTAATGGGACTAACACACTTCAAGTCCTATAGGTGCTTCTGGGAACAAAGTATAGCTCTTTGTGTGTAATGGGACTAACACACTTCAAGTCCTATAGGTGCTTCTGGGAAGAAAATATAGCTCTGTGTGTGTAATGGGACTAACACACTTCAAGTCCTATAGGTGCTTCTGGGAAGAAAATATAGCTCTGTGTGTGTAATGGGACTAACACACTTCAAGTCCTATAGGTGCTTCTGGGAAGAAAATATAGCTCTGTGTGTGTAATGGGACTAACACACTTCAAGTCCTATAGGTGCTTCTGGGAAGAAAATATAGCTCTGTGTGTGTAATGGGACTAACACACTTCAAGTCCTATAGGTGCTTCTGGGAAGAAAATATAGCTCTGTGTGTGTAATGGGACTAACACACTTCAAGTCCTATAGGTGCTTCTGGGAAGAAAATATAGCTCTGTGTGTGTAATGGGACTAACACACTTCAAGTCCTATAGGTGCTTCTGGGAAGAAAATATAGCTCTGTGTGTGTGATGGGACTAACACACTTCAAGTCCTATAGGTGCTTCTGGGAAGAAAATATAGCTCTGTGTGTGTAATGGGACTAACACACTTCAAGTCCTATAGGTGCTTCTGGGAACAAAGTATAGCTCTTTGTGTGTAATGGGACTAACACACTTCAAGTCCTATAGGTGCTTCTGGGAAGAAAATATAGCTCTGTGTGTGTGATGGGACTAACACACTTCAAGTCCTATAGGTGCTTCTGGGAAGAAAATATAGCTCTGTGTGTGTAATGGGACTAACACACTTCAAGTCCTATAGGTGCTTCTGGGAAGAAAATATAGCTCTGTGTGTGTAATGGGACTAACACACTTCAAGTCCTATAGGTGCTTCTGGGAAGAAAATATAGCTCTGTGTGTGTGATGGGACTAACACACTTCAAGTCCTATAGGTGCTTCTGGGAAGAAAATATAGCTCTGTGTGTGTAATGGGACTAACACACTTCAAGTCCTATAAGTGCTTCTGGGAACAAAATATAGGAGCTCTGCCTGCCTGCCACGAACACACTACAAGTCCTATAGGTGCTTCTGGGAAGAAAATATAGCTCTGTGTGTGTAATGGGACTAACACACTTCAAGTCCTATAGGTGCTTCTGGGAACAAAGTATAGCTCTTTGTGTGTAATGGGACTAACACACTTCAAGTCCTATAGGTGCTTCTGGGAAGAAAATATAGCTCTGTGTGTGTGATGGGACTAACACACTTCAAGTCCTATAGGTGCTTCTGGGAAGAAAATATAGCTCTGTGTGTGTAATGGGACTAACACACTTCAAGTCCTATAGGTGCTTCTGGGAAGAAAATATAGCTCTGTGTGTGTAATGGGACTAACACACTTCAAGTCCTATAGGTGCTTCTGGGAAGAAAATATAGCTCTGTGTGTGTAATGGGACTAACACACTTCAAGTCCTATAGGTGCTTCTGGGAAGAAAATATAGCTCTGTGTGTGTAATGGGACTAACACACTTCAAGTCCTATAGGTGCTTCTGGGAACAAAGTATAGCTCTTTGTGTGTAATGGGACTAACACACTTCAAGTCCTATAGGTGCTTCTGGGAAGAAAATATAGCTCTGTGTGTGTGATGGGACTAACACACTTCAAGTCCTATAGGTGCTTCTGGGAAGAAAATATAGCTCTGTGTGTGTAATGGGACTAACACACTTCAAGTCCTATAGGTGCTTCTGGGAAGAAAATATAGCTCTGTGTGTGTAATGGGACTAACACACTTCAAGTCCTATAGGTGCTTCTGGGAAGAAAATATAGCTCTGTGTGTGTAATGGGACTAACACACTTCAAGTCCTATAGGTGCTTCTGGAAGAAAATATAGCTCTGTGTGTGTAATGGGACTAACACACTTCAAGTCCTATAGGTGCTTCTGGGAAGAAAATATAGCTCTGTGTGTGTAATGGGACTAACACACTTCAAGTCCTATAGGTGCTTCTGGGAAGAAAATATAGCTCTGTGTGTGTAATGGGACTAACACACTTCAAGTCCTATAGGTGCTTCTGGGAACAAAGTATAGCTCTTTGTGTGTAATGGGACTAACACACTTCAAGTCCTATAGGTGCTTCTGGGAAGAAAATATAGCTCTGTGTGTGTGATGGGACTAACACACTTCAAGTCCTATAGGTGCTTCTGGGAACAAAATATAGCTCTGTGTGTGTAATGGGACTAACACACTTCAAGTCCTATAAGTGCTTCTGGGAACAAAATATAGGAGCTCTGCCTGCCTGCCACGAACACACTACAAGTCCTATAGGTGCTTCTGGGAAGAAAATATAGCTCTGTGTGTGTAATGGGACTAACACACTTCAAGTCCTATAGGTGCTTCTGGGAACAAAGTATAGCTCTTTGTGTGTAATGGGACTAACACACTTCAAGTCCTATAGGTGCTTCTGGGAAGAAAATATAGCTCTGTGTGTGTGATGGGACTAACACACTTCAAGTCCTATAGGTGCTTCTGGGAACAAAATATAGCTCTGTGTGTGTAATGGGACTAACACACTTCAAGTCCTATAGGTGCTTATGGGAAGAAAATATAGCTCTGTGTGTGTGATGGGACTAACACACTTCAAGTCCTATAGGTGCTTCTGGGAACAAAATATAGGAGCTCTGCCTGCCTGCCACGAACACACTACAAGTCCTATAGGTGCTTCTGGTAACAAAATATAGGAGCTCTGCCTGCCTGCCACTAACACACTACAAGTCCTATAGGTGCTTCTGGTAACAAAATATAGGAGCTCTGCCTGCCTGTCACTAACACACTACAAGTCCTATAGGTGCTTCTGGTAACAAAATATAGGAGCTCTGCCTGCCTGCCACTAACACACTACAAGTCCTATAGGTGCTTCTGGTAACAAAATATAGGAGCTCTGCCTGCCTGTCACTAACACACTACAAGTCCTATAGGTGCTTCTGGTAACAAAATATAGGAGCTCTGCCTGCCTGTCACTAACACACTACAAGTCCTATAGGTGCTTCTGGTAACAAAATATAGGAGCTCTGCCTGCCTGCCACTAACACACTACAAGTCCTATAGGTGCTTCTGGTAACAAAATATAGGAGCTCTGCCTGCCTGTCACTAACACACTACAAGTCCTATAGGTGCTTCTGGTAACAAAATATAGGAGCTCTGCCTGCCTGCCACTAACACACTACAAGTCCTATAGGTGCTTCTGGTAACAAAATATAGGAGCTCTGCCTGCCTGCCACGAACACACTACAAGTCCTATAGGTGCTTCTGGTAACAAAATATAGGAGCTCTGCCTGCCTGCCACGAGCACACTACAAGCCCCTCTTTGTCAATCAATCTTTGTAACTGAATCTATCTAACTCAATCTCTGCAAGTGAATCTCTCTCTCTATCTATCTAAATGCAGCAGAGTGTCACAGGAACAGCCTGCTCAATCTGCGCCGGAACAGCATGTGACCGGCGCAGACGGCGTGGCGGCGTTTTATAGGGGGGGGCGTGTACTACAGCCCCTGAGCTGTAATTGGCTACAGGCGTCCTGCCTGTAGCCAATTATGGCTCTTCGAGTTTCCGGGGCTGTGATTGGCCAAGCATGCGGGGTCACAGTGCATGCTTGGCCAATCATCAGCCAGCAATGCACTGCGTCGGCCGCGCCGGCCGCAATGCATTGCGGGGCCGCTCGCATCACACGAACGTGATGCGAGCGGCCAAAATAGTTCTGGGCTCGCCGAGCGAGCGAACGCCCGGTGCTCGATGCGAACGTGGGTTCGCATCGAGCACCGGGCCCATCCTTAAGCACAAACAGTATTGCATGCAGTGCCGGGACAAGGTCACCCAGTTCCCAGGGCGAACATACAAAATTGCCCCCCCCCCCCCCCATTTACAGTGCAAGGGTTCAGTAGCAAGTGATGCAGAGCTCAGGAATGGGAAAAAAAATAATTATTAAAAGGATTGTGGAATTGGGGTTCAGAAGACTGCTATAAAACCCAAGATGTTATATATTGCAGCTTAACAATCATTAGATGGCTGCATTAGTTTTATTTTAAGCTTTTCCCCTCTGTTTTCACCTGGTGATCTGGCCAGTGGCACACATCCTGTATTAGAGTACCCCCAATCTGGCACTTTATTATTCTAAAGAAAGGGACAAAACCACATAAAAAAGGACTGTGACAATAGGTGGGAGGGCAAGGTGCTTCTTTCTTATCCTCCACCAAATGACACGAATTGTGCAGTTTTTGTTCTTTTATAGGTACCAGTTTGTGCCAGGACCATTACCTTCAGCATGTGACATATCATTAACCAATTACTAGTAAGTATTCAAATTTAGTGTCACCACAATGTCCTTCCGGAAATGTCTAGTCCTGTCACGATCCCATAGGTTGGGGGTAATGTAAATTTCTTAGCCCTCCCCCTTCCTTCATATTTACTGTCAATTTAAATGGTTTTAGTTTAGAGGGAGATAACCCAGAGACTCCATACAAGACCCTTCCTGTCCAGTAAGGATTTGGAATTGGGATCCCAATGCAAAAAAACAAAAAAAAAAACAAACAAGCAGGTTGGTGGGTGTTGAACATCGTTATTGACATGGATCTACATCTACATGGACAATGTGACTGAAAGTTGGATTAACAATGAGGGGCAGTTTTTTTTAATGAAAGGATTTGTCAAAAACTGTGTTTGTTATTTACACTCGGTTGAGTAGGGGTACTATATTCTCCTTTGGGTCTGGTATGGAATTTTTTTTTTTTTTTTTTTTTTAAACGTGTGGTTTACCTTAACCACTTGCTTACTGGGCACTTAAACTCCCCTCCTGCCCAGACCAATTTTCAGCTTTCAGCGCTGTCACACTTTGAATGACAATTGCAACAGTGTATCCAAATGAAAATGTTATCATTTTTTTCACACAAATAGAGCTTTCTTTTAGTGGTATTTAATCACTGCTGGGATTTTTATTTTTTGCTACACAAACAAAAAAAGATGGAAAATTGTGAAAAAAATAAAAAAATTATGTTTAATAGTTTGTTATAAAATTTTGCAAACAGGTAATTTTTCTCCTTCATTGATATGCGCTGCTGAGACGGCACTGGTGGGCACTGATGGGCACAGTTAAGGTGGCACTGATAGGCACATATAAAGGTGGCACTGATTGGGACAGATAAGGAGGTACAGATAAGATGGCACTGATGGGCCCTGATAAGATGGCACTGGTAGGCAGCACTGTTGCCTATTGCTAGGTGACACTGGTGATCTGGCGGCAGCTCGCTGTGATTATATGCCCCTTTGTTTATATCCCTGGTCATGTAGGTAAATTGGTCCAATGGAAAAAAAGGCATTCAAGGAGATGCTGGGGCTTTAATATAAAAGTTTTTACAAAATAGTGAGAGGACAAAAAACATTTGATGAGCCCACTGGCTCAGGTTAGGCTGCTTGTGACAGAGAAGGCTACCCTCCAGTGGGTAATGCAATGAACAGAGAACACTGCTCCAGGTGATTTTGATATCCTCAATGATCAGCTGCTGGTCCAGTCCGTGGTCTGGGGCAGTGCTTTAAGAGGCAAAGGAAATGACCACACTCCATGCTCCCCGCCATGATGCTGTTGCTGGAGGAAGAAGAACAAGAAGAACAAGAAGAACAAGAAGAAGATTACATGGAAGGTGCGCCAGACCAAAAGATAAGAGTACAAATTAATTTATTGGTATTGTGCTAAAAGATAGCCAACAAGTTTCAGATGTCAAAGGAACTCCCCAATCAAGATCTTGATTGTTCATGCAGATGCTGCTGGCCGGTAATACTTGCTTACCCAGCAATTAGCTTCCCTGCACAGATTGACTCGACTCAGGAAAGCCTTATTTTGAGTTCATTCAAGGTTCTCATTTTTAACTGAAGCCCTGATGAAGGGGGGAGTTCCTTTCACCCCCAAAACATGTTGGCTGTCTTTTAGCACAATACTAATAAATGGATATGGATTCTTACCTTTTTGGTCACTGTCGTCACTGGTTAAGAACTCAGTGGTGCATGCACCTGGCAGCATCCTTAAGAGCCCTTTCACACTCAGGGCCCCCAAACCAAATAAAGCAGAGGCCCATGATCCACCCTGGCCCCGCCCATGCCCCCACCCCTAAATTTTGCACAAAGTACAACTTCTGTCTCCAACAGTGTCCATAAGGGCTCTTTCACACGGGGCGGATCAGTGCTGATCCGCCCCGTGGATAGCCGCTTGCTCAGCGGAGATCGCCGAAGCGATCTCCGCTGAGCAGGAAGATGACAGGTCCGTCTCTACACTCCGTGCAGGGACGGACCTGTCAGAGCGCCGCTCTCCCCTATGGGGGATCGGGTGACGACGGACCGTAGAGTCCGTCGTCATCCAATCCGCTCTGCAGACGGATGAAAAAAATTGGGTTTTCCTCCGTCTGCCGAAACGGAGCATAGCGGGCACGGACGAGAGCGGGTGTCAGCGGATGCTTATCCGCTGACACCCGCTATCCCATAGGGATACATGCATGTCCGTTTTTCATCCAAAAACGGAAGGATGAAAAACGGACATACGGCCCGTCCGTGTGAAAGAGCCCTGTTAGAAAGCGTCCCCTCCAGGCCTCATTAGATTCTACAACAGAGTCTAATGGGTCCTGGAGGGTGGTCTCTCTCTAACAGAACAGTGTCCATTAGAGAGTCTGTTAGAGAGAGACTCCCCTCCAGGACCCATTAGAGAGCACAGAGGAGTATTCTAACAGAGTGCACAGTGAAGCTTCACGGGACCCCCTCCTTGTGCCATGACTCTCACCCCTGCCCCAACCTCTCACAAAGTAGAAATAAAATTGGCACTGTGTAGCACTCCTCTTACATTAACTATGGGTACTGTAGCTGATGTTGGCCCCTGCTTCCTGTGTGCCTGGCTGGCTACCGCATCCTCTGTGGCTGGCTGGCACCCTGCTGTGGCCGACTGGATTCCTGGTGTGAGTGGGTCACCATGGGTGGCAGCTGGCTGGCCCCCTGGCTCTGCTGTGGGTGGGTTAACATGGGTGGCTGACTGGCACCCAGACCCTGCTGTGGGTCACCAGCATGGGTGGCTGAGTGGCACCCTGGCCCTTCTGTGACAGGCTGGTGTGTCCTCCTCTTCTGCTGTTCTGGGCACTGCAGAACACTGCAGCGGCCATTGCCCTATCCAGGGCAGTAGAACTAGAAGGTCTGCAGCAGGCCCAGTGCGTGGAGGTGCATGGTGCAACACGTAATGATGTCACGTGTGTGTGCGCGTGTCCTCTTACCTTAACTATGGGTACTGTAGCTGTGGTTGGCTCCTGCTTCCTCTGTGCCTGGCTGGCTACTGCGTCCTCTGGCTGGCTCCTGTGCTTGGGTGGCTGGCACCCTGCTGTGGCTGGCTCCCTTGTGTGGGTGGGTCACCATGGGTGGCTGGCTGGCACCCTGGCTCTGCTGTGGGTGGGTTATCATTGGTGGCTGGCTGGCACCCAGGCCCTGCTGTGGGTCAACAGCATGGGTGGCTGAGTGGCACCCTGGCCCTTCTGTGGCAGACTGGTGTGTCCTCTCCTCTTCTGCTGTTCTGGGCTCTGCCGAGGGAGGTGGGATACAGCAGTCTTTGCCCTATCCAGGACAGTAGAACTAGAAGGTTTGCCGCAGGCCCAGTGCGTGGAGATGCACGGTGCAACACGTAATGATGTCACGTGTGTGTGCGTGTCCTCTGTGTCCATTTGAGAGTCTGTTAGAAAGAGTCCCCATCAATGCAGCCTCACCAGTGCCCATCAATGCAGCCTCACCAGTGCCCATCAATGCAGCCTCACCAGTGCATTGGGATTAGAGAGGAGAGCCTCCAGATCACAGAGCAGGTATCTCCCGCTGACACCTGGCGGCCGCTGTCATCCGAAGTACCACCTCTTGGACTGGCTTCTTTGATAGACGTCATTGGACCAGTGTGACATCAAAGGAGTTGTCCAGGAGGCGGGACTTCAGATGACAGTGGCCACCGGGTAAGCGTGAGATTCCTGCTCTGTGTACTCTGGCAGGGTTTGCCCTCTCCCTTACCCTCCAAGGCAGTGCTGTGGGCTGGGTAGGCCTGAAAAAGATCGTCACCACTGGCAAGTTTTTTGTCCCTGGACCCCACCTGCGAGTTCCAGCAGGTGACGCTGGCAGACCCCCTTGAGTGTCCGGGCCCTCCCACTATGGCCAAAGTGCCCAACCAGTCAGTCCGCCCCTGGTTGTGTGCCTTGTCTGTCAGGGGGGCGGGAGCAGCTGGCGCTGTCTCTCTGCCATGAGCCGAGCTGAGCAGCCAGCTGCGGATCAGACATGTAGGTGGACTTCAACAATATGGTCGGGATCCTTCTAGAGTCTGGCGGGGCTCAATGACCTCAATTGACAGTGGGCTTTAGCCCGCTGTTGACTGGTTCTGGGTCATAGGAGTGCAAATGTAAGTGACCCAGAAGAGAAGTATAACCAAAAAAGCTTTGGCCATACATCTCTTTTCAGGATCTGTTGCTTTGCACAGGATGTATTGCTTAGCTGCAGTATAGTCTGCAGGGAGGTTCTGGACCTATCACTCTTAATTAATAAGAGACCCAGGATAAGATTTATGTATAATAATACATTTTCATGGAGAACACTTTGTGGGGATTACATCTAACTGTTATCCCAATGACAAAATGCCCAAGAATCTGAAAATCTGCCAAAGTTGCTAGACAATAGTAATACAGTAGCAAGATGGAAAAAAACAATCGTGGAACCCTAAAAAGGCAAAAGAAAAATTCCGCAACCCAGAAATGTTTGTTTGCCAATATCTCTCGATGGCTGTTAAGATGACCAACTTGTGTGTTCAGCAATCTCTTAATGGGCCTCTTGGGCATTTCTGAATGCATTTCTGAATGCAGAGCCAATAGCTTCTACGTACTGCAAATGCCGATCTTCACATTGCCGCCAAATTCTTTAACACCTTAGACATTTTTGTTTTGTATGGTATGATTAATGACATTACAAAGTTCAACTATGTTTTTTTTTTTTGTGACCCCGTGATTAAAACAGATGTATATTCTCAGGGCCGGTACAAGGGAGGGGCGGGAGGGACGGCTGCCCTGGGCGGAGTGTGGGAGGGGCGCCAGGTTGGCAGTAATGAGAATCACAGAATAGTCAGGCTTTCACACTGCTCTATGCTGTATCCTCTGTTGCTGCTACAGTCTGACCAGAAGCAGGGCTAATGAGGCACCCACATCCATTGGCTGCCTCCTCTGTACAGTGACATCCATGTCCTATCTCAGAAGCTAGACGCTCTCTCCCAGGCTGGGCTCGAGTTCCTCTCAGTCTGGCTCCATTGGGGCTGTCACAGGAAGAGCTTCTCTACAGGGGGCGGAGCAAGAAGATAACACTACACTGCAGCCCCGATCACTGCTTCCTGCCCAGCACTTCAGACATTAGAGCTCAGCACAAGACTGGAGTCAAGCCATCAGACAGTTGAAAATCAGTGGTCTTGCTATCAGACAAGTTTTTTTGGTAGGACATTCAACACAGAAAAACTAAATATAACAATGTAATATATAAAATAATGATTACACAGAGTTGTCACACATACATCACCCCCTCTAACATTTACAAAACGGTATGATTTTACTGTACAAAATGTAAAGATACAGGGCCCCAAATATGAACCTATTGGTTAAATAGTGCCATTTTTCCAATACTTATAAAATGGGTCAAAAACAAAATCTCCCATTGGACCAATATATTTACAATGCAGATGTGTGTCATACACACCCCCCTCTATGATATCTTACAATACAGTATGATTTTACTGTGGAAATTTAAAGATACAGGGCCCCAAATATCAACCCATTGGCTACAAACTGACATTTTCGCAATACTTTAAAATGAGTCAAAAACAAAATCCCCCATTGGACCAACACGTTTACAATGCAGATGTGTCATACACACCCCCCTCTATGATATCTTACAATACGGTATGATTTTACTGTGGAAATTTAAAGATACAGGGCCCCAAATATCAACCCATTGGTTAAATAGTGACATTTTTCCAAATACTTCTAAAATGGGTCAAAAACAAAATCTCCCATTGGACCAATATATTTACAATGCAGATGTGTCATACACACACCCCTCTATGATATCTTACAATACAGTATGATTTTACTGTGGAAATTTAAAGATACAGGGCCCCAAATATCAACCCATTGGCTACAAACTGACATTTTCGCAATACTTTAAAATGAGTCAAAAACAAAATCCCCCATTGGACCAACACGTTTACAATGCAGATGTGTCATACACACCCCCCTCTATGATATCTTACAATACGGTATGATTTTACTGTGGAAATTTAAAGATACAGGGCCCCAAATATGAACCTATTGGTTAAACAGTGACATTTTTCCAATACTTCTAAATTGGTCAGAAACAAAATGTCTGCACTGTAAACGTATTGGTCCAATGGGAGATTTTGTTTCTGAAGTATTGCGAAAATGTCAGTTTGTAGCCAATGGGTTGATATTTGGGGCCCTGTATCTTTAAATTTCCACAGTAAAATCATACCATATTGTAAGATATCATAGAGGGAGGTGTGTATGACACATCTGCATTGTAAACGTGTTGGTCCAATGGGAGATTTTGTTTTTGACTCATTTTAAAGTATTGCGAAAATGTCAGTTTGTAGCCAATGGGTTGATATTTGGGGCCCTGCATCTTTAAATTTCCACAGTAAAATCATACTGTATTGTAAGATATCATAGAGGGGGGTGTGTATGACACATCTGCATTGTAAACATATTGGTCCAATGGGAGATTTTGTTTTTGACCCATTTAGAAGTATTGGAAAAATGTCACTATTTAACCAATAGGTTCATATTTGGGGCTCTGTATCTTTAAATTTCCACAGTAAAATCATACCGTATTGTGAGATATCATAGAGGGAGGTGTGTATGACACATCTGCATTGTAAACGTGTTGGTCCAATGGGAGATTTTGTTTTTGACTCATTTTGAAGAATTGCGAAAATGTCAGTTTGTAGCCAATGGGTTGATATTTGGGGCCCTGTATCTTTAAATTTCCACAGTAAAATCATACCGTATTGTAAATGTTAGAGAGGGGGGTGTATGTGTGACAACTCTGTGTAATCATTATTTTATATATTACATTGTTATATTTAGTTTTTCGGTGTTGAATGTTCTACCAAAAAAACTTGTCTGATAGCAAGACCACTGATTTGCAACTGTCTGATGGCTTGACTCCAGTCAGCACAAGGCAAAGTGAAGATGTGAGTAGATGGATGGATAGTTTCTGCAACTGTGAGTCCTGATCTATTCTGAAATCTAAACTGTCTGGCTGTGCTGTAAACCTGCTGTACTCTGCACTAAATGTAAAAAAGAAAAAAACAAGGTAAACCTGTTTAATAAGGTGTGATATGCAGGGAGTTTTCAATGTTCTACAAAGTGTGGAGTGTGTAGAAACTTATTTTCCATGTCTTTGCTGCATCTGTGACTGACACTTGTAGCTGCAGCAAAGATGGGTAGAGTGGTTATGGAGCACAGTGTTGGTTGGCCCCCATCCTTTGCTGCCATGTAAGGAACCCAGCCACATGTAAGTTTCTTTCCTCTGTGTTCTGTATGTGTAAACATGGCAGTCAGCTCCCCTGATCTCTCCTTCATTGTCCTGCTTCATTCATCCCCTGCCTCTAAATTACAGCTCAGTGCAAGCACAGGAAAAAGGTACAGAGCTCCTCTGACAGCCCTCCACATTGTCAGCAGAGATGGAGGAGATGTCCTGAGAAGTACAGAGCTCTGTGTATGTGCAGACTGGGGCAGCGCTGGGTACAAAAACATTATTTCAGCAAGCTGCAAATGCCATAAACCTTGTTGGGAATCAGAGTCCCCCCCATGTCAGAGTGTGACCGCCTCCTTCTCTTTCCCAGGTTCACTTGGAATAGGTGAGCAGAAAGTAGATGTGTGCTGAAGTGTGGTATGGTGGATCCTGTTTTCCATAGGCTTGTGATGAACAGTATGTTCTAAATTGGCCTAAGAACTACCAGGAATATAGTAACAGAT
Organism: Lithobates sylvaticus; assembly: GCA_028564925.1. NCBI lineage: Eukaryota > Metazoa > Chordata > Amphibia > Anura > Ranidae > Lithobates > Lithobates sylvaticus. Next base: position 316,204,102 of record CM053027.1, read on the forward strand.
AAAACTGTCAGGATTACCCAACTCCTAGCAAACCAGACTCCAAGTACATTATGTCACAGTTATGATCCAGTTGGTGTCAACTAGCCAGCAGCAGGAATAGCCTGTCAGCATGGTAGCAATGTCAGGTGATGACTTTCTCTGCTCTCAATAGCAAACCTGCCACCAGTACCATGGACACAAGTGTGGAATAGACATTAAAGAGTCATTAAACCCACAAACAAACATTATATTGCAGGTTACCAATTCCTAGATGAGATGGCTACATTTGTTTTCTTTTTTAGGCTTTCTTTCTTTCGTTTTTATCTGGCGATCCAGACAGAAAGTCAGTTGTTTTTCAAAAGAACCACCTCACTTGCAGATACAGAGATGATACAAACCATTTACCACCGACAGGGGGGTGCTTACAATGGTTAGCATATATTTAAGTAAAATCTTTTTACTAAAAAAAAAAGGGGAAAAAGTTACAGAAAATTATAAAGTGCTCCTTTATCCAAAGTGGGAGCTTCAAGCCTAAAAAAAAAAGAAAACAAATGCAGCCACCACATCTAATAATTGGTAAGCTGCAATACATTACATTTTTGTTTTTCTGGTTAATATTTCTGAACCACTCCCCAGTTCATGCACTAAAGTATTGTAGATATTCTAAACAGAAACAGTAAAAGAACTTTAAAGTAGACCCTCCCAACCCTAAAAACATTTGGATCTTCTGAATGCCCCCCTTCCACAGTCATAAAGGTCTAAACTCTGCATCACTTGCTACTGAACCCTTGCACTGTGCATCCCATTAAGCCTCACCCAATAGCCAGCACAGTGAAAGCCACATCCTCCAGAAGCAGGGCCCAATTTATTAGTTTAAAAATAACCCTGCTCCTACCGCCTGCACTCTCATTTCTTTTTGCACTTTGTAATTTATACAATAATGACTTCTGCACTCCAATTGTAGGTATAATGATCATGTGTAGGCAAGATGATTGGGGGGGGGGGGGGCGCAGTTTGAAAAGTTCGCGCTGGGGGACTTTGTCCCGGCACTGTATATGGGCTAGTATCAAGGAGTCATTATCATAACATATAATACCGACACAATTGTTTCTTTATAACAAAACTTTATTGTTGGATTTTTTAAAACTGGCCCTGGTGTTGGTCAAGGGGTAACCTTAAATTAAATAATATTTAGCCATTTCGGCTATAACCCAACAAAATTCAATTTTTTGTTTCATTACACAGCGTCCATCCAGACAAAGCTGGATGACAATCCCCACTGACCGAGGTCAGGAGCGACACTCCTGATTGAGGTCCCCCCAACACCATAGCACTCTCAATCAGGGCCTGCAGGCCCACATTGAAAATATCTAGGCCTATTGCGGACAAATGGACCTGATCCTGCCTGAATAAGCCCAGGAAGAAACCTTCCAGCTCCAGATGGCGAAAGGACACACCCCCTAATGAAATTATCAGATTATGAATGGTTCGATTTAGCCGCCTCCTAATTTTATCCACGTAGAACAGGTTTCCGCAAGGGGACCAAAGCAGACGTGGGATCATTTCTGAAAAAGCCAAGATAGCACCTGGGAACAACAGCTTAAAATCGAAAAGATCTTTCTTGATCTCACAAAGCAGCTCCCAGGTCCTAACCTTACCCACGTCGTTGGCCCCCAAGTGAATGACCAGAACTCTAGGCGGCGGCCATATCGAAGCCAAATATATGAGGTGACCTCTGAGGTTACGCCATCTTAGACCCCGAACGCCTGACCAAAAAACTGTGAATAGCGTATCGTCCAAACCCAAATTGGCAGTGTACACCCTGGAAGAAGCTTGCTTACCAGCCCAAAAAATGTAGGAGTGGCCTACGATCCAAATCGCATCAGTATGAGGATCTGAAACAAAATCATAATGTTAACAGTTCTGGGCGAACATAAATTTTATAGCTATCACTAGCCCATCTACCGACCCGCTTTTGACTCTCAGGTGGGAAACCCAACAAATTGGCCGCAGTGGCGGCCCCGACCCTAAAGGAGTGGGATGAAAATTTAAAACCTGCCAAGTTAAGTCGTTTAAGACAAGCAGAAAGGACAGCTGAAAACTGGAATCTGGTTAGCGGGGACCGATCCTGGTGGATAAAAAAGGAACCCTCCCACGTGGGGCGTACTGACAAAAATTCTGAAACAAGCAACACTGGACATATACTTGGCTCCGGAGAACCAGATAACGGAATCCACAAGCCGTTACCCAGACAAAAAGTTTTAGATCTACAAATGAATAACCGCAAGCTATCAGGACCCACTATCACATGTTTAAATAACAAAAATGAAGATGATGACCGATTACGAGCCGTAAACTCACCGATCCTCAGAGCACCAAAGAAAGTAACTGAAAATGCTGCCCTAAAAAGTATAACCTCAAATTTAGAGATACAAACTACTTCCAGAATTGCTAACAGTTTAATTAATAGATCCACCGAAATTGGACGGCGATCATCTTTAGCAGGTACCGATCTGCGGAAACCCTTGAGAATTTGCCTGACTTGAAAGAAAGAAGTAAGAGCTGGGCGGTCTGAAAATTTCAGAAAAAAGGAAACTCCCGCTACTATTTTGCTAACTGAAGCCGGACTCATACCCAAATCTATCAGCGAAGATACGAACGCCAGCGAGGCATAGCCATTCACCTCCAGTACCTCGACACCATTATGGGAGCAGAAAGAACACCATCTGGACCATGCCAAACCATATTCCTGCCACGTCTTCGGCGCCAGCGAGTTCCGGAGGTGAGCAGCCATTAGTCCCAAATCAAGCCCCATAGGAAATCTGGGCAAACTGTACCCGTCCGATCCGCCGCAGGAGCCAATTCCCGAAAACGCTGGAACTGCGAACGAGACAAAGCGTCAGCTATATCATTCCGCCAACCGGGTAAGTAGCTTGCCTTCAGCCAAATATTAAAACGGAAGCAATGTAAAACCAAAAATCTAAGGAGCTTGACCACCATTTCTGATTTAGACGACAGCATATTGATAGCAAATAGAACGCCTTTGCTATCCGTATGCACCAATACCCTACGATTCATAAAAAATTCCTTCCATATCACAACAGACACCACTACAGGGAAAAGTTCCAGGAGAACTATATTCCTTAGAACTTCTTCATGTAGCCAGCTGATGTGCCATTTTGAAGCACACCACTTACCGTCCAGAAAGGCCCCAAAACCCGATGAACCCGCCGCATCCGTAAAGAATTTTAATTGAAAATCTTCCGTAAGAGATTGTTGCCACACCGTAGCCCCATTAAAATTAGAAAGGAAGGAATCCCAAACCCTCAAGTCCTCCTTTATATTCGCGGACAAGTGAATGTGCGAATATGGAGACTTCAAGCCACTCGTGGCCAGGGCAAAGCGCCTAGAAAAGATTCTAGCGACTGGAATAACCCTAGCTGCGAATGCAAAAAGTCCCAACAGGGACTGGGCTTCCTTCAACAAAACTTTCCGTTTCGCCAAAAATACTGCAATCAACAATCTCATACGACGTAATTTCTCCTCAGGCAATCTAAACTCCATTCGCTCGGAGTCGATCGTGATGCCCAGGAATTAAATTGTAGAAGAGGGAAGGACCGTCTTCTCATGTGCGATAGGGATACCGAAAGAGGCGCATGCTAGAAAAAATGTGCCTAGCGACTTGTAACATACCCGGGAGTCCACTGGACCAATGAACAAAAAATCGTCAAGATAGTGCAAAAACCCCCCTTCCGGCAGGCATTGTGCCACTACCCAATGTAAAAATGTAGAAAAGGCCTCGAAATAAAAACAGGATAATGAAAAACCCATTGGCAGACACTTGTCAAAATAAAAACGATTCAGGAAATGAAAACCCAGAGAATTAAAACCCTGCGGATGCACGGGCAGCAGCCGAAAGGCAGATTTAATATCCGCCTTCGCCAGCAATGCTCCCTGCCCAAACTGCCGCAACAGCAATAATGCTTCATCAAACGATGCATACGACACAGGGGCCAAAACCCCTGCGACCTCATCATTTAAAGAGCAA
>CM053027.1:316208597-316303482 GCA_028564925.1 Lithobates sylvaticus
AGTCATGTGACTTCACGCCAACGGTCATGGCATGGGCTCTTTAGAAACGGCATGGTCGTGCCCTTTCTAAAGTGCGCATGGGTATATAGTAAACATATCCTAAACTGTGCTGGTTTAGGAGATTTTTTCCAGTACCTACAGGTAAGCCTTATTATAAGCTTACCTGTAGGTAAAAGTGGTGTGTAAGGGTTTACAACCACTTTTAATGTGCTTCTTCTTGAGCCACTCCTTTGTTCCCTTGGCCATGTGTTTTGGATCATTGTCATGTTGGAATACCCATCCATGACCTATTTTCAATGCCCTGGCTGAGGGAAGGGGGTTCTTCACCCAAGATTTGACAGTATATGGCCCCGTCCATTATCCCTTTTGATGTGGTGAAGTTGTCCTGTCCCCATAATAGAAAAACACCCTCAAAGCATAATGTTTCCACCTCCATGTTTGATGGTGTTCTTGGGGTCATAGGCAGCATTCTTCCTCCTCCAAACACGGCGAGTTTAGTTGATGCCAAAGAGCTCGATTTTGGTCCCAGTTCTCCTCTGAATCATTCAGATGTTCATTAGCAAACTTCAGACGGGCCTGTGCATGTGCTTTCTTGAGCAGGGGGACCTTGCGGGCGCTGCAGGGTTTCAATCCTTCACAGCATAGTGTGTTACCAATTGTCTTCTTGGTGACTGGTCCTAGCTGCCTTGAGATCATTGGCAAGATTCCCCCGTGTACTAGGCTGATTCCTCACCGTTCTCATGATCATTGAAATTCCATGAGGTGAGACGTTGCATGGAGCCCCAGACCGAGGGAGATTGACAGGCATTTTGTGTTTCTTCCAGTTGCAAATAATTGCACCAACTTTTGTCACCCTCTCGCCAATCTGCTTGGAGATGGTCTTGTAGCCCATTCCAGCCTTGTGTATGTCCTACAATCTTGTCCCTGACATCCTTGGACAACACTTTGGGCTTGGCCATGGTGGAGAGATTGGAATCTGCTTCTGTAGACTTTTCTTCTTTCATACAGGTAACAAGCTGAGATTAGGAGCACTCCCTTTAGGAGCGTGTTCCTAATCTCAGTTCGTTACCTGTATAGAAGACACCTGGGAGACAGAAATCTTGCTGATTGGGGGATCAAATACTTATTTCACTCATTAAAATGCAAATCAAATTCTAAAATGTAAACTATATTTTTCTGGATATTTTTGTTCTGTCTCTCACTGTTTTTAAAAAAAAAAAAAAAAAAAAAAAAAAATAGACTGGTCATCTTTGTCAGTGGGCAAACGTACAAAATCAACATGGGATCAAATGCCTTTTTCCTTCACTGTATAAGAAAGCAATGCGGTCTCCCCCTGTACTAACCCACCACAACCTTGGTGGCTGTACTAGTTCACTATATAGCAACACTCAGAATGGGAGTAGATGGGCATCACTGGGAGCCAATCAGATCTGCTGCATGTGAATGTGTTGACCAGTAAAATGCAGAAAAACAGCAGAGAGATGACCTAATCGGTCGTATTGTTTTTTTTTTTTTAATGAAAATAATCTAGGTTTATACTCTATAATCTAGGTCCCTTACCTCCCTCTATTTAGTGTTCCTCCGCTGGCAGTCTCTGCAACTTGGGGGCACCTCTGTGGCATGTGCTCCAGCGCTGGGCTTTGTGAGTCCATAGAAACACAGCTTAATGTAAAAAAATAAATTGTCGGTGGAGGGGACAGCAAAATTTTAAAAACAAATCCATACCAGACCCTTATTTAAGCATGCAGGTAAGTAAAGGGAGGAAATGCCTAGCGAGCCCCCCCCTCCAGAATACTAGGCCGCATTCCCTCAACATGGAGGGGTGCTTTGCTCTGCGCCCCCCCCCCCCAAAGCACCTTGCCCCCATGTTGATGGGGACAAGGGCCTCTTCCTGATAACCCTGGCCAGTGGTTGTCAGGGTCTGCGGGCAGGAGGCTTGCTTATCTGAATATGGAAGCAAAGGGACCCCCAGATCCCACCCCCCATGTGAATGGGTATTGGGTACATCGTACCCCTACTCATTCACCCAAAAAAGCGCATTTTCTTTTTTTTTGTCAAATCCTTCTTCCTTGCCGTCGCTGTCTAAAACAAAAAAGCCGCTTTTCTGAGGCTGCCTTTCTCTGTTGTATTGTCCCCCGTTGTGACATCTTATAAAGCCATGGGGCGTGACCATTTGATGACGTCACCTGGAGAGCCTGCCCCTTGTGACGGCATTGGATGGCCATATAAAAGATGTCAGACATCGAGGGACAACTCAACGGAGATAGACAGCCTCAGGAGAAGAGCGGCTTTTTTTGTTTTTAAAGGGTAACCTGCAGCGAGGAAGAAAACAGTGGCTCAGGAAGAAGGCAGCTCAGAGCAATTTTTTTTAATGACGCACTTTTTTTTTTTTTATATTTCGCTGCTTTTTGGGGTGAATGGGTAGGGGTACCATGCCCATTCACATGGGGGGGGGGGGGGGGGATCTTGTGAAAGCAGGCTTCCAGATTCCGATAAGCCCGCAGACCCTGACAACCACCGGCCAGGGTTGTCAGGAAGAGGCCCTTGTGCTCTTCCCCCCCCCCTACCCCCTTGTTGTGGGCATACAGCCTTTTATGGTTTGGGGGGGGGGGGGGGGGCACTTACACGTCCCTTTCCTCACCTCATAAGGGCCGTTTTTTTTTTTGTTTTTTTTTTGTTTTGTTTTTTTGACATTCAGCTGATGACTCATCTGTTGTTAAAGATGCGGCAGCCAGCTTCCTGGCCCCCTCCTTAGCAACCAGCTAATATATAGTGTGTTTAACCACTTCAGCCTTGGACGGATTTGCTCCCTTTAATGGCCAGGCCATTTTTTGCGATACGGCACTGCGTCGATTTAACTGACAATTTCCCCACAAATAGTTTTATTTTGGTGGTATTTGATCACCTCTGCAGGTTTTATTTTTTGTGCTATAAACAAAAAGAGCAACAATTTTGAAAAAAAAAGCAATATTTTTTACTTTTTTGCTATAATATCCCCCCCCCAAAAATATAATTTCTTAGCTTAGGCCGATATGTAGTCTACATATTTTTGGTTAAAAAAAAAAAAAAAAAAAATGCAAAATAGGGGATATATTCATGGCACTTCTTAATATTATTTTTTTTTTTTTTTACTAGTAATGGCAGCGATCTGCGATCTTTAGCGAGATTGCAGCAGACAGATCGGACACTTTCGACACTTTTTTGGGACCATTGACATTTATGCAGCGATCAGAGCTAAAAATAACCACTGATTACTGTGTAGATGTCACTGGCAGGGAAGGGGTTAACACTAGGGGGCGATCAAGGGATTAAATGTGTGTCCTAGGGAGTGTTTCTAACTTTGGGAGGATGGGGGTGCAGTATGAACAGCAGATCTGTCTCCTCTCATCTGACAGAGCAAAGATCTGTCTGTTTACTTTGATAGATCTCCGATCTGTCTCTCTCGGAAGCGATCGCGTTGTGCCGCGGGTGCGCCCCCTAGTGGTCTTAAAGCATCCGATGTACAGCTCTGACGATTTGCCCAGGAGAGCCAATCTGCCACAGTATTACAACAGTGGCTGGTCGGCTACTGATTTAAAGAGGGGGAGGAAAAAAGGGTTTAAAAACGGAGGTCAGGGGATCGGATATACAGTGCCTTGCGAAAGTATTCGCCCCCCCTTGAACTTTTCAACCTTTTGCCACATTTCAGGCTTCAAACATAAAGATATAACATTTTAACTTTTTGTGAAGAATCACCAACAAGTGGGACACAATTGTGAAGTGGAACGAAATCTATTGGATTGCTGAAACTTTTTTAACTAATAAAAAAAATGAAAAGTGGGGCGTGCAAAATTATTCGGCCCCCTTGCGTTAATACTTTGTAGAGCCACCTTTTGCTGCGATTACAGCTGAAAATCACTTGGGGTATGTCTCTATCAGTTTTGCACATCGAGAGACTGAAATTCTTGCCCATTCTTCCTTGCTAAACAGCTCAAGCTCAGTGAGGTTGGATGGAGAGCGTTTGTGAACAGCAGTTTTCAGCTCTTTCCACAGATTCTCGATTGGATTCAGGTCTGGACTTTGATTTGGCCATTCTAACACCTGGATACGTTTATTTGTGAACCATTCCTTTGTAGATTTTGCTGTATGTTTGGGATCATTGTCTTGTTGGAAGATAAATCTCAGTCCCAGTTTCAGGTCTTTTGCAGACTCCAACAGGTTTTCATCCAGAATGGTCCTGTATTTGGCTGCATCCATCTTTCCCTCAATTTTAACCCTCTTCCCTGTCCCTGCTGAAGAAAAGCAGGCCCAAACCATGATGCTGCCACCACCATGTTTGACAGTGGGGATGGTGTGTTGAGGGTGATGAGCTGTGTTGCTTTTACGCCAAACATATCGTTTTGCATTGTGGCCAAAAAGTTCGATTTTGGTTTCATCGGACCAGAGCACCTTCTTCCACATGTTTGGTGTGTCTCCCAGGTGGCTTGTGGCAAACTTTAGACGAGACTTTTTATGGATATCTTTGAGAAATGGCTTTCTTCTTGCCACTCTTCCATAAGGCCCCTTTCACACTGGGGCGGTTTGCAAGCGCTATTGCGCTAAGAATAGCGCCTGCAAACCGACCCGAAACAGCTGTTGCTGTTCAGTGTGAAAGCCCGAGGGCTTTCACACTGAAGCGGTGCGCTTGCAGGACGCTCAAAAATGTCCTGCAAGCCGCATCTTTGGCTCGCTATAGGAGCAGTCCCTCTCCCACCTCAGCTGTAGTTCTCTGCAGCCAGCTTTTCATCCAGAGTGATCATGGGCCTCTTGGCTGCATCTCTGATCAGTCTTCTCCTTGTTTGAGCTGAAAGTTTAGAGGGACAGCCAGGTCTTGGTAGATTTGCAGTGGTCTGATACTTCTTCCATTTCAAAATGATCGCTTGCACAGTGCTCCTTGGGATGTTTAAAGCTTGGGAAATCTTTTTGTATCCAAATCCGGCTTTAAACTTCTCCACAACAGTATTACGGACCTGCCTGGTGTGTTCCTTGGTCTTCATGATGCTCTCTGCGCTTTCAACAGAACCCTGAGACTATCACAGAGCAGGTTCATTTATACAGAGACTTGATTACACACAGGTGGATTCTATTTATCACCATCAGTCATTTAGGACAACATTGGATCATTCAGAGATCCTCGCTGAACTTCTGGAGTGAGTTTGCTGCACTGAAAGTAAAGGGGCCGAATAATTTTGCACGCACCACTTTTCAGTTTTTTTATTTGCTAAAAAAGTTTAAAATATCCAATAGATTTCGTTCCACTTCACAATTGTGTCCCACTTGTTGGTGATTCTTCTCAAAAAAAAAAATTTTATATCTTTATGTTTGAAGCCTGAAATGTGGCAAAAGGTTGAAAAGTTCAAGGGGGCCGAATACTTTCGCAAGGCACTGTAAGCCGATGTCTTCCGTTAACATCCCGTTTTTCGTCTGTTCTGTTTTTTTGTTTTGGAGGATTGAAAATAGGGCTTTCTGTTCAGAAAAACTGTCGACGGAAGTGGATGAAAACATCCGTTGTCGTCTGTTTTTTCATAGGGATGCATTGATGTCAGTTTTTCATCAGTCAACTGATGAATGAAAAATGAACAAATGGTCTGTAGGTGTGAAAGGGGCCTTAAGTTAAAATTAAGTTGGAAGCGCTTAACTTGCAGGTTGCAGATATTATGTGGAAAGTATATTGCAGAAACATTGCCTAGGATAAAGGGGAAGTGTCTCAATTGTATTGGCTACACTAGGTTTGATGCACCGGCATCTTCCTTACTAGGTTTCTGCTATGGAAAGCTGGTTCGTGTTTACTCAATTCTGAAACTTCTTCCTCTGAGCATGTTATCCACTTGCTCTCTGTTCTTTAAACTAAACGGATAAATATACAGTTTACATTTAATAGGTCTGTCTAGCCAATCTTGTGATTCACACACTGCCCACGTATTAGTTCAGCTTGTAGTTTACTTGGTTCACCTGCTTGATCATTGGAGAGAAGTGATACTAGTTTGAGGTCCAGTGAGTGAAGAAAACAATTGAACTTGTAAAACTAAATCAAGAAATATTGGCGTTGCTTGCCTTAATTCACAGGACAGAGTAGCAGTTGTGGGAATTGCAAGAGCTTAAGAGAACAGCATTAGGCCCCTTTCACACTGGGGCGTTTTTCAGGCGGTACATCGCTAAAAATAGCGCCTGTATACTCCTGAAAAAAGCCGGCGGGCTTTCACACTGGAGCGGTGCGCTAGCAGGACGGCAAAAAAGTCCTGCTAGCAGCATCTTTGGAGCGGTAAAGGAGCGGTGTATTCACCGCTCCTATACCGCTCCTTCCCATTAATTTGAATGGGACACCGCGGCAATACCGCCGCAAAGCGCCGCTACGGCGGCGCTCTGCGGGGATATTAACCCTTTTTCGGCCACTCGCGGGGGGGTAAAAACGCACCGCGAGCGGCCGAAACCCGTGGGCAAAACGACGGTAAAGCAGCGCTAAATATAGCGCTGCTTTACCGTCACCGCAGCTCCCCGCCCCAGTGTGAAAGGGGCCTTACAGTTATGTTGGTTCTTGTATGTATTCTATTTGTGCTTTAGTGTATAGTCCTGAACTCTGTCATTTCATGTCCATCCAGTCCTGAGATATACAGGACTGTGATGTGTGGGGAAGGGGACCTAACTTTTCTGCTAACACTATGAAAGGAGGAGCTTTTCAAAAATGGGATTGCAAGAGGCTGATTTTTCCAGTATCAGGCAGCCGGCCCTCCTTGATGCCCACCAGCCGCTGTTTGTCCCGGCTTCCTCAGCCTCTTGAGATGTGTAAGGCCAGCCATACACAGTTCAAATCTCAGCCGGTTCAGCAGGAACCTGCAGTGATTCGAACAGTTAATGGACATGCTGAATGTACCAAGTTTATCAATGAACTTTGGTACAACCAGCCTGATGGATTCACTTTCAGTTATCGCAATCGGCTGCTATAGCCGCTAGTGATGATCACTGTCTTCTCCTGGCGGGATGTATGTAATGGATCCCTCCTTTGTGAAAATTAGAGGGTCATTCAGAGTTCCGTGATGTTTGTGAATTACGTTCTGCACTCTGTGTTCATGAAGTTCATTTTAGCTGGTTGTGTAAAATCCTGAATGTTATAGTTTTCCTGTTAATGTGAAACCCTCTGGCTAGTGATAATTTACCTTTTTGTTGTACTTAGCATTTACTTATGTATCAAAACCCTAATAAAGCCTTGGCATATCGCAACCCCTATATTGTTTGTTGCAGGCGCTGCAGTTGGTCATAGTCCAGTGCTTCTAGCTGACGTGTCTTTCTTTTGTTTTTTAGGACAGGTGTAGTATTAAGAATTTAAGATTTAGATGCCATATACAAAATCCACTGTTGGATTCTCACCACAGGGTTGTCTTCTTTTTTTTAAACAATAAAGTTTTATTTCAAAAGTAAACAAGTATACAGTAGTGAACGAGTGAACATTCAATAAAGCTTTGTATATACTTTACAGGTCACATATAGCACTAACGTAATTTCACTTATCTTGTACTATAAAGGTTATATTGTTGGACAACTCTTTCCAAAATATATCATCCTCCTTTCACAGGGTTGTCTTCTGACTTTAAGTGATGTTTGAAAATTCACAGTAAGCTTTTTTTTTTTTTTTTTAATTTTTTTATTTTTTACTGTGGTCAATGTAAAGTTAATGACACCCCCAGATCGGATCGCAGTACAAACTGTGAAATGGTGCAGGAATCGGGTTGCATAGGTGTGAACACCCATGCAATCCGATTCCAGTGCAGACCTAAAGTGTCCTGCACCATTTTGGTGCGAATGCAATGCGTTTTTAGCCACACATCGCATGTGATCTGCACAGCAATGCAGTGCGAATAATATGCAATGTCTGGCATCGCACTACTGTGAACCAGGCCTAAGAGCAGTCATTGACACTCTACAGACTTCATTTTAGTGTACAGCCATGTCCAAAAGTTTTGAGAATGACACAAATATTTAATTTTCACAAAGTCTCCTGCCTGAGTTTTTATGATGGAAATTTGCATATACTCCAAAATGTTATGACGAGTGATCAGAATAAGTGCAATCAATTGCAAAGTCCCTCTTTGCAATGAAAATTAACTTAATCCCATAAAAAACATTTCCACTCCATTTATGAAGAAGGCTTTAGGGCACCCAAGAAAGTCCAGCAGGCGCCAGGACCGTCTCCTACAGTTTATTCAGCCGTGGGTTCGGGGGAACCACCAGTGCAGAGCTTGCAGGTGTGAGTGCATCTGCAAGTAAAGTGAGGCAAAGTACTTTGGAGGATGGCCTGGTGTCAAGAAGCAACTGGGGACTGGGGTAAAGTAATGTTCTCTGAATCCCCTTTCTGATTGTTTGGGGCATCCGGTAAAAACCTTGTTCCAGAGAAGAAGGTAAACGCTACCATCAGTCCTGTGTCATGCCAACAGTAAAGCATCCTTCATGTGTGGGATTGCTTCTCAGCCAAGGAAATGGGTTCACTCACAATATTGCCTAAGAACACAGCCATGAATAAAGAGGGGTACAAAAACATCCTCCAAGAGCAACTTCTCCCAACCATTCAAGAACAGTTTGGTGATGAACCATGCCTTTTCCAGCATGATGGAGCACCTTGTCATAAGGCAAATATGATAACTAAGTGGCAAGGGGAAACAAAACCTCAACATTTTGGGTCCATGCCCAGGAAACAAACAGATTTTGATCTCGTTGAGAACTTGTGGTCCATCAAGAGGCAGGTGAACAAAAAAGCCCCACAAATTCTGATATTGATTATGCTTGAATGTAGGGCTGAATCAACTAATCTATTAATCGATTATGAAATTGATTACTATTTTCATAATCGATTAATCGGCCAGTAACATAATGGGGTTTAAAAAAAACTAAAATGAGCCCTTTTATAGTACAAAAAGAGCAAATAATTTCTACTAAAAATATTACTTTCACAGTTCTACAGTAAAAAAATGAACCCCTACAGTAGTGATTATCTGTTTGTTTTTTGTACTATAAAGGGTTAATTTCTCATATTTTTTTTTTAAACCCTCATTATGTTACTAAATGTCTCAGGCCTGGTTCACACCTATGTATTTTTTTGGTTCTTTTTGCAGAAACGCACTACAGTTCATTTACATGGTTTCCTATGGGACACATTCAATTCTATGCTTTTTTTTCAGCCACTGCTGTTTGGAAAGGGTCAGGGACTTTTATTTTTTTTATTTTTTTTTACGCAAAACTGTTTTTTTTTTTTTTTTTTTTTTTTTTTTGGTTCAATATACTTCAATGGAGAATCTGCAGAAAAGCATGTAATGCGTTTTTGCAGCAATTTGTGTTTTTTAATCTGCCCAACAGCTAGTTGGCCAAAAAAAGTATATCTCTTCTATCTGTTATTCTCAGAGTGGATTAAATATTTTGCTCCCTAACCGTATAGTTGGTTATTTATATTTACCACTGCATAGAGATATTTAAGAATAAATTGCCTTTTTTTTTTTTTTTAAACTTTACATATTAACTAAATTATACACCACATTTTTATTTTTTTTTAAGGTTATTAATCGATTATTCGAAACAATAATTGGCCAACTAATCGATAATTGGCCAACTAATCGATTATGAAAATAATTGTTAGTTGCAGCCCTACTTGAATGGGCTGCCATCAGTCAGGATGTGGCCCAGAAGTTGACTGAAAGCATGGCAGGATGAATTGCAGCGGTCAAAAAAAAAAAAAAAAGGGTCAACGCTGCAAATATTGACACCCCGATACCGTTTAAGCCAGTGGTTGGCTCTCTTGTTTAAGAAATCCTGGTGGCTAACTAGCTGTTGGATTTCTTTTACAAGCACCAGGGGGGGGGGGGAGTGTCCACCTCCCCACGTGGCCTTCCGCGGCTTTCTTGGGCACACCTGTCCCACCGGATGATCGGAGAGCCGAACAATTGCGCGGACCCGCTTTCACCTATGGTAACCTGGAAGTGATGACCTGACATCACCTCTGGTTTACCCAGATGTCAACAGCACCATTTTTAAAAATCATTTGATCTTGGTGTTTTGAATGATTTTAAAGGCAAACAAGGGATTTAGGTGTCTTAGACCCCAGATCTCTCCATAAAGAGTACCTGTCGCATGCCTATTTCTGTCGCAAGGATGTTTACATTCCTTGTGACAGCAATAAGTGTTTAACCCTTTCATGACTCTTCCTATTTCTGACATTTGGTGTTTACAAGTTAAAATCCATATTTTTTACTAGAAAATTACGTAGAACCCCAAATATATATATATATATATATATATATATATATATATATATATATATATATATATATATATATATATATATATATATATATATATATATATATATATTTTCTCTTTATTTTTTTTTTATTTTTAGCAGAGAATAAAATGGCTATTGCAAATTTTTATGTCGCACGGTATTTGTGCAGCGATGTGTTTTAAACGTAACCTTTTGGGGGAAAAAGACACTTTCATGAATTAAACAAAAAAAAACGAAACGGTAAAGTTAGCCCAATTTTTTTTGTATAATGTGAAAGATGATGTTACGCCGAGAAAATAGATACCAAACATGTCACGCTTTATAATTGCACGCACTCGTGGAATGGTGTTTACCAGGTTAGAGTTGCAGAGGAGCTCTAGTGCTAGGATTATTGCTCTCGTTATGATGATCGCGGTGATATCTCACATGTGTAATTTAAACACTGTTTACATATGCGGGTGCGACTTCCGTATGCGTTTTCTTTGCTGCGTGAGCTCACGGGGCGCTTTAAAAAACATTTTTTTTTCTTCGATATTTTATTTAATTTTATATAATTTAAATTATGTTTTCCAAAAAAATATATATTTTTGATCATTTTTATTGCTGTCACAATGTAAACATCTTTTGTGACAGTAATAGGTGGTGACAGGTACTCCTTTATGGAGGGATCTCCAATCCCTCCTTTGCACTTCAAAGTATTCAGATCGCCGAAAATGACAAATATGAATACTGTATTTTTTTATTTTTATTGGCACCTGAGTAAACTGGAAGAGTCGTCGTGACATCACTTCCGTGTTTACATTTGGGAGCCTGGAACAAAACCATTTCCGGCTTCATTAGTCTGTCTCTAGGCGCCTGAAGGGGTGCATCGCAGATCAGAACTCCGGTGGGACGGGAGGCCCGGTAAGTGCGGCGGGAGGGGGGGTGTCCCTTCCCGCTCCTCCGGCATAACAGCCGATCGGCTTTTAGCCGCATCGGTTGTTATACCTGGAAAGCCGATCACCGCTTCTAAAAAAAAAAAACTGTACCAGGATGATGCCTGCAGCTGCAGGCATCATCCCGGTATAACCCCCGAAAGCCGAGTACGCACATCTGCGTACGCGCGGCGGAAAGGGGTAAAAAAAGAAAGCAACAAAGTCAAATTAAATATAATAAAATGTAAAGTGCCCCCGTGACCGCGCATAAGGAGACCGTGTGCGTCGGTCCTGCATGCAAACAACGATCGTCCCACACATGAGATGTCGCCGTGAATGCCAGATCATGGGCAGTAATTCTAAAGTGTTGCCTATGTATAGTAAAATTTACATGGTTTGTCACCGTTGCACAGGCATGTGCATTTTTAAAGTGATATGTTTGGTATCTATTTAATCAGCATAACAGGGGGGTTAATTTACTAAAGGAAAATAAACTATTTTTGCTTGTACATGGTTGGATGATAAAATCGGCAGAGCTTCCCCTAATTTCAGAGCTTCCCCCTCAGATCTACAGTGACTGCACTTGTAGTGCAAAGTGGATTTGCCTTTAGTAAATAAACCCCATTGTGTTATGTATTTTGTTTTGTTTTTTGTGATCCTGATTCAAAAAAGTAAATTTTCTTCCAAAAAAAAAAAATTAGCATTTGAGGAAAAAAAAGTGTGTGTGTGTGTGTGTGTATGTGTGTGTATGTGTGTGAGAGAGAGAGAGAGAGAGAGATAGATAGAGATATCTCTATCTCGACAATTGCGCCTAGAATTGGGGTCCTGGGGCGCCACAGCTGCGGTACCCCGTCAACCTGTGGACACCGACCCCCGCCATGCGATCGCATCGGGCCGCGCCGGCCAGAAATTTAGGCCAGGGCTTTGCGGCCTTCTGAAATCCTCCTGTAATATGGCACCATCTTGTGTTGGCCGTTGGTATTGCAACACCTCTAACAATGCTAATGCAATGTTATCCACTGGGCACTTTTCAGCTTTCGGTGCTCTCACACTTTGAATGTTTTCAATTTCTCAGTCATGCAACACTGTACCCAAATTAATTTTTTGTCCTTTTTTTCACACAAATAGAGCTTTCTTTTGGTGGTATTTAATCACCCCTGGGTTTTTTATTTTTTGCGCTATAAATCAAAAAATACAGAAAATTCTGTTAAAAAAAAAAAAAAAAAAAATGTTTTGTTTCTATTAAAATTTATTGGCAGAGTATTGCACAGTGCCGGCAGTGTAGCTGTCACTGACCAGCGCTGTGGGCACTACACATCCAGCCCACAGCGCTGGTCCCATCTCTCCCCCTCTCAGCTTCTCACTGTACCGATCGATACAGAGAGGGGAGGGAGGAACCGGCGTCATGACATGATGCCGGTTTGTGTACATGTGATCGCACCGTCATTTGACAGAGCGATCACGTGGTAAACGTCCGCTATCCGAGGACCCGGCGGTCACGAATGTTCCTGAGTGCGCGCCCCAGGGGGCGCGCAGGAGCAAGGTTCTGGGAGAACGTCCTACGGTGCCCAGTGCCACCTGTCAGTCGTTGTCGTTAAAAAAAAAAAAAAAAAAAAAAAAAACCTGGCTCCTAACTTTTTTAGCTGGCTCCTAGATTCCAAGCAAATTTGTCAAGCCCTGTGTGTATGTATATATATGTGTGTATATGTGTGTGTGTGTGTGTGTGTATATATATATATATATATATATATATATATATATATATATATATATATATATATATATATATATATATACCAACCCCACCAATTTTATTCTTCAGGGCATCTGCTTAAAGATAAAAAAATTATTTTATATATTTAGTGTTTGGGGGTTCTAAGTAATTCTCCTAACAAAAAATGCTGATTTGTTGCATGTTCAGTTCTGGACAGCCACACGCCGATATACGTCCTAACTTTGAAGAGAAATATCATTGTTATAGCAGCAGCTAGCCCAGTATCCTCTTTCAGTGGGTGGTCCAGTTTCCGATAATAGTTGTCTCTGCAGCGGATTTGACGCAAGATCACTTTTATCAGCGGTGGGAGAGGGGCCCTCCGCCGCTTACCAGAGCTGGTAGCAGTGGAGGCCATCGGATGCTTCTCCTTCCTGGGTATGGAGACAAGTGAGGGGAAGAGGGCCCCACCCATCTCCATACCCTTGTAGGGCGAGAGGGTCACTTCCGCCCATAGATCTTGAAGGGCCATTTCTTTGATTTTTTTTTTTTTATTTATTCTTTCAAATGACAATTTATTTTTTTATTGCATTTTCTGGTCTTGGTCTTTTTTACCCCAGATCTCATATTTAAGAGGTCCTGTCATGCTTTTTTTTTCTATTTTTAAATTTTTTTTTATTTTTTTATTTTTTTTTTTACAATCCTTTATAATAGGAATAAAAGTTACACAATTCATTTTTTAAAGAACAGTGTAAAAATAAAAGGTAAAAATAAATAAGAATGATTATTATTTATTTTTTTTTAAACGCGCCCCTTCCCGTCGAGCTCACGCGCAGAAGCGAGCGCATACGTGAGTAGCGCCCGCATATGAAAACAGTGTTCAAAGCACACATGTGAGGTATCGCCCCGATTGGTAGAGCGAGAGCAATAATTCTCCCCTATACCTTCTCTGTAACTCAAAACATGCAACCTGTAGAATTTTTTTATACTTTGTCTATGGAATTTTGTAAGGGTAAAAGTTTGTCGCCATTCCACGAGCAGGCGCCATTTTGAAGCGTGACATGTTGGGTATCAATTTACTCAGCATAACATTATCTTTCACAATATTAAAAAAATGGGCTAACTTAACTGTTTTATTTTTTTAATACAAAAAAGTGTATTTTTGCTCTTGTAAGACCGCTGCGCAAATACGGTGTGACAAAGTATTGCAATGACCGCCATTTTTATCTCTAGGGTGTTAGAAAAAAAAATGTGTAATTTTTGGGGGTTTTAAGTAATTTTCTAGCAAAAAAATGTAAACGGCAAATCTCAGAAAGAGGCCTGGTCCTTAAGTGGTTAATAAAAAGTGCCAGAAAAGGCCTGGTCTGGAAGTGGTTCATTTTTTTTAACTGCATCTTTTAAAAAATATATATATATATATATTTTATATTATCACAAGGAATGTAAACTGCCCTAGCAATAGGCCGTGACAGGTCCTCTAAACTAGGGATGCACTGATACCAATTTTTTGCACGAGTACCGATACTTTTTTTTTTTTTGCAAGCAAGTACTCGCCAATACCAATTACCGATACCTACCGCAACTGTTTTTTGTTTTCACTTCAGCTATCAGCAATGGTACAAAGCATTGAAAAGTTATTTACAAATGATATGATTCGATTTTTTTTTTTTTTTTTTTTTGTGCCTTTTCAATGTGAAATGTGTAAATATATTATATATGTGTAAAAATATTCACTAACAAAGCAAACAAAAAAAGTTTTAATTATTTATCGTTTATAAAATAGTCGCAAACAAAAAAAAGCAGGAAAAGAATTAAATGGAGGAGAGTAGGGAGTTAATTAAGGCTGATTAGAGTAAATTAGGGGTTTATAAGGTTAACCACTTCCCGCCCGGTCAATAGCAAATTGACGTCCGGGAAGTGGTTTCGTTATCCTGACTGGGCGTCATATGACGTCCTTCAGGATAACAGCCGCGCGCGCCCGTGGGGGCGCGCATCGCGGTGATCGATGGAGCGGTGTGTCAGTCTGACACACCGCTACACCGATTTTGCTAAAGAGCCTCCGACGGAGGCTCTTTACCACGTGATCAGCCGTGTCCAATCACGGCTGATCACGATGTACACAGGAAGAGCTGTTGATCGGCTTTTCCTCACTCGCGTCTGACAGACGCAAGTAGAGGAGAGCCGATCGGCGGCTCTCCTGACAGGGGGGTATGCGCTGATTGTTTATCAGCGCAGCCCCCCCTCAGATGCCCACACTAGACCATCAGAGAAGCCCCCAGGACCACCAGGGAAGTACACCCCCCCCCCCCATGGCCATCCACATGCTAAAAAAATGCCCAAAATATGCCAATCAGTGCCCACAAATGGGCACTGATTGGCACATATTTGTTATAAAACAGCGATGCCCAGCAATGCCACCCATCAGTGTCATCAGTGCCACCCATCATTGCCCATCCATTCCCACCTATCAGTCCCCTTTAGTGCCCATCCATGCCACCTATCCGTGCCACCTATATGTATGCATCAGTACCGTCTGAGTGCCCATCAGTGACGCATACCAGTGCAGCCATATCAGCGCCCGTCATTGAAGAAAACACACTTATTTACAAAAAAAAATTAACAGTGACAAAGAAAAACTTGTTTTTTTTTTTTTTTGCAAAATTTTCGGTCTTTTTTTGTTTGTTGCGCAAAAAATAAAAATCGCAGAGGTGATCAAATACCACCAAAAGAAAGCTCTATTTGTTGAAAAATGTTAAAAAATTTGTTTGGGTGCAGTGTAGCATGACCGCGCAATTGTCATTTAAATTGCGACAGCGCTGAAAGCTGAAAATTGGCCTGGGCGGGAAGGTGTCTAAGTGTCTGGTATTGAAGTGGTTAAACAGAGGAACATTTGTTTATCCCTTTGATCTGCAGATGAAGAAACAATGTTTTTTTTTTTTATTTAAGTGTTTCAGTGGCTGAGCAATGTTGTTGTTAAATTTGTCTGCCCTTTTAAAAAAAATAAAAAAATATTGTTTTTGACAGCTCCAATTACTGGACTTCTTTAACACTTCAGCTGTCAACAGGGGAGACCCACTGACAGCTCAAAGAACCGAGCCTGAAAGTATCGGTTTCAGGTATCGGTGCATTTGCACAAATACCGATACTTGTGAAAATACTCAGTACCGATTCTAGTATCGGTGCAACCCTACTCTATACTATTCTATTAGACCCCAGATGTCTCCTCTGCCCTTGAAAGCTTTAGCTCATACCAAGATCGCTTTTTACAAACCACTAATGGTTTTAAAATCAACAAACAACTCCGCGCTTAGGAATAAACAATATAAGGTATGCAGCCCGTCCAGAATTTTTTTTAACCCCTAGAGGGTAAATTTGATATAAAAAGTGTAAGTTAACCACTTTCAGACCGGACCAATTTGCAGCCAAAGGACCAGGCCCCTTTTTGCGATTCGGCACTGCGTCGCTTTAACTGACAATTGCGCGGTCGTGCGACATGGCTCCCAAACAAAATTGACGTCCTTTTTTTCCCACAAATAGAGCTTTCTTTTGGTGGTATTTGATCGCCCCTGCGGTTTTTATTTTTTGCGCTATAAACAAAAATAGAGCGACAATTTTGAAAAAAATGCATTTTTTGCTATAATAAATATCCCCAAAAAATATATAAAAAAACATTTTTTTTTTCCTCAGTTTAGGCCGATACGTATTCTTCTACATATTTTTGGTAAAAAAAATCGCAATAAGCGATTATTGATCGGTTTGCGCAGAAGTTATAGCGTTTACAAGATAGGGGATAGTTTTATAGCATTTTTATTAATAATTTTTTTTTTATTATTAATGGCGGAGATCTGCGATTTTTATTTTTTTTTATTTTTTTTATTTTTTTGTGACTGCGACATTATGGCGGACACATCGGACATTTTTGACACATTTTTGGGACCATTGTCATTTTTACAGCAATTAATGCATTTAAATGCATTGATTTCTGTATAAATGACACTGGCAGTGAAGGGGTTAACCACAAGGGGGCAGTGTAATGGTTAACTATGCCTAGGGGTGTGTTTTTTACTGTGGGGGGGGGGGGCGTGGCTGTCAGCTAGTGAATGCTGATCTCTGCTCCAATCACAGGGAGCAGAGATCGGCGTCACTAGTTGCTAGACAGAACGGGGAGATGCTGTTTATCTCGGCATCCTCCCGTTCAGCCGCCCCGTGAGACGATCGCAGGGGTCCCCGCGGCGATCGAGTCCGCGGGGACCGCGATCGGACTCACGGGGGTCCCGACCGGCGCGGGAGTGCGCCGCTCCCGATGGCACGGACAGGCTAAAGGAGGGACGTATATATACGCCCTCCTGCCTGTACGTGCCATTCTGTCGACGTATATCGTCGTGCGCCGGTCGGCAAGTGGTTAAGGGACGATTGGCGCTCCCTTTGTATTTGTATTTGTATCTAGTGCAGTTTGCCTAAAGGGATTTATAAATAGAAGTGTACATTTAAAATACTCGACTCCGTATTTTACCTCTTGTGCAGCAAGTAGACTGTGAGATAGGTAGGGGAGGGTTAGCGCCCCTATCTGCCCACAAGCAAGTAGTAATGGTACTATCCGTGGAAATATGGTTTAGAGCTAGATATTCCAATACCCAGCCTCAAGTGGGAGGAGCGGGATAAGTATCCGGGTCCTCTGCTCGCGTAAAGTTCAAACGTGATACAATTGATATCCTACCATAAAAGCTGGTGTATTTTAAATTAAAAACAATACCATCCTGTGCATTACCATCTAAGTTGTATATGCAATATATGTGACAATTCTATAAATGTGTCAATAACAGCCCAAGGAGGGCTAGAAATGTATATGTACCAGTCCCAAAAAAAAGTGACAAATACCACAAAAGTGCTAATTAAATATAGCCCAGATAGGGCTTCAAAGTGAAAAAATAGGGAAAAATTAATGAAAAAAGGAAAAACAAAATGATATATAAAAGTCCAGTTCCAAAATAGATTTCCACAGAAAAATAGCAAAAGTATTAAATAATAACTCTGTATCAAATAGCCTTGTAGCGATACTTCGAATGGTGATTCAAAACGGTGACTTGAGTGCTTCAAGCAATAGTGGTGACTTTGTGCTGTCCCCTCTTGCTCCCTCACTCACCAGATGTAGATACCCCTACAGGGGTGAACAGCTTGCAAGTATCGGTATCGGGTGCTCCTCAGGTCCCACACTAGAAGATATCCTGGCCGGTTAATCCTTCCAATGAATCCACCCAGAATTCCTTGGTGTAGTGGGTGGGGAGATCCAGCAGCAATCCCAAAAGGGATATCCCTCACAGAAAAAGCAAGAAAAATGGAGTTCCCATGTGTATTACCAGATGGAAAAATGTTTATTAAAAATTAAGGGTTAAAAACAAAATATAAAAGAACAGGGTATCATGCAGGATACTCCTGATTCCACCGTACACAATGCAGGTTTTTAACAACACGAAAAAACGGAGGGGTTTAGGGCTGGTTTGCGGCTTGCGCTCCAGCTGCGCACCAGGCCTCTAAGTCCCGTACCGGAAGATCTCCTCTGGCTCTAAAAAATAAATAACTAAAAAAATAAAAAGGATGATTATCCGGGTATAACCACTCAGTCAATCCCAGTGGCAAGTGGCTGTAAAACTCAGACATGAAACATGAACAAAGCATATTCCTCCTATAGTGTATACTTGTCTCAAGTCAGAGTACTAAGTGTCATTTCTGTTGGCTGCCTTGTTCCTCTATCTGCTTCACATCTGGCAGGTTTTCCTGACGCCAAGATGTAAAAAGGTGATGTGTGCTGGCGTTCCTTCCCCTAACTTGTGAGTGACACCCTCAGCTCTGTTCCTTTGTGCTGTGTCCCTTCCTTTTTGGTGGAACTATGCTTTAACGAGTAATTGTGTAACTCAAGCATCCAGCATGATTTTAGGCTGAATAGACACTTCAAAGTTAAATACGTTTCATTACAATTGCCTTTTTTTTTTCTTTCTTTTAGATGTTACTACAACACACTGAAGATAATACAGCATCAGAAAGTCTCATGCATTGTGCAGATGTTTATGAAACTGCTCTGAGAAGTTTTGCAAGTGCAAGACCTTACCTTACCACTGAGTGTGAAGATGTTTTGTTACTTCTCGAAAGACTTGTATTGTAAGTAAAATTGGGGATTTGCATTTATCTTGTATTTTATTCATCTTATTTTGATATGTAATAGAGGGAATTGATCAAAACTGGAGCAGCCAGAATCTAGCACAGTTGTGCATGCCGCTCAATCAGCTTCTATCTTCAGCTTGTTCAGTTAAATTTATTGTAAAGTCTTAATTTTTTTAATAATAAACATGTTATACTTACCTGCTCTCTACAATGGCATTGCACAGAGTGACCTGGATCCTTCAATGCCAACCCCCTCCATGCACCCCCATAGGCAGCCAGTTCCCATGGGGGCGCATGTGTGGGCTGGATTCCATGCTGTACAACAGAAAATTAGAATAGGAGCTGAGTGAATTTCTGGCATATCAACAGGGTTACATGGGGAAATGTGCTTATATTGCAGAAATGTGCTGCTTGTGTGTTTTTTTATTTAAAAGAAAAAAAAAGTGCCCTGATATACACTTTAAATCTGAACTCTAGGTTGTAAAAAATACCCTTGCCCCAACACTGCAAGCATTAAATGGTTGTCTAGGGGGTACAGGAATAAGTAATACCCTATTCTTAGCTTCAGCAGACTTCCTCCATCCATGTGGCTGGTAAAGTTCTGCTACCTGTGGCAGTTGTTCTGTGGCAGGCTCCTCAACACTATCTATCTATCTATCTATCTATCTATCTCTATCTCTATCTCTATCGGTGTGAAAAAGTGTTTGCCCCCTTCCTCATTTCCTGTTCCTTTGCATGTTTGTCACACTTAAGTGTTTCGGAACATCAAACCAATTTAAACAATAGTCAAGGACAACACAAGTAAACACAAAATGCAATTTGTAAATGAAGGTGTTTATTAAAGGTGAAAAAAAATCCAAACCATCATGGCCCTGTGTGAAAAAGTGATTGCCCCCCTTGTTAAAACATACTATAACTGTGGTTGTCCACACCTGAGTTCAATTTCTCTAGCCACACCCAGGCCTGATTATTGCCACACCTGTTCACAATCAAGGCATCGCTTAAATAGGAGCTGCTTGACACAGTAAGGTCCACCAGAAGATCCTTAAAAGCTACACATCATGCCGAGACCCAAAGAAATTCAGGAACAATTGAGAAAGAAAGTAATTGAGATCTATCAGTCTGGAAAGGGTTATAAAGCCATTTCCAAAGCTTTGGGAATCCAGCGAACCACAGTGAGAGCCATTATCCACAAATGGCGAAGACATGGAACAGTGGTGAACCTTCCCAGGAGTGGCCGGCCGCCCAAAATTACCCCAAGAGCGCAGCGACGACTCATCCAAGAGGTCACAAAAGACCCCACAACAACGTCCAAGGAACTGCAGGCCTCACTTGCCTCAGTTAAGGTCAGCGTTCATGCCTCCACCATCAGGAAAAAACTGGGCAAAAATGGCCTGCATGGCAGAGTTCCAAGGAGAAAACCACTGCTGAGCAAAAAGAACATCAAAGCTCGTCTCAATTTCTCCACAACACATCTTGATGATCCCCAAGACTTTTGGGACAACATTCTGTGGACCGATGAGACAAAAGTGGAACTCTTTGGAAGGTGTGTGTCCAAGTATATCTGGCGTAGAAGGAACACTGCATTTCAGAAAAAGAACATTATACCAACAGTAAAATATGGTGGTGGTAGTGTGATGGTCTGGGGCTGTTTTGCTGCTTCAGGACCTGGAAGACTTGCCGTGATAAAAGGAACTATGAATTCTGCTGTCTACCAAGAGATCCTGAAGGAGAATGTCCGACCATCTGTTCGTGTACTCAAGCTGAAACGAACTTGGGTTCTGCAGCAGGACAATGAACACACCAGCAAGTCCACCACCGAATGGCTGAAGAAAAACAAAATGAAGACTTTGTAGTGGCCTAGGCAAAGTCCTGACCTGAATCCTATTGAGATGTTGTGGTATGACCTTAAAAAGGCCGTTCATGCTCGAAAACCCTCTAATGTAACTGAATTAGGACAATTCTGCAAAGATGAGTGGGCCAAAATTCCTCCAGGACGCTGTAAAAGCCTCATTGCACGTTATCGCAAACGCTTGGTTGCAGTTGTTGCTGCTAAGGGTGGCCCAACCAGTTATTAGGTTTAGGGGGCAATCACTTTTTCACACAGGGCCATGATGGTTTGGATTTTTTTTCACCTTTAATAATAAACACCTTCATTTACAAATTGCATTTTGTGTTTACTTGTGTTGTCCTTGACTATTGTTTAAATTGGTTTGATGTTCCGAAACACTTAAGTGTGACAAACATGCAAAGGAACAGGAAATGAGGAAGGGGGCAAACACTTTTTCACACCACTGTATATGCAGAATTCATAACCCTGTACGCGATCATGTCGAAGCACTGCCTGGAGCATCGGGGGGGGGGGGGGGGGTATATCAATGCTAAAACCAGGCAGAGGGGAGTATGGTATGTACTATAGCCTTTTCCAATTGCCCCTCGAAATATTAAGCATTTTAACCATTTTTATTAAAATCCCAGAGATCAGCTTGTTGAATGTTCTTAAAATTGACCTTTCCTCTTCAATCAGCAGCTCTGTAATTCTCTGAAAATGCAGTGCAATATGGCTACCTGGTGTTCTGTACACAGAATATGTACAGAACGCCCTCCAGATGTGTAATTTCCTACTTGTGTGGCTCACTGATTTTTCCCTGAAGTCTGCACTAAGATACAAGGCAGATTTCAGGCATCCCCTGCAACAAAAATGTTGTTTTTGGTAACATACATGCATAAAAAAAATTTGTCATTTGAAAAAATAAATGATAATGTCCCTTTTTAAGAGCTATGGGCAATGATTTGGAGACAGGTGGGGGGGCATCTTCCCCTCACTTGTTTCTCCATGTCAGGCCAGGGACAGGTCCGAATCGCCGTTACCGACCTGGCTCCTAACTTTTTTAGCTGGCTCCTAGATTCCAAGCAAATTTGTCAAGCCCTGCTTTAGTCTGAAGTTTGTCATCTACTCGGTAGATATTAACATCTAAAAAGTTAATCTGTTCTCTACTCCACTCACTTGATAGTTTAATGTTGTTACTATTTTTATTCAGTTCTAAGAATAGAGACAAAAGTTTCTGTGCCAGCCCATATTAAGATCAGGTCATCAATGTAACGCCTGTAAAACAGCTCAATCCTCCTATTATGAAAGACCCCTTTGTCCTCCCACTCCCCCATAAAGAGGTTGGCAAGACTGGGCGCAAATTTTGCCACTCCTCTCTTCTGGGTGTAAAAATTTACTGTCATACCAGATGTAGTTATGATAAAGGCAGAACTCAAGCGCATTCCGTAAAAAAAACTTTTTGGGCATGGTGTAAATCATCCCTTTTACTTAATGCCCAATTAAGGGCGAGGAGAGCACCCTCATGTTGGATAATTGTATACAGGCTAGTTACATCGGACGTAATTAAAAATACGTTATCTTTACCTCTTGGTGAAACTTCTTCCAAAGCTTGTAACAGATTTTTGGTATCTTTTAGATATGCCTTAGTGGCCGTGACACTTTCCTGCAAAAATATATCTAAATATTCGCCAAGTCTAGATGTTATGAAACCTATGCCATTAACAATGGGTCTAGGTGGGGGATTCAACGGGTCTTTGTGGATTTTGGGGAGGGGGTAGATCAGGGGTCTCAAACTGGTGGCCCTCCAGCTGTTGCGAAACTACAACTCAAAGTTGTAAGTCCAAGCGACGAAACCGGTCGGAGTGGTCTGATGGCGACCGGAAGTGACGTAGCGAACGCTGCGTTCCACAGACGCAGCGCTAAGAGCCGGAAGGAGAGTGCAGAGCGGTGAGTTGTTCGTTCTCACTCCCGCAGCACAGATACTTCTAAACAGATCTATCAGATCCTATTACTGCCACTTAAAACACCAAGCTGTAAGTCTAAAGTGGGACCAGAAGCATTGTACCTGTGGAAGTTTTATTGAAAGTTTTTTTTATTGAAAGACGCACAATAAAAGAGTCAAACGGATCTGCCCGATGTGGAGTCTGTTTTGTTTCCTATCTATATGCTGAGGCTGATTGGATGTCTGGAGACCGGAATAGAGATGCTGATGTCTTAAGGCTTTACTTTGTTTTTTGGTGAGTTTAAACCCCTAAGGGGACGTGTGGAGCACGGTGTGGATAGTAGCAGTGACTGGTGCACTCAACGTTTCTGATAGATTCACCCATTCAACTCTTTCACGAACTCTCCTACATCTGATATTTATATGTATGTGTCCTATTCTGTGACCAATCAAATCTTTATTTGTGTGGACTTCATAATTAATGGTTTATGATATTGACAACGGCGCACGTTGTCCATAGCGCTGCTGTGATTGTTGATTCTATAATTATTTTTTAAAAGTGATTTAAAGTTCTCTAATCACCTGTGTTTTGTATGTTAAATGGTTTTAAGCGGCTGCTGTTTCTGCATATTATTGCTGTTCTCACGTTTATAGTATGCTGTTTTGTTATTGCCGAATTTAAGCCCTGAGTGCTGAGTTGGGAAGAATTGGGTTACAGTGTTTAAGATTTTTCTTCCCCTATGTTTTAAAATATAGATAGATAGATATATCATCTCTATTGTATGTGATGGGGTTACTCTGTATCTCCTTACTGTTAAAAATTGGGGCTTGTTTGGGATGTATTCACTTCATAGTGTGAACTTTTGATGCCTGCCGATAAAATTCAGCTACTTGTAGCTTAAAGTGGTTGTACACCCTGTTACACCACTTTTTACCTACAGGTAAGCCTATAACTAGGCTTGCCTGTAGGTACCGGGAATATCTCGTAAACTTGCACAGTTTAGGAGATATTCAGTATATGCGCCGCTGCCGATGACATTGGCGCATGTGCACTGAAGAAACAGGCCACTGTTGCCGTTTGTTCAGGAGTCGTGCTGTCACTGCCGGCACCTGCGTGCACGCATGGGAGTGATGTCATTGCAGCTTTGGACAATCGCAGCGCAGATGCATACTAGCTCATTATGCCTTTTTTGTTTTGCAGGGTTTTATTTTTTCCCGACGTTTACAACCTCTTTAAAGCAGTTCTAAAGATGGAGAGCTCTATCCAAAAGGGGAAGTTCCTCTTTAAGGACTCGTCCCTTTCGCCTCTCAAACAATTGGCACATTTGAGGAGCGGGGAAGGGGGGGAGCAAGTACCAGATTTTGACAGGTTCCTACTTCTCCGACTGCCTAGGTGATCAGAGTGGAAGTCTTTTGCAGTCTTTTGGGCCAAGTGACAGGTTCCAGAAGACTGCATCCACTATTCACGATGCGCATAGGGAACCCGCCTCATACATGCGCATAGGGCACCCGCGATCCCGACCCCTTACCACGTGATCAGCTGTCAGCCAATGACATCTGATCACGTGATGTCAACACAGCCGGTAATCGGCTATTTTTTTTTTCCTCGCCCTGACAGCACAAGGAGAAATAAAAGCCGATCAATAACGACCGACAATGGTTAATTTTTATATTGAAAAAAAGCTATAGTAAAATTTACACAGAAAGACGACTAGAATCAAAGCATACTTACACATATTACAATATATAATGTGTGTGTTTGGTTCTAGTCGCCTGTGTAAATTTAAGATTGGTTAATTTTTTACCGCAGGCAGGGCTCCATTAGCATTGCTGGATGTCATACCCAACGGCCACCACTAGATGGCGCCAAGATCTTAGAAGGAAGTATAGGCTTGCAGAAAGCTGCGGCCTCGATTACCGGCCGGCGTGGCCCGACGCAATCGCATGCCGGGGGGGGGGTGACGGGATACCCCAGATGTGCTGCCCCGGGCGCCAGGTCACTAATTCTAGTCGCCATGGCGACCTGGCGCCCGGGGATTGTGGAGCCCTGCATTTAAGTATGTCCGATAGTTACATATATGTTAAAGCCCACCGCAGGTGCATGCTATTATGTATCACTCAATCCGCCAACGTAGTTTCACTATTCATCCAACTGCCCCACACCAAATTTTTGTGGTATGCCCCTGCTAATGTTTGTAGCCTTGTATAAGGGTGCAGCCCTATTAACCAAACCCTTCCACGCTGATACAGCTGGAGGATTAGGCTTTTTCATTAATAACACTATAATTTCTTCTAGCCGAATAGATTTAGGATCGTCAGCAAAGTACGAGGGGCTAGATTGTCCACCAGTCCCAAAAGGCACACCTCTATTGTAGGCTGTAGGGAACATCTTAGCCAATCTAACTGGAGTAAGATATATGCGATGCATGAATTTAAATTGAATGAGTTTGTCTCTAGCAGAGACCAATCTAGTAAAATGAATGTCCCATACATAGTCCCAGTCATCTCCATCCATCTGGGGGAACACCTCACCCCACACCGCCCTACACTTTGCAAGGAGATCTCCTCCCTTACTAAACAGTTGTTTATATATTGTAGACAATGCCTTGTCCAAAGTGTCCTCCCTCAGCAAAGACTCCATCACCCATTTTCAGGGTAATACCATTATCTCCAAATTGGACATTGTATGCATGTCTGAGCTGAAGATAACGAAACAAGTTAGTGTTGGTAAGATTAAACTTAATTTTCAGGGCTTTAAACTGTAGAAGTTTCCCACCACCCACTATGTCTTTTTTAGCATCTTAACCACTTTCAAACCGGACCAATTTTCAGCCAAAGGACCAGGCCCCTTTTTGCGATTCGGCACTGCGTCGCTTTAACTGACAATTGCGCGGTCGTGCGACGTGGCTCTCAAACAAACATTGACGTCCTTTTTTTCCCCACAAATAGAGCTTTCTTTTGGTGGTATTTGATCGCCCCTGCGGTTTTTATTTTTTGCGCTATAAACAAAAAGGAGCGACAATTTTGAAAAAAACGCATTCTTTATTTTTTGCTATAATAAATATCCCCCAAAAATATATAATTTTTTTTCCTCAGTTTAGGCCGATACGTATTCTTCTACATATTTTTGATAAAAAAAAAATGCACTAAGCGATTATTGATTGGTTTGCACAGAAGTTATAGCATTTACAAGATGGGGGATAGTTTTTTATAGCATTTTTATTAATTTTTTTTTTATTAGTAATGGCGTTGATCAGCGATTTTAATTGTGACTGCGACATTATGGCGGACACATCGGACATTTTTGGGACCATTGTCATTTATACAGCAATCAATGCTATTTAAATGCATTGATTCCTGTATAAATGACACTGGCAGTGAAGGGGTTAACCCACTAGGTGGCAGTGTAGGGGTTAAGTATGCCTAGGGGTGTGTTTCTTACTGCGGGGGGGGGCGTGGCTGTCAGCTAGTGAATGCTGATCTCTGCTCCAATCACAGGGAGCAGAGATCGGCGTTGCTAGGCAGAACGGGGAGATGCTGTTTATAGTACTGTAGAAGTGTGTACATGTAGGATTCTTCCAAAATGGTGTGTGAGGAGAAATCTCGGAAGCGCTATCCATCTTGGTCACTGCTACCCATGCCCTACTGGTTGCACGCATGGATATCGTGAGTCTATACGGAGCCCTGACACCCCGATACGGGAGATGTCCTTGCCTCATACGAACCAACAGCCGCCTCTAGTGTATTGGCAGTGTCATCCTCAGGTATAGTAAACAACCTATGTATGAATACTAGCTGACCCGCTAAGAAATATCTGTGAAAGTCTGGGACTGCCAATCCCCCTTGTTTCCACGGCAGTTGTAACACCCAGAGTTTAATTCGGGGGTGTCGCCCCCCTGCCACAGGAAATTCGTTATGAGCTGATCTATTATTTTGAATATATATCTCGGTATCCAAACAGGGGAATTCTGAAATGTATATAAAAACACAGGTAAAAATTAAATTTTCACTTAGGCTGCTTTCACACTGGGGCGGTGCGGGGCGGCGACGGTAAAGCAGCGCTATATTTAGCGCTGCTTTACCATCGTTTTACCCGCGGTATGCGGCCGCTAGCGGGGTGGTTTTAACCCCCGCTAGCGGCCGCAAAAGGGTTAAAAACCTCCGCAAAGCGCCGCTGCAGCGGCGGTTTGCGGGCGGTTTCCCATTGATTTCAATGGGAAGGAGCGGTATAGGAGCGGTAAATACACCGCTCCTTCACCGCTCCAAAGATGCTGCTAGCAGGACTTTTGTTGCGGTCCTGCTAGCGCACCGCTCCAGTGTGAAAGCCCTCCGGCTTTCACACTGGAGTGAATGGGGCCAGTTTTTTCAGGCGGTGCACAGGCGCTATTTTTAGCGCTGTACCGCCTGAAAACCGCCCCAGTGTGAAAGCAGCCTAAGTTCACGCTACCTATGAGTGTTGAGTTGGAGATATGTAGCCCCAGATATTTGATCCTCTGCAAGGGACAATCCACGGGAATCTCACATCTGGGGGATGGCGTCCGGAGTGAGAGAATCTGGGATTTTCCCCAGTTGACTTTCAGACCCGAAAAGTGAGAAAAGGAATTTGGGATGTCTAAAGCTGCCAACAGGGAATTCCTGGAATCTCTCAAAAAAAGAACCATATTTGCATACAGTGCTGTTTTTTCGGTCAAGCTACCCACCGTTATCCCTCCTCAGAGGCTTGCAAGGCCGCTGCCAAGGGTTCGATCATGATGGAGAAAAGATCTGGGGATAAAGGGCATCCTTGGCGAGTGCCCCTATATATTGGAAAAAATTTGGATAACGTATTATTTAACTTTATGGTTGCTGTGGGGCAATGATATAGAATAGAGAATCCACTTCCGGAATCGGGGACCGAAACCCAATACCTCCAGTTACCACCCTCATGTAATGCCAATCGATGGAATGAAAGGCCTTTTCCAAATCTAGAAAGACCAGTATTCCACCACTAGAAATATCTGGGCCCAGCTGAGTGTGGGTGAAGACCCCGCGCAAATTAATATCCGTGGCCTTTTTGGGCATAAAACCTGTTTGGTCGGGGGAAATAACCTGCTGCAGGACCAACATAAGTCTAGTATCTAACAGTTTGGTCAGTATGCAGGGAACTGTCTGGGACGTGTCCCTTGCCGTCAATGGAGCCAATAGTTTCCCATTTTTATCTGAGTTTGGTCTTTGGATTTAATTATTAAAGATGAATTCCAATGCAATTTGGTTGTCCCTTTCTCTCATGGACCTCAACTCTTTTATCCCATCAGAGTTTGTTGTACTAAGGAAAAGTTGTTCCTTTTCCTGCAACTCAAGGATTTCGTGATTTTTTACTCAAACCTGCTTACAGGTCTAAAACACAAAGCATGCCTTCGTTATCTTTGATTTGAAGGCTCTCAGTCTCAACACATTCATATGCCCTCAACTGGAATTGATTTGCTCAGATATTGCCTCTGTTGCATCAAAGACTTGACATCCATTAACCTAAATCATGTGGTTTTGCCAGTGTTTTTTTCGCTGTCATGGTCACTGTTTGGTTTGCGGCTCTTCCCTTCGGACTTGCTTCAATCCCCAGAGTGTTAAGAAGGGTCCTAGCACTGGCTCCTTCTTTTGAACAGCTTGTTGTCCTCTCTCTAGGTTGGGAGGGACTAGGTGAATCACCTGGGACCTGCACTTCTGCCACCTGAAGAAGTAATTGGGCAAATTTAACACTGCTCTGTTTATTTCTTCATTGTAGTCGGGAGTCTATTATAAATGTAATTTTGTTTTTTTTAACCTTTTAGCAGCGGCAAGGGGTGACCACAGGCAACTATTGGTTGATTCTTGCCGGCAGTTGTAAACAGTGCCTGCACACAGTGTGTGAACATCCGTGGCTGTCAGATTTGTACTCTGTATAAATAAGTGTCTGGTGCTGCTGCTGTTACATTCTAACCGCTCATCTGAGTGGTTACACATGAATAAATCTGCTGACTAACCCTGGTCACATTATGCATCCAGGGGTTGGCGTATCTGCAGAGATTTGGCCATGTACAAACTGGGTGCAGTTAATTGGCCAGTTTGTGTGCTGCATCTAGGGGCAGCATTTTGTTGCCCCTGAACACAGAAAAGTGCTGGGTGAATGTAGTCTTCAAATGGTTGTAAACCCTTACACACCACTTTGACCTACAGGTAAGCCTAGATTAAGTCTTACCTGTGAAGGCAAACATGCCGTCACTTACAGCTCCGGTGCGCATGCGTGGGAGTGACGTCATCGCTGCTCCGGCCACTCACAGCGCCGGAGCAGCGATACCCGGAAGGAAGATGGACACTTCGTGCAACAGGGGACATCGGTGACATGCTGGCTCCTGTGTCAGGTAAGTGACACATAATAGGCTACTATGCGATGCATAGTGTAGTAGTCCATTATGCTTTACCTTTGCAGGGAAACAAACCCATCAGGGTTTACTGCCTCTTTTTAAAGTGGAATGATACCTGGCTTGAATCGCAATTTCTATTAAATGTATACTGAGCTGCACATGTGGCGCACTCCGACTTCCATGCACATGTGGATGATATCATCCTTCACCGGCCAAAAACCAAGCACCGGGGGAGAAAATGGCAAAAGCCAGCAAGAGATATAACTGCTG
Organism: Lithobates sylvaticus; assembly: GCA_028564925.1. Lineage (NCBI taxonomy): Eukaryota > Metazoa > Chordata > Amphibia > Anura > Ranidae > Lithobates > Lithobates sylvaticus. The sequence goes on from CM053027.1 coordinate 316,238,087, forward strand.
CATTACTGGAATATTGAAAGGAGTACAATCAGATGTTTAGTTTCACTGTAATATACTGCAGGTATTGCTGAATCCCATAGCATAGTCCACATCTGGGTATTTTTGGAGCTAGCCAGTACCTCCCCACCCTCATTCCTATTGGCTTACCCCTTGAATGTGCTGATGGCTAAACGGGATGGGCAATCTTTGTCACCATTAGGAAATGTTAGAGCAATGCTTTCATGGTGGCCCAGTAATTGTCATAACAGCTTTGTTCCGAAGGCTACAGCTGTTATGTGTGCAGCTTTTTTTGGTTTGTGCCTCTGGAGTAAAGCTGACACTTTCTAAAATGTTATACTGATAATTTAGTAAAACCTAGAAGAGCATATACATATTTTTAAACAGCCTTATGTTTGTCCCAGGAGCTGGTAATGTATAGTGTGCAAATTCTGACTTCGTGTTAAGCTGAGTTTTTTGTCCCCTTATCTTAGTGTGTTTACTATTTTTCAGGAGTTGCTTTGAAGTAGTACTTTCAATGTCTGAAGATGATCTTTCAAGTGATCAAGGAGAGCGCATGAAAAAGTCGATAATTGTGAGTCAAGTATACGTCTCTATTTTTGAAGCATATCGAAATCCAAGAGCAAAATTTTAATATAACTTTTTTAAATGTAATGGCTGTGGGTTTTTTTTTTTTTTCTTTCCTTTTTTTACCTGGTAATCCTTCCAATAACACACCCAATGTCTTAGCGTGGCTATACTCACTCACTAAATCCCATGAAGGAGCAGTGTAACCACTTTTGGACAGCATTTTTTTTAACCTGTGGGAGACGGTAGTTTTAATGGACTTTTGATTTGGTGGACTTCACATACGTGGCTAACATGTTAAAGCCCAAACTCCAGCTATCACTTAAGCAGTTACAGCAATTTTATTTTTTCCCTTTTTGGATAAAGGTTTAAACCCTATTGATAAGATGATCATTGTAAGCACCCCTGTTAATTTTTGTTAAACCTTTTAACTGCCACTTTTGCTGGATACCTTGGCCTGTTAACCCTTTTGCTGCCAGTTCCGTATGCCGTACGGACCTACAGAAGTGCCTGCAGGTGGCCAAGTCCGTACAGACCTACATTCCTCTGTTAAAGCTCATGGTCACTTCAGTGACCATAAACTTATTTCAGAAATGTTCAACAGACTGCTGAACAAAACGATAGCTCTGATTAGCATCTTAAAACCGCTGATAAAAGGTATTCAGTTAAAATGAACCCCCCTCTTCCGCTGCTGCCTCTCCACCTGTCACCCGCTGCTTCCTCCCCTCCGGCACTACCTCAAATCATTGCTCTGTCCCCCCATGCTGTATTCTGCCTACTGCATCTGTCACCCCAGCACAAATTTTTACCCCCAGCATGCCCCCTCGCCAGCACGGATCTCTGTGGAACCAGTTCAATAGCCGACTCCCTCCGCTGCCACTCCCGCCGGCAATTGCAGAGCTGAACTTTTTTTTCCCCTAGGTAAACGGTCTTACCAACCCCCTTCCTTTCCTAGGTGAACATAGTGATTCATACCGATCACTCTGTTCATTCATCACTGACACGGAGTATGCAGACTCCTATGTCATTCGTATACAGTGCAGGTCAGAATGCAGAAAAATGCCGGTCTTTAAAAAAAAAAACATTGGGGGTCCCCCACAAAAAAAGGTAAAAAAATTGTAAAAATAAAAAAACAATTAAGGGTAGATTTAGACATGCCTCACCCTCGCGCTTCAGAAGGTCTTGACAGGCAGTGAGGAAGTGATTGGATTCCTCCTCACCCCCTGTTTTAACCCCATTTTTGCCAGCCAACTTGCTGCAATAGCGTGCATTGCGTTTCACACTTGCACGCAGCATTTCTTCAGATTTGATTGATCAAATAGCGGCATCACTACAAGTCGGGTCAACTTGGCTGCTGGTGCGAAGCATACTGGCCGCAACATTTAAACACCCCCCCCCCCCCCTTCCGCTGCCTATTGCCAGCTTATGGGGGGTGGTTGGTGGGCAGCAAAAACGCAGCTCAATCGTGTATTTTTGCTGCCCCCCCAAGTGTAAACAAGGCCTAAGTCCTTGTTCATGCGGGTCATACTACAGTGAGGCCGTATTTAGCTGCACAGCGATGCATAGGTGTACCATGCTTTTTCATGCAGGCAGTCCCATTGATGTAATTTGAGTCACAGCAGCTTAATGGGAATGCACAGGTGTCCTGTGCAGGCAGTCCCATCCATATCAACTGGGATGCAGCAGCTGCATGGACACAGACAGTGCTCTCAACTTGACATCCATGTGTGTGTATGGCCCTGAGCTCACACTGTCTGCGTTTTGGGGCCATACATCTACACCCGCACAGATGTCAGATCTGTGCTTCCAACCACAGCGTCCCAATTGACATGAATATGACTGCCTGCACAGAATACCTGTGTATCCCTGTGCAAGTAAACACGGCTCTCCATAGGGCGTCCGCCCCACGTAAACGAGGCCTTAGTATGAATTTGGCAAGAATTTTGTAGGTTTATGCCGTGTTTGTATGCAAATAGGGATTTTAGTGATTTAGTATAAGCTTTTGCGCAAATAATTGCGCTGGCCTTAAAAATCATTAGAACCTTCTTTTGATTCTACTGGTCATGTGCTTTCAGAAAATATATGGTTTGGGGGATCCTTTACAAACTCTGAAAACTGTACATGAAAACCGATTTTTAGAGAAAAATTTGCTTCTGTTCAATTTCCACCAATTCCCAAAAAGGCACAATTTACAATTTACCAATATTTGTTATTAACTTAACGCAGGTTAAGCTTTTATATTTAGTAAGAATTTAGCAGGAATTTTGTAAAATGTTTTTAGGTGCCAATTAATGATTTTGGTGTTTCGCATGGCCTTATAATCAGTAGCACTTTTTTTTTTTAATTTCTACAGGTCATGTGCTTTCAGAAAATATATGGTTTGTGGGGTCAATAGCAAACTCTGAAAGCAGTAAGGGAAATGTAAAAAGGCAATGGAAAAGTTGCAAAAATGGCCTGGCCGCCTGAGGGTAAAAATGGAGCACAGGGCCTGGCAGCGAAAGGGTTAAAGGAAGTTGGAAAATAACACTTACTGGCAGGATTAACATTAAAATAAACTGTTATGGGGTTTGGAAAAACAAAAATATTTGTGTTAATGCGTGCGACAGACTGCATCATAAATGTAAATTTTGAATTTGCCCATAGTTGCACATTGAGCCTAGGTTCAGACTAGTGCGGTGCAGGAACCAGCACGACTACAGCGCCGTTTCCCACATCGCTTCTCTCCCACTGCCCTCTGTGAACCGTTGTGGGTGTCAATGCATGTCAATGTTAATGACACCCCCAGAACGGTTCACAGATCGCAGTGCTAACTGGAATCGTACATGAATCAGATCGCATAGGTGAGAACACTGATGCTTTCCGATTCCAGTGCAGGGAAAAACAAGTCCCTTGCCCCTTTTTTCTGTGCGAATCCAATGCGAGTTCAGCCATACAACTGTATGGCTGAACTTGCATTGCTCAGACATCGCATGTCATCGAATGTGCGGGTGCGAATCACATGCGATGTCTGAGATCGCACTAGTCTAAACCTAATCTAAAGGGGTTTACCTTTACTAAAAAAGCTGCCTATGCAGTTGGGGCTGCCTGTAGATGAAAAACGCAGCTTTGACTAAAGTTGATTAATGCCCTTTGCTATAGTTGAAGGCCATTTATGTACCTCCCGACGCATGGCCAAAGAACTCCCAGAGATGGCATCCCCTGGTCTTCCTTGTTGCTAAGACACTCCCAGCTGTTCTTTTTCACCACCTCCAGCACAAGAGTTGCTTTTCAAATGGAGATCCCGGCGCTACAGAATCAGGTGAAAAGAGTGCATGTCAGGGAGTTGGAATCCAAGAAAGCTTGCGCCTGTCACGGTGTAGGTGAGCAGTAACAACTGGGAGTGTCTTGGCAACATCCTAGCAACAAGGCATGGCGGGGGGGTTTGACATGTCTACGAGTTTTTGCCCAGAGATCAAGAGGTACATAAATGACCTACACCCAAAACAAGGACATTATTCAGCTTCAGCATTTGTTTTCTACAAATGCCACTTACCCTGAAAAGCCATTTTTTTGGTAAAGAACTAGTTCTTTAAAGCTGAACTGTGTGACAGGAGATGTGTCCCTTTCCTCCAATCGGCTCTCGCACCCTGTTCAAGAGCTCTAGCTGCAGCTCCCTGCCCCCTCCTCTGTGCTACTGACAGATACAAAAGAAGGATGTTTTCTAAATTCAGCACTTTGAAGGGATGTAGAAAAGAGAAGACTGCAGATAAATAAGTAAAACTTATGCAGAAGGATTTGTTTCATCTTTGTGTGTCATCTTAGGCTATTTATTTCACTGGGCAAATGAGAGGGTTTACATCCACTTTAAAGCAGCGTTCAAATACTGTAGCTGTTAACTTTAATATAAGGACACTTACCTGTCCAGGGAGCCTGTGATGGCACCCCAGCCGATCTTCGATCGACTCCCGCGTGCTGACGCCACCGGCATTCCTGGTAAGGGAACCGGGCAGTGAAACTTTCGGCTTAACTCCTGGTTCCCTGCTGCGCATGCGTGAGTCACGCTGCACATTCTGATTGGTCCCTGCTGTCTTCTGGGACCTGTGTGTGTGCCAGACATTGCGTAGATCGCTGCACAATGTGCCACAATCTCTTCCCGGAAGTAGGAGCCGATACCTGGATTTGACAGGTATCTGCTCCACCCTTCCCCCTGAAAGGTGCCAAATGTGACACCGGAGGGGGGAGGAAATCAGAACAGCGGAAGTTCCATTTCTGGGTGGAATTTCGCTTTAATTATCAATTGAATACAGAGTTGCATTTATTTGTGTGTTGTTTTTTTTTTTTTATGTGCCTTGAGTTGAGCTCTATTTGTAGTAAAATATTGTTTCCCAGTTGTACAGCACAGGGCATAGGCTTTTCTAATATTTAAAACTGGGTTATGTGGAGCTACCTTCCGGTAATTGGACACAGGCAAAAAAAGCTGCTGGGAAATCCTCTATAAAACGCCTCACACTCCCAGGTAGGCCAGGTTTTTTGCTAGTGTATTTAGGTGATCGACCTATTCTCTCTCTTCTGAGGAACAGCTTACCTTCTTCCATATAGGTCTCTTTTTGGATGACTCTGTTATGCCGCGTACACACGATTGGACATTCTGCCAGCAAAAGACCGATGTGAGCTTTTGGTCGGAAAATGCAACCATGTGTAGGGAGCCTACACATGGTCGCATTTTCCGAAGTACAACGTACAGCCGGAATTTCGGCTAGCAAAAGATTGAGCATGTTCTCAATTTTTTTCCGATGGAAAAGGTTTCTATCAGAAATTCCGATAGTCTGTGGCAATTGCGCCACGCAAAATTCCAATGCACGCTCGGAAACAATTTGACGCATGCTCGGAAGCATTGAACTTAATTTTTGCGGCTCGTCGTAGTGTTGTACGTCACCGCATTCTTGACGGTCGGAATTTGGTGTGACCGTGTGTAGGCAAAACAAGCTTGAGCGGAATCCCGTCGGAAAAACCATCCAAGGCTTTTCCGACGAGAATTCCGATCGTGTGTACACGGCATTACAAAAGGATTCGTCAATCTAGATTACTGCTGCACCATAGCCAATAGCTGCTATTGCAGTTTCCAGATTGGCTAACTTCAATCTGGTAACATATGCTGGTTGTCTATGCTGAGGACAATTGGGTATGGCATGGTAGATTGAATACAGGCAAAAAAAATCTGACTTTCTAGCTTTGAGGGTAAGCTTTTAGCTCCAGTGGGGGTGGTAGTTCATCCCTTCAGCCCTAGTACTCTTTCTTCCGATGGTTGCCCCCTCTCTGACTTCCTGCCTACCTCCTGGCCCATCAGCTGCACCAGCTTTATCTTTTCTATCTGCTGCAGTGCCAGATTTCATGGGCAGAATTTCTGGCCTTTATTGAGGCTATTGATGGCAGGGGTCACAGCCATGCCAATTAAACCTCTTCCCTTCCTGAATCGGCCTTTGATTTCGCTCTTGAGCCAGACACTGTGCCTGGGCAGGAGGAGGTAGTTGAGGAGGATCCCTCACTTTGTGAGGAATCTGATCAGAATGAAACGCCTTTTACAGAGGGGAAAATTCTCGAAGAAATACCAAATGCATTTTTGCATTAAAATAACGGTTGCGGTTTTTACCCAATTTTTTGGTGAAATCTAAAAGATGGGGTCGGGTTAAGTAAATATCAGACATACACTATATTGCCAAAAGTATTGGGACTCCTGCCTTTACACACACATGAATTTCAATGTCCTCAAGGTCTCATACACACGCTTAGATTTTCGGATGGCCGAATGTGTTTTTTTTTTTTTTTTTTTTTGTGGCATGCTAGTCTCATGGTGAAAATTAAGAGGTTACTGACAATATGAAAACTTTTGTATGACAGAATACGTCAGAATGACGTGATGTGTTGAATAGTTTTTGTGTGTATTTTTTTTAGTTTCTGAGCATATATGTAGTCTTGCTCTTACGATTTTCTTTTTTCTTTTTTTTTTTTTCTTACGAAAACCGTACTTCTAAAACTTCTAAACGAAAATCGGACGTTGAGTTCACATCTGCCAAAAATGTTAGTCTGCACGTCCATGAAATCGGCTGTCAAAAGCACCGTACTAACGATCCGAAAATTGGCAGACAGCTCATCGTACAAATTTTTCCATCCGATTTTCGTATCGTGTGTATGGGCCTTTAGTCCGTATGTTGAGTTGGCCCACTCTTTGCAGCTATAAGACCCCTTTCACACTGGAGGCGTTTTTCAGGCGCTACAGCGCTAAAAATGGCGCCTGAAAAAAGTGGCTCCATTCACTGGTGCGCTGGCAGAGCGTCAGGAAAAAGAGGCCTGCCAGTAGGTTCTTTGGAGCAGTGAACTCACCGCTCCTCCCCGTTAAAAATTAATAAGGCAGCGCTGCAGCGTTTTGCCGGCGGATTTAACCCCTTTTCGGCCACTAGCGGGGGGTTAAAACCACCCCGCTAGCGGCCGAATAGCGCCGCTAAAACGCCGCTTTACAGCTGACACCCTAGGCGGCACAGTGTGAAAGGGCTCTAACAGCTTCAACTCTTTTGGGAAGGCTGTCCACAAGGTTTAGGAGTGTGTCTATGGGAATGTTTCACCATTCTTCCAGAATCGCATTTGTGAGGTCAGACACTGATGTTGGACGACAAGGCCTGGCTCAGTCTCCGCTCTAATTCATCCCAAAGGTGTTCTATTGGGTTGAGGTCAGGACTCTGTGCAGGCCTGCCAAGTTTCTCCACCCCAAACTCGCTCATCCATGTCTTTATGGACCTTGCTTTGTGCACTGGTCCAAATCATTTGATGGAGGGGCATTATGGTTTAGGGTTGTTTTTCATGGGTTGGGCTTGGCCCCTTAGGTTCAGTGAAGAAAACTCTTAAGTCATCAGCATACTTAGACGTTTTGGAAAACTTTTGTGGGAACAGTTTGGGGATGGCCCCTTCCTGTTCCAACATGACTGCGCACCAGTGGATGTTGGAACAGAGCATGCAAACCAGGCCGCATTGTCCACATCAGTGCCTGACCCCACAAATGCGCTTCTGGAAGAATGGTCAAACATTCCCATAGATACCTTGTGGACAGCCTTCCCAGAAGAGTTGAAGCTGTTATAGCTGCAAAGGGTGGGCCAACTCAATATTGAACCCTATGGACTAAGACGCCATTAAAGTTTGTGTGTGTATAAAGGCAGGTGTCCCAATACTTTTGGTAATATAGTGCATCAATCTTTTAAAGTGGTTGTAAACCACTTTAACCTACAGGTAAGCCTAGATTAAGGCTTACCTGTAGGTGCAAGAAATATCTCCCAAACCTAAAAGGTTTTGCAGATATTTGCAAGAATAGCGCCACCGATGTCTAGACATAGACATCAGGCGCACTGATCGTGCCGTTTCTAATGAGCGGGAGTGACATCATCCCGGCTCCGGCCAGTCACAGCGCCGGAGCCGCAATACCCACAAGTCACTCTGGGTATCATGGAGACGGAGGAGGTGACGAGGACCGCTGTGGGGGCTTCGATCTCGGGTAAGTCATTTATAATGTGCTAGTATGCTATGCATACTAAATAAATGCATGTAGTGCGTTTTTTGCAGCGATTTGCATTTTTAATCTGCCCCAACAACAAATTGGCCAAAAAAAAGCATAATGAATGCAAATCGCATGTGCAAAAAGCACTGCAGAAACGGAACAAAAGCAAACTGCCTAGGTGTGAACGGAGCCTTATGCTCGCCATACACGTATCGATTTTCAGGCGAGAATATTCACATGAAAATTTTTTGTACATTCGCTGAATGAAAGAATGTCGTTTGAAAATTTCACTTGCTTTTAACATTCAGTTTTAAAATGAATGTATTTACTGAACAAAAACGACATACTGTCTGAAAATTCCTTTGACCAAGTAGTTTTCTGTTCTTCTCCTTAGAATTTTCATTGTCATTGTGGTTGAAAATTAACGTTGATTTGACCCCACTAACAATTAGAAAATCTAACGAACGTTCTTAATCATGTCAGCCCCAGAAGGATTTACCCCCTTCCTAACCAACCCCTTTTTTTGCGATAAAGCACTGCGTCGCTTTAACTAACAATTGCACGGCCGTGCGACATTGTACCCATACAAAATTGATGTCCTTCCCCCCCCCACCCCCCCCCCCCCCCCCCCCCCCACAAATAGAGCTTTCTTTTGGTGGTATTTGATCACCTCTGCGTTTTTTCTTTTTTGCGCTAGAAACCTTTTGGAAAAAAAGCTATTTCTTTTTACTTTTTTCTATAATCTCCCCTCTTCTACATATTTTTGTTAAATAAAAAAAAAATCACAATAAGCATATATTGGTTTGCGCAAAAGTTATCGCATCTACAAAATAAGGGATAGACTTATGGCATTTTTTTTTTTTTTTTTTTATCGTGACAGCAACATTGCAGCATACAGATCGGACACTTGACACATTTTTGGGACCATTGGCATTTATACAGTGATCAGTGCTATAAAAATGCACTGATTACTGTGTAACTGTCACTGGCAGGTAAGGGGTTAAACACTAGGGGGCGATCAAGGGGTTAAGTGTGTTCCCTGGGCGTGTTCTGACTGTAGGGGGGATGGGCTCACTAGAACATGACAGAGATCACTGCTGCGGATGACAGGGAGCAGTAGATTTGTCATGTTGCTAGGCAGAACAGGGAAATGCCTTGTTTACATAGGCATCTTCCCGTTCTGCCTCTCCGTGTCACAATCGCGGGCCACCGGCAGAGTCCGCAGGTACGCTCCCGTGGCGAAACCGCTCGCTAGCCGCCAATGAGGCAGCGACTTATGGGTACATGATTTTGCGCACCCGTGCCACTTTGCCGATGTATATCGGTGTGAGCCGGTCGGCAAGTGGTTAAAAGGAAACCTTTTTTTGAAGGAAGACATTGTTTTTGTATGGCCAGCATAAGTGACAGCAGGCACAGTGAGCTTTTATCAAGCCACATGCCTATGACAAGGGAGTCTGTCATACATAATATATTGCAGTTCTGTCCGAAAATTAGGTAAACAGTCAAATATATATATTTTTTTTCTCTTAACTTTAATAGTGTATATACAGTATATCTCTCGTCTGTTATTCTCAGAGTGGATTAGAGATTTTGCTCCTTAACCATATAGTTGGTTATTTTTTATGTATATTTACCATTGCATATAGATATTTAAGAATAAATTGCCTTTTTGTTTAAACTTTACATATTAACTAAATTATATACCACACTTTAACCACTTCAATACAGAACACCTTCCTGCCCAGGACAATTTTGAGCTTTCAGTGCTGTCGCACTTTGACAATTGCGCGGTCATGCTACACTGTACCCAAACTAAATTTTTATCATTTTGTTCCCACAAATGGAGCTTTCTTTTGTTGGTATTTGATCACCTCTGCGGTTTTTATGTTTTGCTAAACAAATAAAAATTTTGAAAAAAAAAAGTTTTGCTTTTGTTATAAAATGTTGTAAACAGGTACGTTTTCTCTTTCACTGACACTCCGCAACAACGATCGCCGCGATGCATGCCCCCGGGGGCGTGCAGCGGCTTAATATCCTGAGAACGTCATATGACGCCCAGTCAGGATATTGAAACCACTTTGCCGACGTCATTCTGCTATATGGTGGGCAGCAAGTGGTTAAGGTTATTATCTGATTAATCGAAACAATAATCGGCCAACTAATCGATTATGAAAATAATCGTTAGTTGCAGCCCTAGACCCTATAAATATTGCTTGCACTCCAGTTTGTGTGGCGTATCTGCTGTTTACATACACGTAAGCATGTGTTGATGTTCATCTGGGTGCACAGTGTGACAGGGTTGCTTTTGATTTTATTTTTATAACCCTCTATTTCCAGTAACTTTACTGCTTTCACGAGAGTGCTTACTAGCCCCCCATACCCCTTTTCACACTGATGCCGTGTGGATTAGCCTCACCACAAGTGCAGCACATGTCAAAGCAGCCCAATGTAAACGTGGGCTGAGGGGATGTCCAGCAGGTTTTTTGTTTTCATTTGAAATTACCTGACGGTGATATGTAATCAAGTTGTAATGACTAAAGAAGCCTGTATACTGTTCTGTACTCCAGGAAACTATTAGAAAAGTAATACAGCAGTCTTGTTTGTGTATAGTACCACAGCTTTTACATAAATGTCCCACTGTTTAGTGAATGAACAACTGTTGTGTTAAGCGACTTTGTGTACAAAACCCTTTTAACATAATGTTGTACCAATCTTAATCCTAGGATTCTCATGAGATGTTGGTGGATTTTGGAAACAAACATTTGCAATTGTTGGTAGATAACGTTAATCATGGCGGAGCATGGAGAAATCCTGTACTTGTCAAAATCTTGTCTCGACAGTCTGTAGACCCAGAAGAAGGTGAGAATAACAGACATACTTGCATTATGGGCCTGTTATTTTTAATGAATTATGAAAAGTTATCGCTGTATTTTACATTTGATCCAAAATTGCACCTGTGATGAAATGTCTGCCACCATTAGTTTTGCAAATGTTATTTGCCTGGCTGTGTCAAGCTTCCATACTTAAGTCAAATCTGGAACAAGCATACAGAGGGCTGAGGGCTCTTGATAGGAGTACTGAGGCAGGGTGCGGTGATGTTTTCAGTAAGCTATGTACAGCACCATTCTGGCCCCTCCCACTAGCTATGATCTGTCAGATTTGCATAGACACACACAGAGTCTGAAATAAGATAATGAAATATTCTGTAGCATCATTTTGTTGGGGGAGGGAAGGTAAATTATAACCAGATTAAACTTGAGTTTTTTTTTTTTCCAATAAATGTTCATTGAGAATTTCAAGCATATAAAACACAAGAAAAACCTGACTGGCATGTTATGTACCAAATTGTAATGTAACTGATGTCTGCCTTCATTTTGTTAAGCGCTGCGCAAACTTTTGGCACTATATAAATCCTGTATTATAATAAATGATGATGACCAAAAGGTATAAAAGTACAACCAGAATGTCTAGATAAGCCAGAGTCAAAAGCTGTCAAGACGAAATAAAAATATAGGCGGAGCATTTTCCAACCACAGTGGTAAGCTTTTACGCATGGAACGGTTAGGTTGAAAGAAAAGGCACAAGTCCATCTAGTTCAACCATCAAAATAAATATCAAACAATCCTATACCCACAGTTGATCCAGAGCAAGGCAAAAAAAAACAGCAAAGCATGATCCAATTTGCTACAGTGGGGGAAAAAACTTCTTCCTGACCCCCTAGAGGCAATCAGATTTTTCCTGGATCAATTTTACCTATAAATGTTAGCACCCAGTTATATTATGTACATTTAGGAAAGAATCCAGGCCTTTCTTAAAGCAATCTACTGAGCTGGCCAGAACCACCTCCTGGAGGGAGTCTATTCCACATTTTCACAGCTCTTACTGTGAAGAAACCTTTCCGTATTTGGAGATTAAATCTCTTTTCCTCTAGGCATAAACAGTGCCCCCTTGTCCTCTATGTTGACTGTAAAGTGAATAACTCAACACCAAGTTAACTATATGGACCCCTTATATATTTGTACATGTTGATCATATCCCCCTTAATCTCATCTTCTCAAGAGAACAAATTCAGTTCCTCCTAATCTTTCCTCATAGCTGAGCTCCTCCATGCCTCTTATCAGTTTGGTTGCCCTTCTCTGCACTTTCTCCAGTTCCCCGATTATCCTTTTTGAGAACTGGTGCCTAAAATTGAACTGCATATTCCAGGTGAGGTCTTGCTTAATGATTTGTACAGGGGCAAAATGATATCGCTCTCTGGAGTCCATACTTCTCTTATAGTGGTTAACCCACTGTACTAACAGTCTTATCCCCTCTGTATCATAATAACATTTGTGTCTGTGTAATGTAAAAAAAAAAAAAAACGCAGATCTGTACCTTTTTTTTTTTTTTTTTTTTTTATAAGCTGCGCTCAGCTGACATGTCAGCTCCCTTCTTTTTCCAGCTCAGAGTTGAAGTGGGCGGGACCGAGTCGTCCTGCTGACATCAGCCAGAGAGGGAACACAATCAGCTGAGCGGTGGGAGCCGTTTATACAGGTACAAATCGGCTGAGTTTTTACATTGCATAATCACATTTACGCAGTTACACAGTAAGGTTGAATAAAGACACCAGTCCATCCAGTTCAACCTGAGTGTGGGTGAGTGTCTACAATTCTCCCTATCCCTGTACATTGTGTCTCCATTAAGATGCTCATCTATTATATCGGGGCTCGACAAACCCCGGACGCCAGGTCGCATTTGCGACTAGAATTGGTGACCTTGCGTGGCACAGCTGTGGTACCCAGTCTCCATGCGTCACCGTACCCCCACCCCACCCCCCGGCGCGATCTCATCGAGCCTCGTTGGTAATTGAGGCCGCGGCTTTGCGGCCTTCTGCAGTCCTATGGTTCCTTCTTGAATATGGCGCCCTCTTGTGGTGGCCGTTGGTATGACAAGACAACCACCAATGCTAATGGAGCTTCCCCTGCCTGTTTTCCTTCCCATCTCCTTCCCTTTACTTAGAACCCCCAAACATTATATATTTTTTTTTTATTCTAACACCCTAGAGATTAAAATGGCAGTCGTTCCAATACTTTTTGTTACACCGTATTTGCGCAGCGGTCTTACAAACGCACTTTTTTGGGTGGAAAATACAGAGGCATTGGAGGACAGATGCAGCATCGAACCGAGGCAAGTATAGCTCAGTGTCCAGATGAAACTAAGTTAATTTTTTACCAATCCTTTAGCATGCCATAAGCTGTAGGCTTTGTGTTCCGTGGAACATGGGGTTACTATGGATCAGGAGATGTCAGGAAACCTAGGGAGATGGGTTGAGTTTCTTCCTGATCTCCTCTTGCCAGGCCATAACTGTGTCCTGGATCAAAATATTTTGTTGAAGAGCCTTTGTGAGGGACTGTATTTTACGGTGTAATATACTAAAAAGGTGGTATGGATAGGCCTGGTCAGATTCCAGGACATAGCATAAACGGATGAATGGGAGAGCCAGTCTACACCATACCTAAGTAAACAAGCTAAGTTTTATACATCCTAATATGTAGCTCCGCCTTTGTTCTTCGGAAGTTGCAACTTGGATAGAGCATTTACTGGCCTTTCTTGCACAATAAAAAGTAACTGCTTTATTAAGCCTTTGTACATCCCTATGTTTTAAAAGGAGGGGGGTGGTTTGTAAAGGATATAAAAGACGAAGGAAGCTCACCGGGTAGAGCAAGTAAGGGGGTAATGCCTCGCTTTTACCATATCGCGCAATCCTGAGCAAGTGTAAAATATATCTAAAATAGACTAGGGTAATTAAAACTAAAGAGGGGTCAGATGTGAAGATTAGCATGTCGTCGGCAAACGGCACCGTACGTAATTCCCTGGGGCCAATGTGAATGCCATGGAGGGGATCGGAGGTCAGCAGGGATATCGATAGTGGTTCCAAGGCTAGGTTGAATAGAAGAGGTGATAGTGGGCACCCTTGTCTCGTATTTTATTTATTTTTTTAATAAAGGGGTAGATTACCATGTGAGCCTCCTGAGGTGATAAGCTTGCGTAGACGGGTTGAAATATGTTTTGCATAGGAATTCTTCAGTGCGACCTGCGAAACCCAATTTTGTCAAGCCCACGAAGAGCCAAAGCCGCCCCCCTCCCCCATGTTGAGGGCATGTGACCTGCCATGTAAGCCTTTAGGAAATTAGCTGGCATTTTTGAGCTTTTGAATACCTTTTTAAAATCCTAAAACCCCTGTGATGGTCATATAAAATGGGGTGAGCAGATGTCTCTTCATCCATTGCTTTTAGTGAGACCTTGACCAATCTTTGACGAGTCTAAACTCCCCTCCCCCTGAGTAACTGTTTTTGTAAGCTTTGTTTATAGTTCTTAATGTGAACTTTGCATACATTTCTACACAGATTTTATTTTGTAAGTGCCATTTATTTTATTTATTCACAGTTAACTACTGGATTTTACAAGAAGGCCTCAATTTTCTCCAGTTGCGCATTAAACATTTAATGAAGACAAACTGTATCCAGCAAGCAATGCTACTCTCAAAAATATGTTCGGATTCAGAAGAGACTTCAAGTGACTCTTTTTTTCGACAGTCGTATATTACATGCTTGTGCACAATGTTACCAGATGATGAAGCATTTAAAGAGGTACATATAAGCATTCCAAAGATGATTAGGATGATGGTATCTGCTCTTATGTTTATTTTTTCAATTGTCCGACTGTCATGTTAACAAAATGTGTACATATAAATACAGACCTAAATCAAGTAGGTGAAAGTGATTTGTAAAGGGTGTTTGTTATTAAAAAAAAAAAAAAAAAAATGATTTTGCACAGAGCAGCCCGATTCCCCTTTTGAGGTCCCAAACAATTGCTATGGGGGCACTCATGCAGACTCTATCCCAGGCTGTGCTGTGTGTGTCCATTGACACACACAGGGCAGCTCAGCCCTGCTCCCTCCTCATTGGCTGTTATTGACAGCAGCAGCCAATGGCTCCCCCTGGTGTCTCTGAACCAGTGAGGGGAGAGAGTGAGCAGTGATGCTACTCTTGTGCACAATGCTGGATAGCTATTGGGCTCAGGTAGGTATAAAGGGGGGCTGGGGAGCTACACGCAGAATTTTTTTTACCTGAATGCATAAAATGCATTCAGGTAAAAAAAAACACCTACCCTTAGAACCAATTTATTATCTGCATCTCTTCTTGGTACTTTGCTTTACCAGAAATGTTGGTTTCTCAATAGATTTCCAGATAAGGGATTTCACTTGAGCGGTGCAGTGGGAGTTGTAAGCATTCACTGTTGCATAACCCTTTGGGACATAGTTGTTTACTGACAGGGTTGCTTTAAGTATACAACGGGTTTTAGTTTTTTTTTTTTTTTTAGCACTTGTTTTTTGGTAGTGCCTCTCCCTCTACAGATTTTCTGCTATGTAAATTCTTACAATAATTTAGAAAAAAAAAGCAGATACTCAGTTGTCCCATAGCCACTCCTTTGTTATCCTGGCTGTGTGCTTAGGGTCGTTGTCCTGTTGGAAGATGAACTCTTCCTCCCAGTCTGAGGTCCAGAGCGCTCTGGAGCAGGTTTTCATCAAGGATGTCTCTGTATATTGCTGCATTCATCTTTCCCTTGATCCTGACTAGTCTCCCAGTTCCTGCCGCTGCAGGGGCTGGTTTGTTTGTAACATTTTACATACTGAATATGGGTGTAATATGTAACATGTTACGAAGGGCGAACTTATCTTTTTTTAAAGCCGTATTGAACCCAAAACCAAAAATGTAATATTGGAGCTTACCAGTCATTAGATGTGGAGCTGCATCAGTTTTCTTTTCTTTGGCTTTTTCCTTCTGTTTTCACCTGGTGATCTGGCCAGTATCGCACCACCCGTATTGGTGAGGCGCATCTCTTGCTGAATGAGCAAAGGAGGCATGGCAAACAGCAGCATGGTCAGTCTGGGGAGAAGGTGCATGTTATTTCTTAGCAGATTTAAATACACTAACTAATTGAAGCCAAACTCCAGCTAACACTTCATAATCGTACAGCAGACCAGGGCTTAACAAATTTGCTTAGAATCTAGGAGCCAGCTGAAAAAGTTAGGAGCCAGTTATTTAAATCCTCTGCCCAGCACCCAGAACTGCATGTCTGGGGCATCGGGCAATAAGAATTGCTCATGCCTGATGCCAAGCGAAAAAAAAAAAAACAATATTCAAAAATAAAAAATAAAAAAAAATCAACTTTTGTTTTGTTATAAGATTTTGCAAATACGTATTTTTTTTTTTTTTTTCCTCCTTCACTGATGTGCTCTGATAGGCTGCAATGATGGGGCGGCATTGAGGTTGGAACTGATAGGCAATGACAGGTGGCACTGATGGGCACCAATGGGCAGCACTGGCAGGTGCCACTGGTGGGCAGCACTGGCAGGTGCCACTTGGCACTAATTGGCACTGGCAGGTGCCACTTGGCACTAATTGGCACTGGCAGGTGCCACTTGGCACTAATTGGCACTGGCAGGTGCCACTTGGCACTAATTGGCACTGGCAGGTGCCACTTGGCACTAATTGGCACTGGCAGGTGGCAATGGGTGGCACTGGCAGGTTTCACAGCCGATAGTGTAACTGTGAAACTAAATGCAGCGCCGCGGTGTGTGAAACTGTATGGAGAGAGAGCTGACAAATTCAGCGTGTTGTCGGAGGTGGGCGGGACCCAGCAGCTATCCAGCCAATGATTGGGTTGTTTAAGAAGGGGGCGGGGTCACATACATGTAGCAGCCCACCCATTTCCCATCCCATTGGCTGGTGTTGTATAGCTGGTTTCCACCCACCCCAACATCCAACCTCAATTTTGCCCGCTCCTCGCTCCATACAGTTTCACACACGTGACGCTGCTCTGCCAACAGTGTGTGGAGAAGGGAGGAGGATGTCTGAGGCTGCTGAGCGCTCTCTTCCTGCTCCATCCCCACTACCAGACAGTGCTCTGTGTGTCTGAAGGGCCTCCACTTTCCCGGCCAAGACCCCACAGCCTGCCCTGTAGCAGAGGTACCTGTCACTGACAAAAACCCAGGCGCCAGGGCACAATTTCTAGTCTTAACGGCAACCTGGCGCATGGGATTTGTCGAGCCCTGCAGCAGACTGTTTTTTTTTCCTTTTCGGGATAAAGGTTTCACATGAATAAATAAAAGCTGATCCTTTTAACCACCCCTGCCAAATGGTTCATCTCATCCATGTAAACTGATGCATTCTGCGGGAGAACCTGAGCTTTTGAAAAAAAACTGACTTACTGGCTGGATCACCAGATGGAAATTGACAAAAGCAAGCTTAAAAAAAAAAAAAAAGAATGCAGCCATCACATCTACAAATTAGTAAGCTGCAATATAATACATTTTAGCTTTTTGGTTTAATACAGTTTTTACTTTAATTTCCTCTTTGTGATTCACAGGGGTTCCACCCCTGTTTCTCGCTTCACTATATTGATAGGTGGATTAGGTAAATCATCATTCAAGATTATCCTCAAGGATTCCTCCTTTCCCTGTTTAAGACTCATTCTAAAAGCTTAGTGCTTTATAGACTTCTCACCATCAGGCATCCATTTCCAGGCTGACAAATCATCCACCGGATCTTCTGTTCATACATTTAAAGTCTATATTTTTTTTTTTCATTTTGGATAGAGTAAGGGAAGGCTCCCTGTCTTATTTTTTTTTTTTTCACCTGTGTCTTGGGGAGATTCACCTTCACTTCCTGTCCCATAGCCAAAACAGAAAGTGAGAGGAAATACCTGCAAATTAATGGAATCCCTTTTGGGCCCCCCAGGTCACCAGAACTAGTGTCCCAAAGGAAGATTTCCCCTTTATTATTTTTATGGGGACAGCTCAAAATTTGGGATTTTATTTTACTTTTAAAGCGGTGTTGTACTCTAAATTTACATTTTAGCTTAATCAAATAGGTTAGAGCCATAGATGCTCAAATCGAATAAAAAAAAAAAAAATTTGCTGTAATTACCTTTTTTTTTAAAGAGATTTACCCTGACTTCCAGGCTGTCCTCCCGTGGAAGTAGCCGTGTTTATCGTCTTTCCCCGGCTCCGCAAAGACCCCT
The DNA here is from genome assembly GCA_028564925.1 of Lithobates sylvaticus. Taxonomy (NCBI): domain Eukaryota; kingdom Metazoa; phylum Chordata; class Amphibia; order Anura; family Ranidae; genus Lithobates; species Lithobates sylvaticus. The sequence goes on from CM053027.1 coordinate 316,256,238, forward strand.
GGGAGCTTTCTCTGAGTCTTCCCATGAATCGGAGGGGAACGCCGTCATGCCAAAATCTCGCGAGATCTCGCCATGATGCGATGGTAACCCAGAATTCTACGACGCGGCTTGCTCTTATCATTGAGCATGCGCGGGATCGAGCGGTGAATGCTGGGAGCACAGCATTCACCGCCTCCCGGAAATAAACTGCTTGTGGGCTTCAAATGCCCACAGGCAAAATTACATCGACCAGGATACAGTTTTATAACTTATTTTTGCTGACGAAATCGGCAAGCGGGGGAACTTGAAACACCAAAAAGTGGTTACATTAGTAAAGTATATAAATGAACATGGAAAAAAAAAAGATAGGTGGGCAGAATCCCGCTTTAAGTACTACCAGTAAACCGGACAAATATAGAGCATAATTCTCCCTAACAGGTGTTCTAATCCCTCTCCACTATCTAAAACTAAAAAAAAAGTTTTGCCTTCAATTAAGTTCTACCATGTGGATTTTTAGGTCTGTTGATGCTTTTTTCTGGTGCAAGGTGCTTCAAACTACTCTGTCAGTCAAGCCTTTCTTGACCCATTTGTTTGTGTCATTGCCCTCCCCTCAGTTGGACTGCTTTTGGATGTCCCTTGGTTGGTTATAAAAAATAAAACTTCCTATGTGGTCCAGTTGTCCAGCCCCACTGCAATAGACCCTTGGTTATAGGCTGGTACCTTTGAGTAATTGGACCCTAGCAAAGCTTTTGAGGACATGCCTCCTGGATATCCCCTTATCACCTTACCCCACACCATTTGATGGACTTGTGTCTTTTTTCAACCTCACCTACTATGTGACTATATTAGTTGTCTGTTTTTTGCTTGTGTCTGAGTGAGCTTCCTTGGCACTTCTTAAGGACATAATCTCGGGATGCTTAACGTTGTCTTTAGTCAACTGTCTTGGATCTGTTACCCACCCACTTAAAGGCACAACTACCTTTCACAACTATTGCATAACATATCCTCTTCCTGATTAGCAAGATACAATATCTTGGGGTACAGAGGGCTTAAATCTGTCAAGGGGGGAGACCTTTAAAAATACCAAAAATGTAATCCCAATATTAAAAACTCCCTTTAAGGAAGAGTAACCCTCACCTGGACATTGAGATCCTCAAATATGTATGTGTGTAATAAATAAATATATAATTTATACACACATAAGCAATACAAAGGGAGAAGGGCTAACATCAGATAACTAGCATCCCCTCTCTCTCCCAAAGTGTCAAATTTTTAAAGCTGCCTGATTAACCCAAAAAGTACCCTCCCTAGAAAATCTTTGTGCTGGGGAAAAAGCTATAAAAACGATGGCAGGGATTGTTCATTGAGACCTTTTGGGGACCATAGTGTCTAGCACTAAGATCCACCTTGCCTATTATATATTTTTAATTTGTGCTCTCTTGTATTGCTACAAAACTGAAGGCATGATCGGTGTAGGAGGGGTTTTGCAGGGCTGCGTTTTCAGGTTTACCTGTGCCAGTGTCCCAGTCACCTGGAGGTGCAATAACCCCTCAATGGTCTTAGCCTGTCCTGTGATACACAAGTAAGTCAAACATCCAATTTTTTATTTTTTGTCATACTTGAAAGGTCTTTAAAGGGATAAAACCCTGGGGAAATGTGCATGTATTGCAAAGATGTACTACATTGTTTTGTGTGTGTTGCTGTTGTGTTTTTTTTTTTTTAAACTGGACATACACTTAACAATACTGAAAATTGTTTTACGTCTTCATATAGATTTCTAAGATGGCTGGACAAGATGTATTGGATGCGATTTGTAATCTGGAATCTGAGGGACAGATTAACACTGCGTTTATTCTGTGTACCACATACCTTACTCAGCAGCTGCAGAATGAAGTAGCATCCTGCTCCTGGTAAGCAGTGTTTTAATGTAAATCTCCTTTGTGTTAAAATAAAAACTCAAGATTAAGATCTATAGATAGATTATATAGATATAATCTCGCATATTAACCACTTCAGTACAGGGCATTTTTACACCCTTTCTTCCCAGACCAATTTTTATCTTTCAGCGCTCTCACACTTTGAATGCCAATTACTCAGTCATGCGACACTGTACCCAAGTAAAATGTTTATCATTTGTTTTCATACAAATAGAGCTTTCTTTTGGTGGTATTTAATCACCACTGGGTTTTTATTTTTTAAGACCATAAGTGAAAAAGCGAAAATTTTAACAAACACTTTCTTTTTAGTTTCTATGATAATTTTGCAAATAAGTAATTTTTGTTCATAAATGTGGGCCAAAATTTATACTCGTACATCTCTTTGGTAAAAATAACCCAAATTAGTGGACATTTGGTCTCTGAAAGTTAGTCTACAAGCTATGGTGCAAATCATTGAAAAGTGATCACACCTGATGGCCTATCTTATTTCTTGAGGCTCTGAAATGTCAGGAAAGTACAAATACCCCCCAAATGAGCCCTTTTTGAAAAGTAGTCAATTTAGTAAGAGGTATGGTGAGTTTTTTTTTTTTTTTTTTTAAGTTTTCCCACAATTCTTGGGAAAATTACGTCCCCACCCCCAAAATTGTCAAGTTATTTTTCACACACATCATATGCATACTTCCAATTACACCCCAAAATATGTTCTGCTACTCATCCCGAGTATGGCAATACCACATGTGTGGGACTTTTACACAGAGAGGTCCAAATGCAGGGAGCATCATCAGGGGTTCTAGGAGCATAAATTACACCTCTAATTTCCTAATGACCTATTACATTTGTGGGCCCTGGAGCACCAGGACAGTAGAATTACCCACAAAATTTCCCCATTTTGGAAAGCACACACCCCAACATCTGATCTGAGGCATAGTGAGTCTTTTGAACGGTTCATTTTTTTTCACAAGTCTTCGGAAAACGTGGAAAGCAAATTAAAACCTATTTTTTTTTTTTTTTTACACAAAGTGGTCAGTTTATAAGATATTTCTTACTCTCAAGGCATGTATATAGCAAAAATTACACTCCAAAATACATTCTGCTACTCCAGAGTATGGCGATACCACATGTGTAGGACTTTTACACAGCCTGGCCACACAGAGGTCCAACATGCAGGGAGCACCATCAGGGGGTTCTAGGAGCATAAATTACACCTAATTTCCTAACGACCTATTACATTTGTGAAGGCCCTGGTCAGTGGAATTACCCACAAAATGACCCCATTTTGGAAAGCACACACCCCAACCATATATTCTATGAAGCATTATGAATCTTTTGAATGGTTAATTTTTTTACTCGGGTACTCTGATGGCATGCTGACAGGTACTCGGGTACTCTGATGGCATGCTGACAGGTACTCGGGTACTCTGATGGCCTGCTGACAGGTACTCAGGTACTCTGATGGCCTGCTGACAGGTACTCGGGTACTCTGATGGCCTGCTGACAGGTACTCGGGTACTCTGATGGCCTGCTGACAGGTACTCGGGTACTCTGATGGCCTGCTGACAGGTACTCGGGTACTCTGATGGCCTGCTGACAGGTACTCGGGTACTCTGATGGCCTGCTGACAGGTACTCGGGTACTCTGATGGCCTGCTGACAGGTACTCGGGTACTCTGATGGCCTGCTGACAGGTACTCGGGTACTCTGATGGCCTGCTGACAGGTACTCGGGTACTCTGATGGCCTGCTGACAGGTACTCGGGTACTCTGATGGCCTGCTGACAGGTACTCGGGTACTCTGATGGCCTGCTGACAGGTACTCGGGTACTCCGATGGCCTGCTGACAGGTACTCGGGTACTCCGATGGCCTGCTGACAGGTACTCGGGTACTCCGATGGCCTGCTGACAGGTACTCGGGTACTCCGATGGCCTGCTGACAGGTACTCGGGTACTCCGATGGCCTGCTGACAGGTACTCGGGTACTCCGATGGCCTGCTGACAGGTACTCGGGTACTCCGATGGCCTGCTGACAGGTACTCGGGTACTCCGATGGCCTGCTGACAGGTACTCGGGTACTCCGATGGCCTGCTGACAGGTACTCGGGTACTCCGATGGCCTGCTGACAGGTACTCGGGTACTCCGATGGCCTGCTGACAGGTACTCGGGTACTCCGATGGCCTGCTGACAGGTACTCTGATGGCCTGCTGACAGGTACTCGGGTACTCTGATGGCCTGCTGACAGGTACTCGGGTACTCTGATGGCCTGCTGACAGGTACTCGGGTACTCTGATGGCCTGCTGACAGGTACTCGGGTACTCTGATGGCCTGCTGAGGGGTCCTCTTTATTAGAGGGGGGGGGATCAGTGTGGTTGGTGTGCACTGTAAGCGGTAACTAGATGTTACCGCAATCTCCTTCTCACACACGATCAATGTGTGAGGAGGAGTCTGTGGTTTGTTGGCATTCTGTGACCAGCTGTGATTGGGCACAGCTGGTCACGTGGTAAAGAGACAATTTTATTGGCTCTTTACTGCGATCTGGGTTTTGGGCTGTCAGGGTGACTAGCCTCGCCCCCGATCGCCGCACTTTGCGCGCCCTAGGGGCGTGCATGAGCGCTGTGCTTGTGGACAGTACATGTGACTGGCTGTGATTGGACACATCTGGTCATGTGGTAAAGAGCCATTTGTTATTGGCTCTTTACATGGATCTGGTATGGGCTGTGTCCGAGGGACACGCCACATCTCTGATCGCCGCGCTGCGGGGCCCGCAGGAGCAGTGGGAAACAGAGGACGTCATATGATGCCTGCCCAGGATGGGAGATCCCATCTGTGGACGTCTGATGACGAACGCCTGGTATTTAAGTGGTTAATTACTCTTATACCTTTGCTTAAGTTTTTATATTAACCTTTATACTGGGATTTAAAAAAAAACGGTTAAACAGGGCTACGCAAACGTTAATTTGCTTGTGGGTGACTACTGTAGGGGTTCTTACCTTGAGGAGGAGGAGCTCTCTCTCCTTTTGCAGTTGAAAATGGCAAGGGGGGTGGGCAGGACAATGTTATAATCATGGGAGATTTCACTTATCTTGATACTGACTGGAAATGAGCACGCCGGCGAGAGCCAGCGGGCAACAAAGGAGTTTTGGGACTTTAAATAAATATTGATACTGACTGGACCGACAGGACTGCTCACTCAACCAAGACTCGTCATTTCTTGGCAGTATTGCAAGACCATTTAACGACTGAAATGGTTTAAACCCCAGCTGGAAACCAGACTCTGTAGTTGTTAGATCCAGCAAACGCCAAGCTCATTGCAAATGTGGAAGTGAGATCATTTAGGCAACCATGATCAGAGTAATCACGTTTGCCATATAGGAAAGGGAGGCATAAGGGTAGAACCATAACATTAAAGCGGAACTAATCCCTCCTTTTTGTTTTCAGCCATGGAAGTTGCCATCTTGGCCTTTGTGTGATCTTCAACTGCCATGCTGCTGCACTTGTGATCAGTTATGACATCATGACTTTTGATGGTTTGCCTGTGTGGTAGAGGGCACACAGGGTAGAAAGTTCCGGGACATGGCAGGAATCTGCTTTTTGAAACTTAAATTGATAAGTTTAGTTTTGCTTAAAATTTCAAAAGAGCCAACTTTGCCAAGCTGCACTGCATACTACATGATGCTAAATGGGAACAAATTCTTGCAACTAGGAACACTGAAGAAAAGTGGGAGTAGTTTAGGGACACGTTAAACAATTTGTCAATTTTCAATAGGCAGCAAATATAAATTAACTAAAGCTAAACCGGGGTTGCTAAATACTAGGGTAAAAAGGATAATTAACCACTTCAAGACCGGGCCCATTTCTGACATTTGTTGATTACAAATCAGTATTTTTTGCTAGAAAATTACTTGGATATATATAATATATATATTTTATTAGCAGAGACCATAGAGAATAAAATGGCGGTCATTGCAATATTTTGTCACACTGTATTTGCGCAGCGGTCTTTCAAATGCAGCGTTTTTTTGTAAACCTTTTATTGCTGTCACAAGGAATATAAACATCCATTGTGACAGTAATAGGCAGTGGCAAAACCCTCCTACGCTTGAAAGTTTTGAAAACGCCAAGATTTAAAAATGGCATTTCTGGGTTTCTACATCAGAGACCCGATGAAAGCCGAATCTAGGTTCGAGTCTCCGGCCAGCCAGCACAACGTGGCTGGTGGCTCAGGTCTCCTGGTGGGATGGCAGACCTGGGCTGAGAGTAAAAAATGCTTTTCTGTGGTTTCTGTAGTGTACTTCATGATGTCAGGACCTGAAACCTTCAGAACATAGGGGAGGAAGAAGCTATTGGGACCGGTCTTACTGCCTGCAGGTAACCTATGGGAAAGTCTGACTCTGAACAAAAAAAAAAAAACCTCTGCGTGTATACCCAGCTTTAACCAGCTGGTTAAACTAATATAAAAAAAAAAACTGACGCGTCCTCACATCCACTTAAGGGTGGATGCAGGAATCCCCCTACGGTGCTGTTGTATTCTGACATCAAGAGCTTAAGCCCTCTTTCCAGTAATGGAGCACCCCAACTTATCAGTGGGAAGATGTCTGTCTGCCTTCTGGTTCTAGGAAGTCTCAGATGTCTGGATCCAGAATGTGATTTCTAAGGGCTACAAGCTGGAGTTTCGAACGCTTACTCCTTCCGGCTTCATGCTTTCAAACTTGTCCCCTTTGCACTAAATTGGGTGTATGTTAGTACTTCTTCCATTCAGCAGTTTCTGTCTCAGGGAATTGCTACCCCTGGACCAAAACAGGAATGCTTTCAATGCTTCTACTCAAACCCCTTTCCCAAATCGATCTAAAAACTCTACTTATTGCTATTGGTTCAGAAGTTCTGCATTGTCACCAGGTCAGTATTTGCCTTTTCTCCAGGGAGACTTTCTGGCTTCAGTACGACATTCGGGATACTTACTTGCACATTCCTATCTTTCCATCCAGTCAGCACTACCTGAATTTTGCAGTGGGTGATCAGCATTACTAGTTTGTCACCATTCCCGTTGACCTGTGCACATCCCCTCTGCTTTTACCAAGGTGTTTACCTCTCCAGTCATAGCAGTGCTCTGTGCGCAAGGTATTTATGTGATTGGGTATCCTGGACAATTTTCTTCTCAATGCTTAGCCTCCCCTGTCTGCCAAGGTCTAGTAGACAGTGCAGACTCTGCAACGCTTCAGTTGGATCTTCAACTGGTGGGAGACATTGCTAGAACCATTGCACAGATTTGAGTACCAAGGCCTGAAGGTACACAACCCTCTCCAGAATCTTTCTGCCCTAGGATAAACTTCTGTCTCTATGCTCTCATGCCTGGGCCCCTAGAGCTCAGAGGTGGGCCTCGCTTTGCATCTGCATGTGGGTCTTGGGGTGATTTAGTTTCCTCCTTTTGAGGCTGTACAATACACCATTTCTTTTTGGACCACCCAAATGCATCTGACCTACAGGGTCAGACTCTCCCTCACTTGACGGATTACCAACCCAGCTCTGGAGTCAAAGAAGCCTGGATGCCTTCTTGATACAGATGACTAGTACAGAGGAATATGATCCTTTCTTGGCAAAACAATGTGTTTGACCCTGTCCACTGTCTACCTGGATCCTGGAAAATGGACTGTCCATCCAGTGGTGTTTCCAGGCCTTTGCTGTGGAATCCTGGTATCCAGGTTAAACAACAAATTGGACAGACTTGTTGTCAGGTCCAAGAATCCTTGGGCATTTGTGTTCATCGTACTAGAGGGAATGTGGTACTCGGGCCCTTGGCAGACTAGGCTCACCTGGCTCCACCTACACCAGGGGTGCCCAACCGTTTGAAGAGCGAGGGCCACTTAAGCGACTTGGTAACTGGTCGTGGGCCACAATGAAAGAGCAGGCGGATGACAGGTCCATGCAGAGCAGACACGGACACAGACCACTCTACTCTATGTATCCTCCGATCTGATCCACCCAGACGGAAGGGGATTGATCCCCCACCTTTTTTTTTAGCGAATCAGATTGGAGGTAGGCGGGTGTAAATGGACACAAATCTGTTTACATCTGCCATTTCATAGAGGTGAATGGAGGGTCCGATTGGGTCAGACCGATTGTCTAAAGGGGCCTTTCACACTAATGCAGTGCAGTGCACCTGTGTCTTTCCTGCGGGTTAGCTACACTTTGCCATATACTTGTATTATATCCTGATGGATGCACTTTCTGTGATGGATGAACTTTCTGAAAGCACACCAAACCCGCAGGTAATAACAGAAGTCTATACCTCAGTGCAGTTAACCTGGAGGTGCACTGCACCTGCGGATCAGTTTGAAAGCAGCCCAGTAACCACTGCGCAGATATACCCATATATACACTGCAATTTTAGTAATAAACTGACCTTTAATAACAGTCTTCCATTCAGGTATCACCTGCTGTTGCTGTCCCAGGCAGAGTGCATTTGATATCACTCCGCCTGTGGCAAGAGACGGAGCTATACAGGAAGCATCAGCTTATACAGCTCTGCTCCACAGCCGCTTGCTTTGCCGGCTTCATTAGCAACACAGATGGTCTGGGATGGCGGGTCTGCAACCCATGATCTGGGCTTGCCAATCCGCCATCCCACAGAAGGAGGTCGCGGGCCATATCAGAGGGCTCCACGGGCCACATGTGGCCCCCGGGCCACTGGTTGGGCACCCCTGACCTACACCATCCTGTTTCTCAGTTATTGGCTTTAACGGCATGCCTGTTAAAACCTGGAACCTTTAAGACCAGGACCTGTCTGATTCGATCATCTGCTCACGCCCTCTTGAAGGCTAGAAAGTCTACCATTGCCTCTGGAAGGGTCTGTTTTGATTGGTGTGAGGCAAAAATAATTCATCCTGGTCAATCTTGTTCATTTGGCTTCTCATTTCTTGGTTAAGGAATTTGTGTAGACTGAAGCTTGCATTTCTCCCCTGTGTCTTCATGGGAGCTGCCCTCTGGTCATCTCGACAGCCTCATCCTGTAAAAAGAGCCTTTCCTTGTTTTAAACTGGACTAAAGACTCGGTCCACTTTCCACATCAACCAGGGCATGTCCTGCTCCAAAACATCTCAAGGAAATCTCTCATCTGTCTTGATGTGGTACGCACTGTTATGCCTGGTACACACTATTTTTTTATTTTATTTTTTGTATTTGCTTTTTCCCTTAAACCCAGCGGCTTGAACAAAAAAAAAACCTGACAGCTCGGGTCGGAGCTGATGTACTAACAATTTGATGTTAGTACAGCGATCTTCCCCACTGAGCTATTTGGTTCTGACAGGGGGATGGCCAGAACATTCCGGTCAGCGTTCTCAGCCATTGGCTGAGAATTCTGATTGCGAGCCGGTTGGTTGGTGGTTTTCCAGCATGCTTGTCCGACAGAAGCTGGCCCAGCTGCCATACACACGGGCTGAATGTCGGCCGGCATTCGACCTATGTGTACTAGGCTTTAGTCTAATTTTTGACTAGAACCTATTTTGAAATAAAACCATAATAATGTGGCACCCCAAATGGTGAAAAAAGTATGAAAAAAAAGTGTGAAATCAAAAGTGAACATAATAAACAAACCAACAATATCGTATAAATTAATCTAACAATATATGGTATATGTGAACAGATTAGAGTTCAAAGTGAAAGTTCAAAGATTGAACCAATCCAAAAAGTTCAAAAGAATTCTTGAATAAACGAAAATGTGCATGACAATAAGTCCTGTGCATGGAAAAATGTCTAACAATTCTTCCGGTGATATCAAACTTGATCATACGTGTAAACAAAAGATGTTGGCTCGCTTACCATGCTTGGTGGACTCGTATACTATACAGCATAGGAGTCAAATAGGCATTCAGGAGGAAAAATCTGAGATTAAACCACCTCTGGTGTCAGAAGAGAGGTTCCGACATCAGAAGACTAACTCCATGGTATGTAATGATCCACATCAAAGGGAAAAAAAATGGTGATCCATGATTCTAAACAAAAAAACATAGTGTAACACTGTATAGTGGGTTTATTTGTAGAACATAGAGAGAGAGAGAGAGATTATAAAATCTCTATCTATGAGAGATATTGTGTGTATGTATTATATACATAAGACAGCTTTAACAATGAGGAATTGTCAGTAATAGCACCTGAGGACTAGGGGCACCTGGATGTTCCAATCGCCAGTTGGTGTCCCCAGTTGCTATTTCTGACACAATTCCTCATTGGTAAAGCTGTCTATATACACTGCAGTAATTACACACGAGCCTCACACCCCAGATGTCCAATCAGACGAAACGCTTGGAATTACTGCTTATTGTTTTATAACCGAAGGATACTAGTTTTTTATGGAACGTTTTTGATCATGTTTTACAATAAACCCACTATACAGTTTCATTATGTGTGTTTGTTTTTTTGTTTTTTATATTCATCGCCAGATCACCATTTTTTTCCTTTTTGGTGTGGATCATTTTACACCAGCAATATGCAATAAGCGGACCTCCAGCTGTTGCAAAACTACAACTCCCATGAGGCATAGCAAGACTCTGACAGCCACAAGCATGACACCCAGAGGGAAAGACATGATGGGACAGCTGGAGGTCCGCTAATTGCATATCCCTGTTATACACCATGGAGTTTGTCTTCTGATGTTGGAACCACTTGCCTAATACCAGAAGGGGGTTTACTCTCAGATCAACCTTACAAGTGGAATCCTGTTGAGGGTTTTTCCTCCTGAATTCCTATTTGACTTCTATGCTGTATAGTATGAGTCCACCCAAGTCTAGTAAGCGTGCCTACCTTATCTTTTTGTTTACACCTTTGATCAACTTTGGTTTGTTTATTATATTCACTTTTGAGTTCACACTTTTCAGACTTTTTTCACCATTTTGGAGCGCCACATTGTTTTATTTTGGATTTACACAATGTCTAGTGGAATGTTGGCAGCCTACTAGATTTTATTGCCAATTTTCCTGAACCTCTACAGCCTATTTTGGGCAATTCATTTCCCTCTTTGTTCTTTCAGATGGTTCTTGCACTACTTCTAGTGCCACCATTGTTAGATTGTTTTTTAATCCTAGGGTTTCCTTCCTCCCTTGTTGAGGTGCACTCTACCATATCTGTTACTGCTTCATGGGCTTTTTGGCTTCGGGTTCTTAGATTGCCAAAGCTTCAACCAGATCCTCTGTTTACACATTCAGGTAGATATGAGTTAGACTGCACTGATTTGTTTTTGACCAGGTGTTACCTGGCCCTGTTGGCATTTGCTGTGTCACCTACCCTTCAGTTAAAATGCTTTTGAGCGTCCCATGGAAAAGACTATAGATTCTCAGGGAAGTTCATAAAGTGTATCTGTCATTTTTTAGAATTAAATAATGCCTTCGCACAAAAGTCCGGTGGAGGAGAAAAATGAATGTACCTGCTGTAAACGGAATTTGGGACACACACCATGTGCGGAAGCAAAACGAGGCTAGAGTGTCCACACTGACATTGAAACAGCGCAGCAGCTGGTTACATTCAACTTTCGTTTTGTTTTTTGGACAAAGCTTTGTCTTTTACGAATGAATTCAAGGCTTCCTCTGGCTCTAGTGGAGATCTTGAGGTCATCTGCCTGCCTATCTCAGACAATCGGAGGAAGCCTTGTGTTCCAAAAAACAGAGCTTCCGGTGAATGGTTGAACAGCACTTCGTCTGATACGGGTTTGTTCCAGAAACAAGACAAGAATTCTGCATACCATTGCTGCAATATAGTGCTGTCTACTGTAGCTGATGCTACATACATTTTATACAGTGCTGACAGCAGCCACATGTATTTGAGAAGGAAATGGTTCTTTTGGACCATCTTGGTTTAAACTGTTGCATGAAACTTGAAGTTTGGCTTTAAAGCTGTATGGGCCAGAGCCTGATGGGGATTCAGACACTAGCTCCCCTTGTGATTGGCAGTGGGCGGGTCCGTAGCCAACAGCCAGCGATTGGCATGAAGATCTGCTCACTGTTCCCAATCAGGCTCCACTCACTGTCAGTGTTGCTAGGATGCACAAATATGCTGCACTGCTACATGGTGTACAGAGACAGGCACTCTGCCTGTTTCTGTACGTCAACTTCAAGTTGGTTTTCTTCCTGTTTTAGTGAGCTAAGTTCTGAAGGTAATTTATTTTTAAATTTGGGGCATTAGTAAAAGTGGCGCTAGTAAGAACTACGTGAATCTGCCACATGTCCGTAAAGCTACTGAAACAAGCAGCAGGGATTTTATAAACTGGTACAGGACAATTTATAGGGCCATACTGGCAGAAGAGTGTCACTAGAACTTTGTTGAATTCCCCTGTCCTTTTATGATATGGGTCAGAATATACTACTAAAACTTACCAGTCACTTGAAGAACATTTTAGGACACAGGTCTCCCCCCCACTCTTCTTATGATCTCTTTATTGCTTGCTACAAAACTGAGGTTCGTTGTTGGCGCGAGGGGTTATGTAAGGGATGTCCCAAAAGCTTTTTTTTTTTTTTTTTTTTTTGCCAGTGTTCAGTCACCTGATGGTAGCTGCATAAAGCCCAGGTAAATTGCAAAGATCCTGTGTCCTGTACTATACGCCAAGAAATTAATTTCACTGGTAAGTCAAAGAAACTATTATTCTGTCATAGGTGCTATCAAAACAAATTCAGATAATTGGGACAAGTTCTAAGTAATTTTCTAGCAAAAAATGATTTTAACTTGTAAGCAACAAGTTTGAAACATAAAATAGGCCTGGTCCCTAATGTGGTTGTAAACCCTTAACCAATTGCCGACCGACTCGCGCAGATATGCTGCGGCAGAAGGGCACGTACAGGCAAACTAACGTACCTCTACGTTGCCCTTTTAAGAGGAGGCCTGCCCGCCCGCGGCAAGCTCCGTGAGTCGGGTGGCGGGTCCCGCGGACTCTATCACCACGGGAATACCCGCGATCGTCTCACGGAGAGGAAGAACTGGGAGATGCTAATGTAAACAAGCAACTCCCCGTTCTGCCTAGTGACAGTGTCACTGATCTCTGCTCCCTGTGATCGGGAGCATAAATCAGTGGCGTGTCACACACAGCCACGCCCCCACAGTTAGAAACATGCCCCAGGACACACTTAACCCCTACACTGCCACCTAGTGGTTAACCCCTTCACTGCCAGTGTCATTTACACAGGAATCAGTGCATTTGTATAGCACTGATTGCTGTATAAATGACAATGGTCCCAAAAATGTCCGATATGTTTGCCATAATGTCGCAGTCACGATAAAAATCGCTGATTGCCGCCATTATTAGTAAAAAAAATTTTTTAATAAAAATGCCAAAAAAGTATCCCCTATTTTGTAAACGCTATAAGTTTTGCGCAAACCAATCAATCGCTTATTGCAATTTTTTTTTTTTTATTATTTATGTAGAAGAATACATATGGGCTTAAACTGAGGAAAACCATTTTTTTTATATATATATTTTTGGGGGATATTTATTATAGCAAAATGTAAAAAAGAATGCGTTTTTTTTTTTCCCCGCTTTTTTTTGTGTTATAGCGCAAAAAAATGAAAACCGCAGGGGTGATCAAATACCACCAAAAGAAATCTCTATTTGTGGGAAAAAAAAAAAAGGACGCGCAATTGTCCGTTAAAGCGACGCAGTGCCGAATCGCAAAAAAACGCTCTGGTCAGGAAGGGGGTAAATTCTTCCAGGGCTGAAGTGATTAAAGACCACTTTGTGCTACAGGTAAGCCTATAATAAGGCTTACCTGTAGTTACCCAGGATATCTCCTAAACCTGCATGGTTTAGGAGATATCCTTTGTATTTGCATGTGCCAATGTCATCGGCACATGCGCACTGATGCAAACGAAAGCAATGGCATGTATGTGCCGTTGCTTCAGTGAGTGTGTCGTTACCGCGTGCATGCGATTGAGTGACGTCATCGTGGCTCCGGCGAATCACAGCGCCGGGGCCGTGATACCCGGAAGTAACCCACGGGAGTGATGTCGGCCGCCGGAGCGGTGTGCGGGCACTGCAGCGAGGGCTTCGATCTCGGGTGAGTATTACATAATGAGCTAGTGTACTATGCATACTAGCTCAGTATGCCTTTGTCTTGCAGGTGTTAGTTTTTTTTTTTTTTTTATGTATATATTTTTTTTTTTTAAAGTGGGTTTACCACCACTTTAAGTGGTTAAACTTCTCCAACTTCATCCCTGACCTGTCTGGTGTGTTCCTTGGCCTTCATGGTGCTGTTTGTTCACCAAAGTTCTCTAATAAACCTGTAAGGGCTTTACAGAACCGCTTTATTAAATTACACACTATTTTACTAATTGTGACTTCTGAAGGCATTTGGTTCCACTAGATTTTAGTTAGGGGAATCAGAGTTAAGGGGGCTAAATCCAAATGCACGCCACACTTTTCACATTTATTTGTTTAAAAAAAAAATTGAAAACCTTTTATCATTTTCCTTCCACATCACAATTATGTGCCACTTTGTGTTGGTCTATCACATAAAATCCCAATAAAATACTTTTACGTTTTTGGTTGTAACATGACAAAATGTGGAAAATTTCAAGGGGTATGAATACATTTTCAAGGCACTGTACCTATTACACGTAACGCATCCTACTATTTTTCAGAGTCTGGGCTGTAAAAGCAATCCAATTTGCAGTTGGTCATTGCAGCCCATTTAAACAAGTCTGCTTCAGGAGCAGCTTCTCTCTATAAAATTCCACACACTATTTACTATGTCTAAATGATTTTTGGGATCCCATATTTCAGGAACAGGGTGTCTGGGGCATCCATGTTCTCCAATGTGTCAAGCATACAGGAGGCCTAATAAAATCCAAGAAAGTGTAATGTTGTGCTATTGATTATACAAAAAAGGCTTAGTTAATTGTCAAATTAAACAGTGGTATCTGTTCACTGTAATGTTTTATAGAGGATCTCTACTGGGTAGCTGTTCCCCTAGTGTTACGCTTTCATAAACCCCTGCCATAGCATATAGCTAGAGGGTGACTCCACTGATCACACACACACACACACACACACACACACACACACACACACACACACACACACACACACACACACACACACACACACACACACACACACACACACACACACACACACACACACACACACACACACACTTTAACTTGGGAAACAGTTTAAATTGGTTTGTGGGTTTTCCTTTAATGGCTTGAAATTTTATTATGGATTTTCATTCTCACAGGGAGCTAACTTTGTTTTGGAGTAAACTTCAGCGAAGAATTGATCCCTGTTTAAGTACTTTTCTGGAAAGAAGTAGGCAATTTGGTGTGATTGCAAAAACACGTCAGCATCTCTTCTTCCTCATTAAAGTTGTTCATACAGAGGTAGGTGGAAAGTTATCCTTTTGCAATACATTTTTATTCACTCTATTTGTTAATACAGTTTAATTTATTTAGCAAATTGTTATCTTTATCATCCATTGAGGGACACAGGAATGTAGTATTTCTTAGACATTTGGGTTATAGGCTTTTGCTCACAGGAGGTTTAGCACAGTTGATGGTGGCTTGTCCTCCTTACATCACGTCTACCTCTTTTTGACTTTTGGTCTTTCATATTCTTTCTTCTCCGTAACTGGGAGTCTGCACTAGAGGTGAGACGTACAGGCTTTCTTTTTTGGATCTAATGACCTTCTCATGAGCTCTGTCTTGGAGACTTGGAAATGTAGAAAATGAGACTGGAAGAAGTTAGTGATATTAACCACTTTCAGACCATGCCATTTTGCTGGCTTAAGACCAGAGCACTTTTTGCGATTCGGCACTGCGTCGCTTTTACTGACAATTGCGCGGTCGTGCGACGTGGCTCCCAAACAAAATTTACGTCCTTTTTATCCCACAAATAGAACTTTCTTTTGGTGGAATTCGATCACCCCTGTGGTTTTTATTTTTTGTGATATAAACAAAAAAAGAGCGACAATTTTGAAAAAAAAAAAAAACACATTCTTTTTTCCTTTTTGCTTTAATAAGTATCCCCTAAAAATATCTAAAAAAAATTTCCTCAGTTTAGGCCGATACAAATTCTTCTACATATTTTTGGTTAAAAAAAATCTCAATAAGCGATATTGATTGGTTTGTGCAAAAGTTATCACGTTTACAAAATAGGGGATAGTTTTATGGCATTTTTTTATTAATATTTTTTTTTTTTTTTTTTACTAGTAATGGCGGCAATCAGCGATTTTTTTTTTTATTGTGTCTGCGACATTATGGCGGACATTTTGGACACATTTTTGGTACCATTGTCATTTATACAGCAATCAGTGCTATACAAATGCACTGATTCCTGTGTAAATGACACTAGCAATGAAGGGGTTAACCAGGAGGTGGCAGTGTAAAGGGTTAAGTGTGTCCTAGGGGCGTGTTGCTAACTGTGGGGGGCGTGGCTGTGTTTTACAGATCACTGATCTCTGCTCCAATCACAGGGAACAGAGCTCAGTGTCACTTGTTAGGCAGAACGGGGAGATGCTGTTTACATCTCCCCGTGAGACGATCGCGGGTATCCCCACGGCGATCGATTCCGCGGTACCTGCGATCGGACTCATGGAGGTCCTGACTGGCATGCGCCTCCGGCGGCGCACACGCGATAGCATGGCCGCAAATTCAAAGGGACGTACCTGTACGCCCTTATGCCTGTCCGTGCCATTCTGCCGACGTACATCGTCGTGCGCCGGTTAAAGGGGTTGTAAACTCTCAAGTTCCCCCCCCCCCCCTTAATGCATTCTATGTAAACCACCCTCCCCCCCTTACCTGAACCCGATCGTTCCAGCGACAGGGACGAGCACAGCAGCTCCAGCCGCTGTCTGATCCTCATTGGCTAGATCAAATCCAGTGACACGGGGGGGGGGGGGGGCGGCGGCATGTCCTGCTGTCTGTGTCAATGGACGCAGCAGCAAGACTTTGGAGCATGCCCGCACGAGTTCCCCCATGGTAATCGGCTCTTCGTGGGGGCTCTTGAGAAGAGGAGTTGGGAGCACCGCCGGGGGACCCCAGAAAAGGAGGATCGGGCCGCTCTGTGCAATACCCCTGCACAGAGGAGGAAAGTATAACATGTTTAACCACATGCCGACCACCGCGCGCCGATTTACGCCGGCAAAAGGGCACACCCGTACGTCCCTTTGAAATTCCCGCCTAGCGGGTGACGCACGTGCCCGTGGGTCCCACAAACTCTGTTTGCCGGCGGCCTGCAATTGCGGGGAGGAGAGGCAGAACTGGGAGATGCGTATGTAAACAAGGCATTTCCCTGTTCTGCCTAGCATTGAACAGAGCATAACCTGCCCAGTGCGGTATTTGGAAAGCTTAGGCTGGGTCATACATGTTGAAAAGTCAGCCTTGAGACCAGCTTAAAGTCTGCAGTCCAAGCAAGGATATTTTTGCCACCCGTAAGGATCTGTGCCCTGATGAATCAGGTGCAAGGAGCACCAGACAACACTCCATTCGGCTCAGCATGAGTTTTCTAGGAAGGATGGTATCCTCCTTTGAGGCAGTGCCCTATGCCCAGTTCCATTTCAGGCATATACAAGAAGACATCTTGTTGGCTTGGAACAGGAGAGGACAAGCCTTGGATTATCCAATGTTCTTATCTCCTCGGGTGCGCTTAAGCTTCAGCTGGTGGTTGCAGGATCAGAACCTGCGAAACGGAAGATCCTTCCTCAACTTAAACCACAGATACCAGTCTCTCAGGCTGGGGAGAGACCCTAGAGGGGCTCACAGCTCAGGGGAGATGGTCAAGGACAGAACAGAACCTGCCCATCAACATCCTGGAATTATGGGCAAGTACGTCTGGCTCTGGACGGTGGAGCTTCAGGACTGCCCTATCAGGATTCAGTCCAACAATGCCACTGCAGTGGCCTATATTAAACCACCAAGGCTGTACGAGGAGTCGTTCGGCTCTGAAGGAGGTGAACCACATACTAGCCTCGGCAGAGGGACATGTGCCGATTCTATCTGCAGTCCATATTCTGGGAGTAGAGAACTGGAAGGCAGGTTATCTCAGCCACCAGCAGATCTGCCTGGGCGAAAGGTCCCTACGCCCAGGGGTGTTCCAGGAAATTTGCCTGTGTTGGGGATGGCCTGAGGTCGCCCTATTGCCATCCAGGTTCAACGACAACAGCAGTTTGTCCCGAACAAGGGATCCTCTGACAATCGGAGATGTTCTGGTAGTTCAATGGAGCCAGTACTCCCTGGGTTTCGGATTCGGAGAGAAGAGGGTTCCAGTCATTCTGGTGGCACCAGCCTGGCCCAGAAGGCCCTGGTTCCCGGAGGTTGTGAGACTGGCAATAGATGGTCCATAGACGCTTCCACGCCGCCCCCATCTCAAGGGCCTATATTCCACCCCAATTTACAGTCTCTAAATTTGACAGCATGGCTATTGAAGCCAGGATGCTGAAGGACCATGTCATCTCGGGAACAGTGGTGTCTCCCCTAGTGAATGCTAGAAAAGCTGTCACCAGGAAGAGGTCTGGAAGACTTTATATTGCTTGGTGTGAAGCCAGAAAATGGCATCCTCGGAAATACGTGATTGGGAGAGTTCTCTCTTTTCTACAGTCAGCTGTGGAAATCAGATTTGCTTTGAGTACAGTCAGAGGTCAGATTTCGGCCCTGTCAGAATTTTTTCAAAGTCCTTTAGCCTCCCATTCGCTAGTCCGAACCTTTGTCCTATGTGTCCTTGGGACTTGAACTTGGTGCGGTCTGTGTTACAGAAACAACCATTTCAGCCTAGCAAGGAAATTCCATTAGACTTGCTGTCACGCAAGCTAGCCTTCCTGATGGCCATGACCTCGGCTAGAAGTGTGTCGGAGTTGGCGGCCCTTTTGTGCAGGGAACCATACTTGATCCTTCACCACAACAGGGTCGTGTTACGACCTGTTCCATCCTTTTTGCCAAAAGTGGTGTCAGCCTTTCATTTAAATCAGGACATTATTTTACCTTGTTTTCTCTCCGCCTCGTTCGGAGGAAGAGACGACTGCATTCCTTGTACGTTGTCCGGGCAGTCAAGGTTTGTCTAGATCTGCGGAGATCCGAGGATCAGACTCCTTTTTTGCTTTACCAAAAGGATCCAAGAAGGGGCAGGCAGCTTCCAAAGCATCCATTGCCAATTGGGTCCGTCAATTGGTCATTCAGGCCTATGGTCTGAAAAGTAAAGCTCCTCCCTTTTTAGGGTGAGAGTTCATTCTACCAGGGGTGTAGGAACCTCATGGGCTTTTCGCCATTATAATTGTGGCTCAGATTTGTAAGGTTGCTACCTGGTCTTCATTGCATACGTTCACAAAATTTTATCAAGTGGATGTTCGAGCAACTGAGGATTTGGCTTTTGACCGCGGTGTACTGCGGGCTACCGTATAAGGTCTGATGGCTATTGTTTGGCAGGGTGTCTCCCTTCCCTCAAGGCTATTGCTATGGGACATCCCAGTAGGTAATGAATATTCGCCTAACTCTGTGTCCCATGATGTATGAAAAAGAAAATATGATTTTTTTCGTCATACTTGCCTGTAAAATCCTTTTATTTTAGTACATCGTGGGACACACAGATCCCGCCCCTCTTTTTTGAGGATTCAGTGCTTGCTACAAAACTGATGTACTTCCTGTATGGGAGGGGTTATATAGGGGATCACTTCATGTCTAAGACTTTGTTTAGCAGTGTTCATTCACCTAGGGATGGCGTATAACCCAGTAGGTAATATTAGCCTAACTCTGTGTCCCATGATGTAACGCAAAGAAAAGGATTCTTATTGGATGCGTCTTATAGCCGAAAGAGTGTGTGTGTGTGTGTGTGTGTGTGTGTGTGTGTGTGTGGAAAAAAATCACAGTGGTCATTAAATGCCACCAAAATGGAGCTCATTTTGTGGCAGGCAAAAGACATATTTTATTTGGGTACAGCGTTGCATGACCGTGCAATTAAAGTAATGCAATGCCGTATTGCAAAAAGTGGCTTGCTCACGAAGGGGGGTAAATCTTCCAGAGGTCAAGTGGTTAAAAACAAAAATGTACTATTGCATGTGGTGGCTACATTACTTTTCCACCCCCCTCTGTTTTCACCTGGTTATCCTAAAGTAACATACCTTCTGTATTATAGTGCCCCCCACTTTAAATGAAGGAGCACAGGGGCACCTTTGGACAGCAACATTGTCAGTTGGGGGGGGGGGGGGGGGATAGTGTTTTTTTTATATAGCCACGGATTTAAAGTTAAACTTCACTTTATCAATCAACGTTGACTATTTTTATCCTTATACTGCTAGCATTAGTAAATAGATGAGGGTATTTCATATTGTGTTTTTTTTTTTTTTTTTTTACACATGTGCGGCCTAGACAAATTGTTATACATCCCAGGAGTCTTCAGGAGGGGAGGATGGTGTGTGTGTGTGTGTGTGTGTGTTTTTTTTTTAGAGGGGGGGGGGGCGCAGGCTAAGCACACCACCCTGCATGCATGCCTGAGCTAAGGGCAGATGGGTTGCAGGTAGTAAATGCTACATATGAATCCTTTGGGGGTGGTTTGTTGTGCTCAGATGAAGTGTGAAATGTAGTTCCGCTTTAAGTACAAATTAAAGCCAAACTCTAGGCCACATTTGATACAGCAACAGAATTTTGTTTTTTCTTTTGGGATTAAGGTTTTATAAAAAATAAAAGCTGATCATTATAAGCACCCCTGTCAGAGGTGAATGGTTTGTCTCAGCGCTCTTCACTTATTTGCAAGAGAGCTTATTCTTTTGAAAAATTACTTGCTGGCTAGATCAGCATGTGGAAAGAGAAGAAAGCTTAAATAAAACTATTAGGGCCATCGCATCTAAGAATTTTAAGTTGCAATATAATGTTTGCCTTTTGGGTTTAATACTTTAAAGTCTTGTGTCGGAACAAGACTGCTTTCAGCTGGTCAGTTCAGTAACCCTTACGTCCCCCTTCTGCTGTAAGCTCATGGTAGCTTCAGTGACCATTAACTTATGCCAGAAGTGTTCCCAAGACTGAGTAAAAGTATAGTTGTGATCTACTATTCATTCAAAGTAAAAAATGCAAGTGTCATAATTTTGATGATGAAGAATTCCACGGTTCTGCAGTTAAAGGTGGCCGTGAAGGCTTGTTTTAAAGAATTTTAACTGGTTTACCGCTTCCCGAACGCCTCGTGTAGATATACGTCTACAGAATGGCACGGGCAGGCAAAAGCACGTACCTGTACGTCCCCTTTAGATGCCTGTCCGTGGGTCGGGAGCTCCGTGACCCCGGCTGCAGGACCAGCGGACCTGATCGCCGCTGGTGTCCCGCGATCGGGTTACGGAGCTGAAGAACGGGGAGAGGTATGTGTAAACAAACCTCTGCCTGTCATTGATTGGCTGTTCCCGGTCATCGGGAAAGCCGATCAATGACGTCAGCCCTGCCCCCTAATGTAAAAAAAAAAACACACACGTCACAGCCCATAACCCCTCCCCTCCCCCTAGTGGTTAACTCTTTCACTACAACTGTCATTTATACAGGAATCAATGCATTTAAATAGCATTGATTGCTGTATAAATGACAATTGTGTCAAAAATGTCCGATGTGTCCGCCATAATGTCGCAGTCACAAAAAAAAAACACTGATCGCCGCCATTACTAGTAAAAGAAAAAAAATTATAATAAAAATGCTATAAAACTATCCCCTATTTTGTAAACGCTATAACTTTTGCGCAAACCAATCAATCGCTAATTGCGATTTTTTTTTTTTTTTTTTTTCTCTATTTTTTTTTTTTTTTAACCAAAAATATGTAGAAGAATACGTATCGGCCTAAACTGAGAAAAAAAAGTTTTTTTATATATTTTTGGGGGGTATTTCTTATAGCAAAAAGCAAAAAAATGTTGCATTTTTTTCAAAATTGTCGCTCTATTTTTGTTTATAGCGCAAAAAATTTAATTTCTCTTATATTCACCGACCGACACAGCTCCTCTTGGCCATTGGGTTGTTATGCCACCTTTAGGAGAATACTAGGCATTACTTGTTATGTAACACAGAACTTTCCAGTTCCGCCCAGGGAGTGGTCCCTTGAATAACAACCCTCCAGCCTGCCCTGCAGCCATCAGTTTTTTTTTTGCCTAGTAAGGAGAAAAGACCTAGGAACCCTGGCGGGTCCATCTATTTTTCCGCAGAAGCTTGGTTTTTGCGCAAGATGATAGATCCTGTGATCTGCTATCAACAGCCGGCTGGGTGACAGGCTGGATACCCTTATCCTTGTAGTCTCCCCAGTCCGGCCATCGAGCGTGTGCAGGTCGCAGCTACGACTCGGCAGGCCACGACGAAACCTCAGCTCCAGAGGTGGTCGGTGAGCTTTTATGCTCCGGGGCATACATATGACCGGGCTACTGATGTCTGTGTCAGTTTGCCGAGGCCAACAGCTATCCTGTACTGATCAGTGAATAGTTCTGCAATGGAATGTCTCCCAGCTCTTCAGGATTGGCAAGTACAGCTCTCCCTGCCTCGGTGGGGCTTAGCAGCTGGGCATTCCCTGGGAGGTCGATTCAGGGGCCCTCTCTCCTCTCTCCCTGTCCCCCTCTCCCTCCCTGTATGCTGCTGTGGGGTGTGTGTGTGTCTGTGCAGGGCTCTCACCTGGGGGGTTTTAGCGCTGGTTGTGTCCTGGGTCCTGTTCTCCATGTCCCTGGAGGTGCCTGTGAAGTGTTTGTCTCCTCATGGTTTCACATTCGGCGGCCATCTTGGGTGTGGGCATGGGCCATTTTCCCTGTGTTTTTGTCGGTGGCCATTTTCTGGAAGCCTGAACAAGTTTTTCAGTGTGCTCTAGCAGAAGCATGTGCTCCTGTGTTCTGGCGGCCATTTTCCCTGTGTTTTAGGTCCTTACACTGGACGCCGGGCGGCCATTTTCTTTGAGCCTAAGCACACTACAGGACGGTTTCAGTGCCATTAGAAGCTGCTTCCACCGACACAGAGCTGTTTCCTCTGCACCTGGGAGCCATCAGAGACTACAGGCACTACCTGCTGAATAGCGCAGAACCCCTCAGGGTGGTGAGTCCTGCGGGAAAGGGCCCCTCAGCCGGCAGCAGTAAGGAGGGTGGGACTGTCACTGTCCTAAGTCCCCTTTGGGTGGCAGACAGGGTAGGGTCAGCATGACTTTAGAAACTGGTGTTTCTTCCCCCGAAATCCAGGCAATTGCAACTAAGTCGCCTGCGGACCCTTTGGACACCTTGTCGACAGTCCTCAATTCGTTCGTTGCCAAGATGGAGGCGGCGCGTGGGCGCAAAGGTGCTAAAAAGCAGCCCATGCCCCCCCCCCCTCCTCTGGGGAGAGTTCTGACGCAGACTCGGGACCCGCTGAGGCTGGTGACCCCTGCTCTGTCATGTCAAGAGGATGCTGACCAGGACTTTTCGGACAGCGAGGATGAGTCTCCGTCCGGGTCCGTGCGCGACAAAGCGCTGGTTGGAGCTCTCATCACGGCTGTGCGTGATGCCCTTAAAATTCAGGAGCCAGCAGATTCCTCTGCTGAGGTAGCGGTCCCGTAAGCCAGCCCGTTCACCTAAGGTGTTCCCGTATCTGACTTATTTTGACAAGTTCATTTACAAGGAATGGGGTCGACCGCAACGGATATTTTCGGTCCCCAAATAAATGGCGGTGCGTTACCCTTTCGAGGAGAGCCTTCTCAAAAAGTGGTCGGCTCCTCCGGTCATGGACCCCCCAGTATCCAGGTTAAACAAAGTAACCACGATCCCTGTAGAAGGGACTCCTAAGGATCCCACGGACAGGAAGGCCAAGGCAGTAGCTCGTTCCTTGTTTACGGATGGTGGGGGCAGCCGTGCGACCAGTACTGGCATCCGAACTGGTGTCGCAGACTCTGAGTGGGCAAAACTGTTGCACCGCGAATTGGGTGAACAGGCTTCTCCTGTCTGCGTGGAACTAGCAGACCAACTAGTGCAAGGCCTTAAGTACGTTTGTGACCCGGCCCTGGATACTCTCCCCCTGTTATCCAGGGCTTCAGTGTCAGCAGTGGCGCTGAGGCGCTTGATTTGGTTAAAATGCTGGTCGGCTGACCAGGCATCCAAGAAAGCCCTGACTGATCTTCCCTTCCTTGGCGACCGGCTCTTTGGAGCCTCTTTGGATGACATTATTAAGAATGCCACAGGTGGTAAGAGTACCCTACTCCCACATGCCAGGAAGGCTAAGGAGCCACGCCGTAGGCAGAGGCCCTCCTTTTTCCGCTCCTAAACGCCTTTTTCGTCCGCCCGGAGCTTCAGCCAAACGTCCCCAGTCCGACAGGACAACCACGGAAGGACAGAAACGTCCCTGGAACCGCAAGCCTAACAAGCCTGCGAACAAAAGTGCTACCGCATGAAGGTTTTCCCCCACCCATGTCTCGGCTGGGGGGACGCCTTCGGGAGTTTGCAGCCCCGTGGTCTTCCCGACTATCTGATCAATGGGTCTGCGATCTGATTTCCTGCGGCTACAAAATAGAGTTCCTCTCTTGGCCACAGAACAGATTCTTCCCCTCCAGCATACCCGGTTCGCCGGGAGACGCTCTTGGGGGCAGTAAGGGACCTGCTGAATCGCGGGGTGATTGTACCTGTTCTGGAATTGGAACATTTCCAGGGGTTCTACTCAAATCGGTCTGTAGTTCCCAAGAAGGAAGGGGTACGTCCAATATTGGATCTGAAAGCTCTTAACCACTTTGTGAAGGTGCAGAGGTTCAGAATGGAATCAGTTCGCTCAGTAGTCGCGGCACTCCATCAAGAGGACTTTCTGGCGTCCTTCGACATCCAGGATGCGTACCTGCACATACCCATATGCCTCCAGCATCAAAAGTTTCTGCGGTTTGCGGTCGGGGAAGCCCACTATCAGTTCGTGGCTCTCCCTTTTTGGTTTGGCATCAGCCCCCAGAGTCTTTACCAAAGTATTGGCGTTGCTGCGGCAACGTGGGATCGCGATCGTGGGATACTTAGACGATCTCCTCCTGAGAGCATCTTCCCCCTCAGCGTTAGAGGAGGATGTTGCGATCACCGTGCAGACCCTGCAAGTTTGGGTGGCTGTTAAACCTAAAGAAGTCGGTAGTACCGACCCAACGTTTGGAGTACCAAGGCTTGCTGCTGGACTCCAGGGAAGCAAGAGTTTCTCTCCCTTCAGACAAGCTGCAGACTCTCAGAGCTGCGGTAAAACGGCTGATGGACCGCAAGCGGTCGTCGCTAAGCTTCTGTATGCGAGTCCTGGGTCTCATGGTGGCCTCCTTCGAGGCAGTGCCGTATGCCCAGTTCCACACCAGAGTTCTGCAGAAGGAGATTTTATCACAATGGGACAAATCTCAGTAGACCCTGGATCGACAGATCCAGGTGAGCCAGCTAGTCAGAAATTCACTGGTCTGGTGTCTGAGGTCCTCGGTGCTTCAATCCGGGAAGTCCTTCTTCCTCTGAAATGGACGGTGATCACTACGGATGCCAGTCTATCCGGCTGGGGTGGAGTGATGTGGGTTCAGTCGGCTCAGGGCCTCTGGTCGACGGAGGAATCCAAATTGCCGATCAATCTGCTCGAGCTGAGAGCAATCAGGCTATGCCTCTCCACATGGTCAGTGAGACTGCAGGGGCGTCCGATCAGGATCCAGTGGTACAACGCCACTGCGGTGGCGTATGTGAATCACCAAGGAGGAACAAGAAGCTCAGCCGCCGCACAGGAGGTCGCTCACATACTTCGGTGGGCAGAGTGACATGTACCGGCCCTGTCGGCCATTTACATCCCAGGAGTGGAGAACTGGCAGGCGGACTATCTGAGTCGCCAGATGCTGGACCCAGGAGAATGGGTGTTGCATCCGGAGGTGTTCAGGCTACTGTGCTTGCGGTGGGGCACACCAGACGTGGATTTTCTGGCCTCCCGTCTCAATCGGAAGGTGCCGAGATTCATGTCCAGGACAAGAGATCCTTGGGCAGACGCGCTGGTAGCTCCGTGGGGTCAGTATCAGCTGATCTATGCTTTTCCTCCGTTGAAGCTGCTACCACGTCTGCTCCGCAGAGTGGGAGTCGAGGGAATTCCAGTAATTCTGGTCGCCCCAGATTGGCCTCAGCGGCCTTCGTACGCAGACCTAGTGCGCCTGGTGGCAGACGCCCCGTGGCGACTGCCGTTAAGAGAGGATCTTCTGTCTCAAGGTCCGATTTCTCCATCCTGCTTTACCATCGCTGGCTTTAACGGCATGGCTGTTGTACAGGTACTGAGGGACCGGGGGCTGTCGGACTCTGTGATCCCCACTATGTTGGGAGCACGGAAATCATCTTCTCAGAAGATATATCATCGCACCTGGAAGGCTTACATCTCCATGTGTGAAGAGAAAGGAGGGCATCCGCGCTCTTTTTCTATATCCAGAATCCTGCTTTTTCTTCAGCAAGGAGTAGACCAGAGGTTGGCATTAAGCACCATTAAAGGACAAATATCAGCCCTGGCTGTCTTTTTTTTTTTTCAGCGACCCCTGGCGTCTCACTCATTAGTGAGTACCTTTGTTCAAGGGGTGCGACATGTGGTCCCACCGGTGCATCCACCGTTACCTCCGTGGGATCTGAACCTGGTGTTATCGGCCCTTCAGAAACCGCCGTTTGAAAATATCAGGGAGATTCCTCTGTTGACTCTTTCCCAGAAAGTGGTCTTTATAGTGGCTATCACATCAGCCAGGAGGGTTTCGGAACTGGCGGCCTTGTCCTGCAAGTCTCCCCATCTGGTTATCCACAAGGATAAGGTGGTGTTGCGTCTGGAACCATCTTTTCTACCGAAGGTGGTCTCGACGTTTCACATCAATGAGGACATTGTGTTACCATCCCTGAGTCCTAAGCCAACACATCCTAAGGAGGTGGCCCTTCATGCGTTGTACGTGGTTCGGGCTCTGAAGGTGTATTTGTCTGCCACAGCTCCCTTCCGGAAGTCAGGCTCACTGTTTGTTTCGGTGGCTGGTCCAAAGAAAGGCATGGCGGTCTCGTCGGCCACCATTTCTAGGTGGATCAGACAGATCGTAGTACAAGCCTACGCCTTGAAGGGGCAGGTGCCCCCCTTTCCGGTCACGGCCCACTCCACGAGGGCAATCGGAACGTCTTGGGCTTTCCGACACCAAGTGTCTGTCGCTCAAGTGTGTAAAGCGGCGACCTGGTCGTCTGTCCACACGTTTAACAAGTTCTACAAGGTAGAAGTCTGTGCATCGGCTGATGCCTGTTTTGGGCGCTAAGTTTTGCAGGCGGCCGTATAGTTGCAATTGAGTATGCAATATTTTTATTCCTGGTTTTCCGATGAAAAACACAGTACCGTTAAGTTAATGCACTGTTGCATTACATTCCGCAGTTTTGCTGCGGTTGTGGGTAGTCACTCCTGTTGAGGGTACCCTGTTTTTGTGGTGGTTTATCCACGCACTGTTTTTTTTGTGGGTAAAGTTTCACTAGTTCCCACTGGCCTGGTGGATGAAGTTTTTTTTTTTTTTTTTTATGCTGTTTTTTTTCCCACCCCTCGTTTGGCACTGCTTGGGGACGTCCCAATGGCTAAGAGAGGAGCTGTGTCGGTCGGTGAATATAAGAGAAAATAGGATTTTTTGTACTCACCGTAAAATCCTTTTCTCTGTAATTCACCGACCGACACAGCACCCGCCCCTCCTATTTTTTCTTTACGTTATACTGCTTGTTGACGTACTAATGGCTGCAGGGCAGGCTGGAGTGTTGTTACCCAAGGGACCGCTCCCTGGGCGGAACTGGAAAGTTCTGTGTGTTGCATAACAAGTAATGCCTAGTATTCTCCTAAAGGTGGCATAACAACCCAATGGCTAAGAGAGGAGCTGTGTCGGTCGGTGAATTACAGAAAAAAGGATTTTACGGTGAGTACAAAAAATCCTATTTTTTTTAGGTTTCGTTATCCTGACTGGGCGTCATATGACGTCCTTCAGGATAACAGCCGCCGCGCGCCCGTGGGGGCGCGCATCGCGGCGATCGGTGGAGCGGTGTGTCAGTCTGACACACCGCTACACTGATCTCGGTAAAGAGCCTCCGGCGGAGGCTCTTTACCACGTGATCAGCCGTGTCCAATCACGGCTGATCACGATGTACACAGGAAGAACCGTTGATCGGCTTTTCCTCACTCGCGTCTGATAGACGCGAGTAGAGGAGAGCCGATCGGCGGCTCTCCTGACAGGGGGGGTATGCGCAGCCCCCCCTCAGATGCCCACACTAGACCATCAGTGAAGCCCCCAGGACCACCAGGGAAGCCCCCAGCATGTGGATGGCCAGGTACATCCCCCATGGCCATCCACATGTTAAAAAAATGCCAAAAATATGCCAATCAGTGCCCACAGATGGGCACTGATTGGCACATCATATTTAATAAAAAAAAAAGTTTAAAAAAGGGATGCAAAAAGATGCCCAGCAATGCCACCCATCAGTGTCATCAGTGCCACTCATCAGCGTCCATCAGTGCCACCTATCAGTGCCCATCCATGCCACCTATCAGTGCCACCTATGTGTGCATCAGTGCCGCCTATCAGTGCCGCCTATGTGTGCCCGTCAGTG
Source organism: Lithobates sylvaticus (assembly GCA_028564925.1). Lineage (NCBI taxonomy): Eukaryota > Metazoa > Chordata > Amphibia > Anura > Ranidae > Lithobates > Lithobates sylvaticus. Next base: position 316,284,649 of record CM053027.1, read on the forward strand.
CCGCCTATGAGTGCCCGTCAGTGCCGCCTATGAGTGCCCGTCAGTGCCGCCTATGAGTGCCCGTCAGTGCCGCCTATGAGTGCCCGTCAGTGCCGCCTATGAGTGCCCGTCAGTGCCGCCTATGAGTGCCCGTCAGTGCCGCCTATGAGTGTCCGTCAGTGCCGCCTATGAGTGCCGTCAGTGCCACCTGAGTGCCCATCAGTGCCACCTCATCGGTGCCACCTCATCGGTGCCACCTCATCGGTGCCACCTAATTGGTGCCACCTCATCGGTGCCCATTAGTGCCGCCTTATCAGTGCCCATTAGTGCCGCCTTATCAGTGCCCGTCATTGAAGAAGAAAACGCACTTTTTTACAAAAAAAATTAACAGTGACAAAGAAAAACTTGTTTTTTTTGCAAAATTTTCGGTCTTTTTTTGTTTGTTGCGCAAAAAATAAAAATCGCAGAGGTGATCAAATACCACCAAAAGAAAGCTCTATTTGTTGGAACAAAATGATAAAAAATTTGTTTGGGTACAGAGTAGCATGACCGTGCAATTGTCATTCAAATTGCGACATCGCTGAAAGCTGAAAATTGGCTTGGGCGGGAAGGTGTCGAAGTGTCTGGTATTGAAGTGGTTAAGTAACAAATCAGGTTTGTTGTCAGATTCAGTGATCCTCTAGCCTTCATAATGGATGCTCTGGTGACTATTTAAGATTATTTCAACCTGATCTACACCAGTTTACCATCCTTCGCTGTCGCTGACCTTAACAGTCTGGCTGTTAAAGCCCAGGTCCTGAGGGACGATGGCTTGTTGGATTCAGGTACCCTACGCTCTTCAAAATGTATTAATGCGAGCCGACTAAATTCTATCCCAGAAAGTTCTGTGAGGGACGAGTGCTCTCTCCAATCTGCTCTGGCCCAGAGTGCTATCAAGACTCAAATATTGGTCTTTTCTGAAGGTCTTGGTATGGAGGTTGCTTACAATATCCTTCCTGTATGCAACTCTGTGACATCTCAACCTTGTTCTTTCGGTACTTCAGAAACCACAGGGATGTTCCTCTTGCCCTTACTCACAAGGTTGTCTTTCTAAATTGTTGGCCTTAAAGTGGTGGGACACCCTGAAAACAAAAACTTTAAAAAAATGTTCGCAACAATTTAAAATGAAAAAAAATAAATATTTTTTTTTTTTTTTTTACTTACCAGAAATGGCTGTTGCTAGGCAGATCGTCCTAATCTGCCTCCTCCAGCGCTGCGGTGATCTTCTCTCCTTCCGTCTTCTAGTGAATGGGGCGCGGTGTGTTATGGGAACTATGTCCCACAACACATCGCGTTTCCCATTCACAAATTAGACTCGCGCATGCGCAGTAGGCCGCGCGCCGACTCGCGCATGCGCAGTAGGCCGCGCGCCGACTCGCGCATGCGCAGTAGGAAACGGGAAGCCGTTTCCCTTACTGAGGATGGCGGCGCTGGAACCGGATCGCCGAGGGACAGCTCGTCCTCCACAACCGACATCGCGGGCGCCCTGGGAGGGTAAGTGTACTTATTAAAAGTCAGCAGCTACTTTTTTTTTTTTTTAGCTGCTGACTTTTAAAAAAAAAAAATGTGTAAGGTGAAAGAACCCTGTCATGTGCTACACTAATTTTGGGCTGTTTTGAGGCTTCTTTTCCCAAGGTCCCCCCCCCCCCCCCCTCTTACATTGTTTTATCTGTCCCTTTTCCCACCATTATCTGAATATATGTTCAGGTTCATCTCCCGTCTCCCTTTCGATAGCCTGACTCCTTACTAGTCATTTGGCAAAATCCTGCTATCAGCTTGCTCTGGGGCACAGGAGAACAAAAGTAAATGCACTCTTGTGACCCTAAAGAGAAGTTTTGTCCATAGTTCTTTTACATGCTAAAGTGATTGTAAAGTCAGAATTTTTTTTTTAGCCTACTGCATTAAGATAAAAAGCCTTCTGTGTGCAGCAGCCCCCCCTAATACTCAACTGAGCCCCTCTCTATCCAGCAATATCCACGAGTGCCTCGGCCATCTGGGACTCTCCCTCCCGATCAGCTGGGACACAGCACCAACGCCATTGGCTCCCGCTGCTTTTAATCAAATGCAGTTGGCCAATAAGGAGAGAGCGGGGTTGGGCCAAATCGCAGCTCTGTGTCTGAGTGGATACAGGGAGCTGCGGCTCGGGTGCCCCATAGCAAGCTGCTTGCTGTGGGGGCACTCAGCAGGAGGCAGGGGCCAAGAGGGACCCGAGCAGAGGAATCGGGGCTGCCCTGTGCAAATTCAATGCACAGAGCAGGTAAGTATGACATGTTTGTTTATTTTTTTAGAAGAAAAAAAACTGACTTTAAAATCACTTTGAATTCGCAGTCTGGTTGTTGCAGGTTTATGACCAAACTACTGCTTAAATTGTTTTTGATGTTGGGGACCTGGCTGTACGGTTTGATAAGGAATGCTTTTATTCCAAAGCTAAGAGAATAGAAGTACAGGTAAGCATTTCAGCTTCACAAATACTGCAGCTGCTGACACTTACCTGTCCCAGGGTCCAGTGATGTCGGCAGCCGAAGCCGAGAAATCGCTCGGTTCTCGGCTGCTGCTGCCGCCATTCTCGTTGAGGGAATCGGGAAGTGAAGTGTTACGGCTTCACTTCCCGTTCCCTACTGCGCATACGTGAGTCGCGCAGCGCAATGAGAATGCTCCGCGCTGTCTCTGGGACCCGTGTGTGTCCCAGCATACAGCGTGGCGGGACAGGAAGAGGCATAGACTCCTGTGGGAGTCTATGCCCGGAAGTGGGTGCAAATACCTGTCTTAGACAGGTATCTGCACCCCCCTCCCCCTGAAAGGTGCCAACTGTGGCACCGGAGGGGGGAGGGTTCTGATGAGCGGAAGTTCCACTTTAGGGTGGAACTCCGCTTTAACTTGGCATCTAAAAGAAAGTAATCCTAAGCTATTTTAAATAGTTATATTGTCTTAACCAGTCATTTTACTTAATATAAACTATTTCAAATAGACAAAAATTGCAGAAACTGTAGGATGTGCAAATTTTTTGGCATTAGATTATTTACTGATGGATTTGTTTTCCTTTTTTCTTTTTAGGCTGGTGATGAAGGTGTTCCAGTTTCAATTATGCTTTGCATTCGGGCACTTCAGATCACCTCAAATGAAAATGATGCAACAAAGACTTCAGTTTGCAAAACAATAGCTTGTCTCTTACCTCAAGACTTGGAGGTGAGAAGAGCCTGCCAGCTCACAGAATTCTTGTTTGAGCCAACCACTGAAGGACTGAATATTTTGGAGGAGCTCTATCTTCAGCCTGATCAAAAGAATGTTGAGGAGTCTAGTATTATTTCAAACTCTTTACGCTGTGAACTACTTCTAGCCCTGAAAAGTCATTGGTTGTTTGATCCAGAGTTCTGGGATTGGAAGACATTAAAGCGACACTGTCTTAAACTTCTTGGGCAAGATGGTTCTGATACAGAGGAGGAGAGCTATGGCGAACCTTCAGTTAATGATCCTGATCTTTTGGATGCTTCTTTGGCTAGTTATAATTATCACGCTGAACAGACAGAAGAAACTCAAGAATATACTTTCAATGAAACTGAAAATGTTAAAGTGAAAAAACCTGTTGGGTCTTCTGAAAGATATAAGCGGTGGTTGCAGTATAAATTTTACTGTGTAATTTGCAACAGAGAAGTAATTGAGGCACGAATACTCCATCATGCTAAAATGCACCTTGAAGATGGCATTTATACATGTCCTGTGTGCGTAAGAAAGTTCAGAAAGAAAGAAATATTTGTTCCTCACGTAATGGAGCATATGAAAATGCCAATGAGACATCGTCAAAAAAAGAAAGAAACTAAGAAACGAGAATCTGCAAAGTCCCCTGAACCTGAACCGGAACCTGAACCTGAGAGTGACCCCGATGGTTATAGGTCATTCAGGGCATTAAGGGACAAAAATTTACAGGATAGAGATGTCTATCCTTGTCCCGGAACTGACTGTTCAAGAGTCTTTAAGCAATTCAAATATTTAAGCATACATTTGAAAGCAGAACACCAAAACAATGATGAAAATGCAAAACATTATTTAGACTTGAAAAATATGAGAGAGAAATGTGGTTTTTGTCGTCGACATTTTATTACAAATTTTCACTTAAGCCAGCACATGAGAATTCATGTTGGTTCCCATCCATTTATGTGTGTTTCTATAGACTGCAATGAAAGGTTTAAAACTGTCAATGAACTGCTTCATCACAAACATACACACTTAGAACTTCAATACAAATGTGAATTGGAAGGGTGCCACTTGGTGTTCAGTGACTTAGGACTACTGTACCATCATGAAGCTCAGCACTTTCGAGATGCTGCATATACATGTACTTTTCCGCAGTGCAAAAAATTTTATTATTGTACGAGTGAATTACAGAAACATATTGCAACACATGTGGCACATTCTGAGAACAGCTTTGGCAATGGGACCGAGTTCTTCAACAACCTAAAAAATGAAGTTGGCAATCCAAATAATTCTTCATGTAATTACCTGCCTTCACTTATTGAAAGAAATATAATGTCTTCTAAGGAAACAGAGCCTGAATCTGAAAATCTTGATGAGGAAAAGCTTGAGCAAGTCAAAACGGAACCCTGCTTGCATCATGGAATGGGTCCACACTGCACATTGAAAAATGAATGCAAAGATCAAATTAATACTGAAAAACTTGACATGGGCACATGCAAAATGAATGATCCAGCCAGTGACGTCAAACAGGAATGCCTAGATAGTTCGGGTGTTGAACTGCTTGAAAAGCCACATGACGCTGAAAGTTTATGTAATGTTACAATGCCAAATGAAGCTCACATAAAAAGTGAAGAGGAGGAGATTCCTACATCTGAAGACTTTACAAAGTCATCCACATCAGAAGACATAATGTTTGAACTTCTTACTAGTTTGAAACAGCTTAATTTAAAAAATGTGGATCCGTGTATTCAAGAAACTATAGCGGATTCCTCTAAAAGCTCTAAAGTAACACAAAATAGAAACACCAAGAAGAAAGAAAAGATCCCAAGCCAGTATATTTCTCAATTATCCTCCAAACCATTTTTCTGTGAATTTAAGGGCTGCAAGTCTGCTTTTGTCACAAAAGCTGCACTTTTATTGCATTATTGTAAAAAGCATGACTATACAAAGGAAAAAGCTCTTAAACTGAACATGTTCCAAAAAAAATTTTCACCTTTTGAGTGCCATATCTGCCAAAGAAGATTTACAAGGCGAACTCTACTTCGCTTTCATTATAAGAGTGATCACCACATGGGGAAGGAAAAGCCGAGAAGAAATGTCAGGAAATTCGATAAAAAGATGAAGCCACGCATTAAGCATCAAAGACGCACAGGTTGCTGGGAAAAACTTCTGACAAATGAGGTCAGCTGCCACAGTAATGTCAGGACATCTCCAGTCCAAGAGGGTTTTATTTCCGAGACGTATGCAGATTCCTTGTCCGATGAGACTGACAGCAGTAATGCTTTTGGTGCTTTAAGACCTGATGATCTGACTTCTTTAGAAGCGAGAGGAACCAGGCGCATTGTAGACAAAGACAAAGATAAGTCTTGTTATGCCTTAAACAAGTATCACAAACCTTTTCACTGCATACATAAATCTTGCAATGCTTCTTTTACAAGTCAGCAAGGCTTAGTTCGCCATTACCAGCTTGTACATCAATATAACAGGGAGTCTTTATGCTTGGAAAAAGACAAGGAGCACAACAAAAAAGAGACAAATAAATGTAGAAGGATATTTACTTGCAAATATGAAGAATGCAAAAAAAGCTTCATTTGTGGTAGAGCGTTGTCTAAACATTACAAAGAATTTCATGATCAGAGTGAAAATGAAGAGAAGGAGGTTGATGGTTTTGACAATGAAAACTACTTGCAATCTGAAACCGAGGAAGAAGCAAAATTTAGTGACGAAAGTGAAAGTGAGGAGTCTGAAATTTACTGTGATGTAGAGGGCTGCACTGCTGTGTTCACAGATCATACAAACTATTCACGACACATGAACCGTCACCGAAAAGTCAACCTTTATGACTGTAGGAGAAAGCGTAAGAAAAAAGTAAAGGAAGTGGATGAAAACTATATTGAGCCCAAGCGCCACAAACGTTTTTTTCAAAGGAAGAATGTAAAGGTTCAAAATAATGCTGGAAAAAAAGAGGAGGTTGAATTTAAAACCAGAAAAGAAGCATTACAGATGTGTGCACAAAATACAGATGCAACACAGTTTCCATGTATGGTTCATGGCTGTTCCTCCGTTGTAAAGTTAGAAAGTAGTATTATTCGACATTACAAGCTAACTCATCACCTAAATCCTGCATTTGTAAGCAATCAAATACGTGAACTGGTTTACTGTGTAAAAAACATTTCTAACAGAGAAGAATTCAGTTCACCAGAAGGCAGTCCTAAAAGCAGTGATCACTTTCAGGATCATAAAACAACCAGGTTAAGTTTACGCAGTAGTAATATTGGCACATCAAATGAGAGAGGTGACAGTTACAAAACCTCTAATAGTGACCTCAGAAAAAATGGCTCTGTGGATAGAGACTTTTATGGAACATCACCACATCATAATAAAATCTCTAATAATGTTAATGAATCTGACATGAGGTCTTCTAACAGGAGAAATGAGGATAGAACTTCTAAGTCTAGTGGAAAAGAAAATATCTCCAGTTTCCATAAAGGTCCTAAAGAGGAAAACTATAAAGAAGTTCCTTCACAAGATCCTGCAGAATCAGACTTGCTTGATTCAACAAAATGCAATCAACAAGATCCAGTACAAGCAGTCATTGAAATAACCAACTTTAAGCCAATGGGCTTTGAATCCTCTTTTTTAAAGTTTCTGCAGGAAAGTAGGAACTCTGATGAAGATAATGAATCGGATTCTGATGAATGGGATTTACCACAAAAAAGCAAACGTCGAAATTCTTTGCAGAATCGAAAACGAGTCTGTAAAGAGCGAAATGAGCGTGAAATATGTTTGCCGTTGGATAAAACTGCATCATCTGAACCCACGTTAGAAAATTTAAGGACAATGTTAGATAAAGCATTGACAGATTGTGGTGACTTGGCTTTAAAACAACTTCACCAGCTTTATCAAAAACCTGTTGTTGTTCTGGAGCGATCAGACTTCACAGCACCTCTAATAGACTTATTCTCTAGCAAAAAAACTGATCAACTGTGTGTGGGTATTTCATGAAATATGCCTGCTCTTAAACGATTGCCAGTATTAATTTGAGAGACTTCAAAGTAACACAGAAGGCTTGCTCATAAATATGAGGGGTACCATTTAGACATTTTGTGCAATTTAGATGTAACATTTCATGAATGTACTTATCTGTGTTCACAATATATTTGGTTTATCTTCCCAGCAGAAAACTGTACTTGGTGCTAGGACATCAGTATAATGGGGCTTCCTTTGACAATAAATGTGCATGATTGTCTGGGATTGTGGGATTTAAGATTTTCATACTTGAATGAATTTGCACTTAAGAGTGCGTTATGTAATATATTGTACACTACGTCTTATATTTTTTGAGTTATGTTTCAATAAATGAAAAACTTTCACCCGTTTTGATGGAGCATTCCAACTTTTTAAAATATATTTTTTTACTAAGACATAAGGCTTTACTTTTTTTTTTTTTTTTTTTTTTTTTTTTTTGCAAGATTTCACTTTTTTTTTTTTTTTTTTTATCCTTTCTTAAATGTAAAGTGCTTTAGAAAGGTCTGCATTTTCTGCACTAAGTGTAGGTTTAGTATGTCATGTTTATTTTCATATTTTGTTTAAGTAGAACATTGAATTAATTTGAATTTTTTTTTTGATGCACTGCAGACATTAATAAATGTTTTTTTCACATAATTTTAAAATGTGATTTTATTTTTTACCCTTGTGTATTTGAAGTATGCTGTAGCTTAAAATGCAAGATTCTTGTCAACACCATTTATACTCTTTGGGTTGAGGCCAGGTTTGCTTGTATATAAAGACTTAAAGTTGTAGAACTTTTCACATCTACTTATAAAGAGAATAGCAGCAGGCTTGTTAGTGCTGCCTTATGCTGGTTTGTGAAAACACTGGACAAAGATGTAACTGTTGGTATTTTTCAGTTGGTTAATATGTTTATCTCGATTCTCTTTGAATTGCACAGTGGGGCATAACATAATTTGTTCCACAATTAAATGCAATATACTACCATTTTTAACAGTGTCTGAACATTCATGTGTCATACAAGTTACTTTTTTGTGGTGGTGGAGGGGACTCCTTGTTTGCATATCTGAAAATTTTGAATATCTAGGAATTCTGCAGTGCTGTCAATTTTCTTTCATAATTAGTGATACTCTTAATTACTGGTTTGTTCTAAGTTTATATTGCTCAACAGCTAATGGTAAATGGGCTGTATCACCGACATCAATCCCAGTTATGTTCAGTGCAACTTTTAACTTGGCTGATTATTGCAAAACTGGCTGTAGTAGTTTTCAGAGTTTTTGCATGTTCTTGAAACCTGCTTTTTATCTTAACTTAACTTCTTTAAATCCTTGTAGAAAAATGATAAACACAACTTTTTTTAAAACACTGGTTTTAATGTACAAATCAAAAAATAGCCCATTAAATGCATAGAAAAAGGAGAATATGGGATCGTGCATTGGCAGTAACCTGTTTTATATAGTATTTACATGTACAAATCTCCTTGCTTTAAAGGTATGTTGGGCCATATGTATGCTTTTAATGTGTGTGTAACCTACAAAGTGCATAAAAAAAGAGAAACGCTGTATCAAATTATTTGGTTTCCACCCTTTGACTTTAGAATCCATTCATATTTTTGCGGTTTGGTGCATTGCAGTGCTATTTATTTTTAATAGCACCCCACCGTATTAAGGCAACACGGCTCCAATGCACATGTGTTGCAGTGCACCACAACTCGTAGCAACAGATTTCTATGAGTTGTACTGCATTTTAAAAAAAAATGCCCCAGCTGATTTTGATCTATTCCTGTGCACTGGCAGCCCATTCAAAATTAATCTGCTGTTTTTAACGTACAACACACGGGAAGAGAACTGTGAAAGGGCCCTTTTAAACGGCAGTAATTCTCCTTTTGGTATACTTGCTCCTTCAGCAGGTAGGTTATTCTGTGAGTTTAGCTCTGTTGCTTCTATCTTTTCTTCTAATTCCAGATGGACTCAGATGTTCAGAGCTCTGCAGGCTCCATAACATCTCAGGACTCCTTTCTTTTTGCTGAAGATGATTCCTTTACTTTGGCTGTATGTTTGGGGTAATTTTTTCGCTGGAAAATTAATCAGATGCCTGATGCATATCTACCTGTACTTCTTTTGATTTTATATTATTTTTTTTTACCAGTATAAACTACCTGTACTTTTAAGTATAAAGGAAACATCCATTCTGACCAAATCCTCAACTCATTCATAAAAATATAACAAACTTTCTGGAGAAGAGACGCTTGAGAGGGAATATGATTTCAATTTACAAATACCATACTGGTGACCCCACAATAGGGATAAAACTTTTTTGCGGAAGGGAGTTTAACCACTTGCCTACCAGGCACGAACACCTCCTTCCTGACCAAGCCATTTTTCAGCTTTCAGCGCTGTCACATTTTGAATGACAATTGCGCGGTCATGCAACGATGTACTCAAATAAAATTTTTATCATTTTTTTCCCACAGATAGAGCTTTATTTTGGTGGTATTTGATCACCTCTGCGGCTTTTTATTTCTTGCGCTATAAACAAAAGAAGAGGGACAAGTTTGAAAAAACATAATATTTTTTACTTTTTATTATAATAAATATCCAATTTTTTTTTTTTTAAACAATTTTTTTCCTCCAATTTAGGCCAATGTGTATTCTTCTACATATTTTTGGTAAAAAAAAAAACGCAATAAGCGTATATTGGTTGGTTTGCGCAAAAGTTATAGTGTCTACAAAATAAGGGATAGATTTATAGCATTTTTTTTTTTTTTTTTACTAGTAATGGCGGCGATCTGCAATTTTTATCATGACTGCGACATTGCGGCGGACATATCGGACACTTTTGACACATTTTTGGGACCATTTACATTTATACAGCGATCCGTGCTATAAAAATGCATTGATTACTGTATAAATGTGACTGGTTGGAAAGGTGTTAACACTAGGGGGCGCTGTAGGGGTTAATATGTTCCCTATGTTAATGATTCTAACTGTGTGGGGGAAGGGGACTGACTGGGGGGGAGGGGACCGATCGGTGTCCCTATGTACAAGGGACACACCATCGGTCTCCTCTCCAGTGACAGGACGTGGATCTGTGTGTTTACATACACAGATCCACGTCCTGCTCAGTTACTGGGCAATCGCGGGTGCCCGGTGGACATCGCGGCCGCTGGGCACGCGCATCGGGTCCCCAGCGACGCGGCGCGCGCGCCCTCTAGTGGCCAAAATGCGAGCGACGTCATATGATGGTGACCCGCCACAAGAGCCACACCGCTCCGCCGTCAATTGACAGTGGGCGGTCCGCTACAGGTTAAGACATGGCCAATCACTAAAATTAGAAGAAAAGAGGTTTAACCTTAAACTGCGTAGAGGGTTCTTTACTGTAAGAGTGACAAGGATGTGGAATTCCCTTCCACAGGCAAGGTTTCAGCGGGGGGAACATTAATAGTTTCAAAAAAAACTATTAAGCACCTGAACATACAGGAATGTACTATGTAATACTGACATAATCACACACATAGGTTGGACTTGTCTTTTTTCAACCTCACCTACTATGTAACTATGTATGTGACTTGATATTGGAAAATGAAAAAACTCATGACACCCATTCTATCTCAGGAGAATATGCGTAAGATCCATAGCATGCTTAGTTGGTGTATGACAAATCATAATTTCATTCTGTGAAATATGTTGGTTGTCAGACTGTAAAACTGGTATAATTAGAAAAATTGACATTGAGGGAGTTTCTATTGGAGTGTCATAAAACCCTATCAGCACACCCCCTAAAACACTTTGCTTGGTTATGTCATTTATGTTTACACCCTCTTCAGGCACCAGCAGCTTGTTCACTCAAATTTTTCCACCAAAATGGTAAGTCAGACCTAATCTGAAGTGAATTGGACTCTGCACAAGGATCAAAAACATGGCAAACTTTGGAAAAAGAAAAAAAAAAAACTTAGTTAAACACAGTCCTCCTTAAAATAGTCCATTACTAATCTTCTAGTTCACCTTCAATCCCAGATCAATTTGCATCTTTGTTGAGCAGAACTTCAAAACAAAACCAAGAGAAGAGCATACAATAAAAACATTTTTTTAAATATAAAACCAAACTTGCACTCACATTTTTCATAGGTAACAGTGCTTTGTACACCAACACAGAGGGGGATTTAATCACTGGGATCATCGGTTAAGTGCGCTAATGTGTTTTGGGGTGTAACCATAAGTATGCCTATGCTGTGTGGGAGAAGGCACTTTGTTAGAATGACAACTTGGTGAAAAATCTAATTTCATTTAATTTTTCAAAACCTTGTGACATAATGTTAGATCTTCAAAATACTGTGCCTCTTACAAAATTTTTTTGGATGCAGCTACTTTCCAAAATGGGTTGTTTTAGGGTAATTTGTACTGTCCTGATATTTTGGGGCCTAAAGAGGTGGTCAGAACATCAGGGTTTTAAATGTATACCATTGTAAATTCTATAACTTTTTATATATATATTTTTTTTTGAATAAAGAAAGGTAGCTGAATATAGTTTATTTTTTAAACTATGAAACCCTATTGAATAGGTTTATAACCGAAAGAACAATTGTTTTTCAATTTCAGTCTATTTTCCTTTTGTGTATTTTAAAAAAACATAGCTTTCAAAGGGTGGCTCCACTTTTGTGGGAAAAAAAAAAAATATAGCATATACAATTGTGACGCAAGTCCTATTGTAATTAAATGTCATTCAAAATTAAATTTTCTTTTCAATCTGCAGCTCTGTAATTTACTGTGAAATGCAATATGGCTACCTGGAGGTTCTGTACACAAAATGCCCCCCCAGATATGTTTTGTTTCCCGCTTGTGTGATTTGCTCACTGATTTTCCCAGAAGTCTGCACTAAGATGCACGTCAGATTTTAGGCATCCCTTGCAACAAAAGTGTCATTTTTGTTAAGCTACTAACAGTGGGAAATTATATCTAAAGGGACGCAGACCCTGCAATTTTCCTCAGACCTTTGCAGGTGCAGAAGCTGGTTGATTAAGAAACCACTAACATTACACTCATGCACATGGGCACAGACAAACGCACATGGATATCTTCAAAGTAGGAATCTGAAACAAAATTTGTACATAGATCCTACAGGGGAATATTTTTTTCTCAACAAAAGGAGTTTGTTTCAATACCACCAAAAGGAAGCTCCGCTTGACTCAAAAAATTATGCAAACTATTTTTTTAATTATTACAACATTGAAAAATGGCCTAGTAGTAAAGGAGGTGAAACCTGTTGGTACCCAAGTGCTAAAGATTGTAGAATGGTTTATTCTACTAAACCAAGAGTACATTTTTCTGATCATAGGCTTCAAGAACTGAAAGGGTTTTCTGTGGGAGAGGCAAGTATTTTAGTAAGAACTGGGAATGAACAACTACTGAGATACCAATTCCCCAGATATCTTATGAAGTGGGACATTTTTGTAAAGGAAAGTCTGAGTTATTAAATAATGACTCCCTTTCTAGGAATCCTCCAGGACAGTCACACGCGAGATTGGCTCCACCTCCTACAGGTAACGCAAGCATAGATGTATTTAAAAGGCCACCCACAGGTGGCCCCTATATGTGAACCAATGCATATAGAAATAAGGGCAGGAATCCATCATCCTAGAGGATTCCTGGAAAGGGAGTTATCCGGTAACTCAGACTTTCCCAAGTCATCCGTCAGGACGGTCACATGAGACCCCAACTGTGCATACCTAGGGTGGGACTACTGCTTGAGGGACCTTGTGACCAAAGGCCAGATCTTGGACGGAGACCAGATTGATCCTGTAGTCCAGATGGCTGCTTTGCAGATCTGCTCAATAGAGGCTCCAGCCCTCTTGGCCCATGAGGTAGCAACTGGAGTGCGTGAAGTGAGCTTTCAGACCCAATGGACAGCTGTGGTTTTGAGCTGTGTAGGCCATTTCTCCCGTCATTCTAATACATCTAGCTATAGAATTTTTGGATGCCGGCTTCCCCTCATGTGTGCCTCCAAATAGTACGAAAAGGTTAGGTGCTTTCCCGAAAGATTTGGTGATCAAGTAACGCCCTCCCCCCCCCCCCCCGCACTCACCCCTCCATGGCGATGGTCTACCCCTGCACTCGCCCCTCCTCAGCTTCCTTGGGAGAAGCCGGATATTAATTTGCTATTGTCACAAGTGGGTGGGTTCGGGGTGCAATGCTCTTTCACATGGAGCAGACTGTCAAGCACATCTGCGTGCTCAGCGAAGGATCTGTCTGCTGATCCCTGCTGAGCAGCCCACTATTCTATATGGGGCGGTCGGATGGAAAGGAACCGTCTGTCCAGTTCCTTCAATACCATCCGATCTGCTAGATAAATGGGATGGAAAGGGACCGCTTGTCCAGTTCCATCGATTCCATCCCATCTATCTAGCAGATTGAATGGTAAGGGACCGCCTGTCCAGTTCCATCGATACCATCCGATCTGCTAGACAGATGGGAAATGGGATCTCCATCCCTCTGTTGGACTGTTCTTGATCGGATGCAGGCGGGTGTAAATGGACACGTCCATTTACATCAGCCTCTCCATTGAGAACAGTGGGTGGTCCGATTGGGCCTGCCTAAAAAAGACAGGCAGATCCGATTGGTGTGCTTTGTGTGAAAGGTGCCTAAGGCCTTGTTAACACAGGGCATACACAGCGTACCTTTACAGGGATGCACAGGTAGTCCCATTGATGTCATTTGGGATGTAGCAGCACCTGCATAAACAGAGCCGTTGCTCCCAATTTTACATCCATGTAGGGCCGCATGCATGTCCCTGAGCCCACACTCTGTGTTCGGGGTCATGTACCCACACAGACATCAGATTGGGAACAGCAGCTATGCCTTTGCAGCCGTTGCAGCAGTCTTCTGGCCAGGTGCTTTCAGAAAATGTATGGTTTGGGGTGTCTTTTACAAATTCTGAAAGCTCTAAGTGAAAAAGGAAAACCTCCCATATATTCACTATTTCTCAAAAAGGCGCAATTTTAAAATTTACAAAGATTTATTTTTTAACTCCAATACGGGTTAACCACCTCAATACAGTGCACTTGCCTTCCTGCCCGGACCAATTTTCAGCTTTCAACGCTCTGTTTAAATGACAATTACTCATGCAACACTGTACCCATATGAAGCTTTCATCCTTTTTTTCACACAAATAGCTTTCTTTTGGTGGTATTTAATCACTAGTGGTTTTTTATTTTTTGTGCTATAAATAAAAAAACTTAAATTTTGTGACAAAATGCCTTTTTTCTTTATCATAAAATTTTGCTAATTTAGTAATTTTTCTTCATAAATTTTGGCCAAAATTTATACTGGTACATAGCTTTGGTAAAAAATAACCCAAATTGGTTTTTATTATTTGGTCTACAAACTGGTGCCAATCACTGAAAATTGATCACATCTGATCAGGCCTTCAGTACATCAGGTGAATCTAATTTTTTAGACACTAAGGCCACTTTCACACTGAGGCGCTTCTAAACTGCCATTAAAAACCCTGAGCGCTTTTGAAGAGCTTTTCAGGCGCTTTTGAAGAGCTTTCCATTAATTTCAATGGGATGGGGAGTTTTTCACAGCCCTGCCAGCGCACTGCCCCAGTGTGAATGCGTTCATTGATTTTAATGGAAATACGTTTTCCTGAGCTTTTTAGGCGCTGTTTTTAGCGTGAAAGCGCCTCAGTGTGAAAGTGGTCTAACAAGTCAGGAAAGTACAAATACCCCCCAAATTACCCCTTTTTAGAAGATGGACATTCCAAGGTATTAAGTAGCATGGTGAGTTTTTTTTTAAGTTGTAATTTTTTCCCACAATTATTTGCAAAATTACGATTTTTTTTTTTTTTTTTTACAAAATTATCAGTTCTCACACCGCATATGCATACTTCAAATTTACACCCTAAAAAATACATTCTGCTACTCTTCCCGAGTATGGCGGTACCACATATGTGTGAGACTTTTACACAGCCTGGCCACAAAGGACCAACAGTGAAGTAGCACCTTCAGGCGTTCTATGAGCATAGATTACACATCTAATTTCTCAACCACCTATTACACTTTTGATGGCCCTGGCGCACCAGGACAATGGAATTGCCCACAAAATGACCCCATTTTGGAAAGCAAAACCCCCCAACGTATAATCTGAGGCATAATAAGTCTTTTGAACGGTTAATTTTTTTCCAGAAGTTTTTTTGAAAATTTTTTTTTTTTACACACCGTTGTCAATTTATAAGATATGTCTTAACACATAGCATGTATATAGCAACAATTCAAAAACAAACAAGCAGCGCCAACCTAAGTGCCAGACGGGACTGCACAGCGCAAAAGGATTACCCCTTTTTGGAGCCCCATCACCTAGTAGACTGTCCACCTTCACATCATGATATGCCTGTTTTTATACAACACAATGAGTGTATTTCTACTACAATCAATTAAACGTGTGTCATATTACTGCACTTAGGTTGGCGCTGCTTGTTTCTGTTTTTGTATTCCTCTCCAAGGTGTCTTCTGCCCTTCAACATGCTGCCTCCCGCCTTGTGCTAGTAATCCTCTCCCTGGGGTCATATACCCAGGCTATATACATTCACAACAATCCCATTTACATTAGGAGTTATTTATTGAAAAACGAATTACTGACTCACTGCTGTCTTTAAAGCGGAGCTCCACCCTAAAGTGGAACTTCTGCTTATCGGATCCCCCCCCCCCTCCGGTGCCACAATTGGCATCTTTCAGGGGGGAGGGGGGTGCAGATACCTGTATAATACAGGTATCTGCACCCACTGACGGGACTAGCATGCCCACCCCTATCCGAAGATGCCTGTTGTGTCTTGGGAAACATACAGTTCCCAGGACACAACGGGGACCAATAAAGACGCGCAGCGCGACATGCGCATGCACAGTAGGGAACCGGGCAGTGAAGCCGCAAGCTTCACTTCCTGATTCCCTGACAGAGGATGGCGGCGGGGGCAGCCGAGAGACGAACGATCGATTGTCATCTTCTGCCGACATCGCTGGAACAGGCAAGTGTCTATTTATTAAAAGTCAGCAGCTGCAGTATTTGTAGCTGCTGACTTTTAAAAAAAAAAATTCAGGTGGACCTCCTCTTTAACAGAATCTGATCCCTGGATATTATTTTAACCATTCCCCTTCCCTCTACCCCGTCCCATCCCTCCCTTAAAATATACCTATACACACAGTTTTTGTCCTTTAGCGCAACAAAAAATTTGTTTTTTTTTTATTTGCATATAGCAACAATTGCACCCCAACATACATTCTGCTACTCTTCCCGAGTATGGCGATACCACATGTGAGTAATAAAAAATAGTGATTTTGCGCTAAAGTGCATCAAATAATATATATGTGAACCAGTCTATAGCCCAATATGTGTAATAAATAGTCACTAAAGGCTCAAAAACGTGGTAATGAACACATAAAATAAAGAAATATCATATAGTGGATGTGGCACTACTTTGAGGAAGTGAAACTACCTCCCCCCCCATGTGTGGAACGGATTTGATCACTTGACTGGGAGACACCTAAGGAGGGATCTGGAATTACAGCTGATCATCTATACTGGCTCTGATGCGTATTCTGATCGTTTGAGAGGTGAGAGGCTAGCGAGCACCATTCAGGATTAGGTCCTCACCACCCAACACCCCCCACTGTCTGAAGATAGTCTGAATCACTATTTTTAAGGATATTCGAGACTTTGAGAGTGTCATCCTAAGGGGGTCACCACTATCGTGTTTCTTCAGTCATATAATCCTCTGATGGACTCGATTTTATACAATTATTTAAATTAATTAATTAATATATTTAAATTTATTATTAATTTATTTCCATTCATTCAGACTTATATTTATTCATCTTTATTATACTGTGGTTTTCATGGTCTACGTTTTTAGTATTTTAATACTTGCACTGATTTTGATATTTTGGATTGTATCAGCTTTATTTAATATTTGGAGTTTAGCACTTGATGCACTTTTTAATCATATTTTTATGTGATTATCATTGCCACATCCACTATATGATATTTCTTTATTTTATGTGTTCATTACCACGTTTTTGAGCCTTTAGTGACTATTTATTACACATATTGGGCTATAGACTGGTTCACATATATATTATTTGATGCACTTTAGGGCAAAATCACTATTTTTTATTTCTTGTACGGGTTTGTGTTTACTCTTAGATTTTGCAGCTTGGTTTAGGAATTTTTTCCACATATAGCATCAATGTTCACACCTATTTATAATTAATTTTGTATTCACTCACTCATTCACTTTATCAATATAGTTTCTAGTTCATTAAAATAGCGCGAAGGACACCTACACCCATTTTGGATACCACATGTGAGACTTTTACACAGCCTGGCCACATAAAGGCCCAACATTGAAGTAGTACCTTCAGGCTTTCTAGGAGCATAAATTACACATCTCATTTCATTCCTACCTATCACACTTTTGAAGGTCCTTGAGCACCAGCCCAGTGGTATTACCCATAAAATGACCCCATTTTGGAAAGCAATCACACCAACGTATATTCTGTGAGGCATGGGCTGCAAATAGGTACTCTGATGGCCTGTGAGGCAAAAGGAAAATTCTGGATAGAATAGCCTTTATTTGTAAAAAATACAAACCACAGCAGAAAATGGGACCAATGAGCTGACGCGTTTCACACTTAACAGTGCTTGGTCATAGCTATGACTAAGCACTGTTAAGTGTGAAATGCGTCAGCGCATTGGTCCCATTTTCTGCTGTGGTTTGTATTTTTTACAAATAAAGGCTGTTCTGGAGTGCGGCTGTCCAGAATTTTCCTTTTGCTTCATTTGCTATATGCTTAGCCTGCACCTGGTATTCCAGCTCTGAGGAGAGTCTAGCATCCACATATCCACCTGGAGCGGTGATCCCTTCCCCCTTCGCTGCTGCTGGATTTTACTATGATGGCCTGGTGACAGGTACTCTGGGCTACAGATAGGTACTCTTGAATGATGAATGGTATTCGGGTACTCTGAAGGGCTGTGACAGGTACTCGTATGGACTGTAACAAGTACTCTGGTACTCAGATGGACTGTGACAGGTACTTTGGGTGGTGACGGGTCCTCTTTATTGGGGGAGGGAATCGGTGTGATTGGTGTACACAGCAAGTGGTAACGAGATGTTACCGCAATCTCCTCGCTTACGATCGGTGTGTGAGGAGAACCTGGTAACATCTCGTTACCACGGTTTGTTGACCTTTAGTGATCGGCTATGAAAGGATCACAGCCGATCATGTGGTAAACAGCCACTGGCCAATGGCTATTTACCTGCGTCAGTGACTAGCAGTATTCCCGGGAACACACCGACGTACACGCTCGATCGCGCGCATGCACCGTGCAAAGTGGGGCGGTACCACCTGTGATTGGCCGTGACTGACTTCATCACAGCCGATCACGTGGTAAACAGCCATGCCCAATGGCTGTACACCCCACTCGGCGAGCGGTGTCTCCGTGACACGCTGCCACCGAAGGCACAGGGATGCGTGCATTCGCTGTTTAAATGGACGGACGTCATATGACGCCCACCCAGAACAAGAGCTGTGCCACCTGGCCTTCATATGACTGGCAGCAAGCG
>CM053027.1:316303950-316358561 GCA_028564925.1 Lithobates sylvaticus
CTCCTCTTCCGTATCGGAAATTACGTAAGTGCGCCTTACGTGTTTCGTCATAGGACGTTTTTAAAGGCGATGCCATCTTACTCCACCTCACGGTATTTAAGGCAGGCGCTGATGCGTGACCCTCCCATATTTTAATCAGCTGGTGAGCCAGCCCATACGAACAAGTTCAAAGCCACGGACCCGCCCACCCACATCTCCCCCTCTGTGCTATAGAGGCTGACGGGCGTAAATAAATAACTTAAATGTGGAACCGTCCACAATCGGCACGTACAAGTGCCGCAGATCCCCAGCTAGAATATGCAGTCTTGCATCTCTGCTTGCCTTTTAGAAAAAAGAGAGTGCATCAATAATTACACAGGTGCATACAATTAAACCACATTGTATATAATTGATCAACATTATAATGCAAGGGTAAGGCATATACATAAAGTCCATCAAAGTCAATTAGACAGGAGATAGGCTTGGTGGTAGGTGCAGGTATTACATCTAAAATGAAACCCAAACACCTTTCCACCGTATTATATACCAAACCCAGCTACTGCCCTGTAAAACTCATTGTAAGAGGGAAAATTAATGCTAACTTAGGAGGGGGGTATACAAAAAAGAAGGAAGTACTAATCATAACCATAGTAGAATGGCACTAAATTCCCTTTGGAGGATACTCTATGAGCAGCCTATCTAAAGAAATAGGATAATAGGTATGTGTGTATATATATCATTTTAATTTTATTATTAAAAATACCATCCCCGACATCCCAATATTATCTCTATGGATGGTAGGGGTTTGAGCCAAAAATACGGATAGATCAGAAAGCTACACTTTGCAAATTGTCAGTGATCTTGGAGTTCCAGAAAATGCCATCCCATATATTGAGTAGTATTCGATCTATAACCATTACTAAGTCTCTATGATCATTGGAAGACTTGGTCCAAAGGATTGTGTATAAAACACTGGAATACCTCATATCCTTATAAAGGGAGGGTTTGCAATTTATTTCACCTCCTCCATATATAACTACTGTAGGATATAAAATCCGTCATATGATAACATATCCACCGGCAGCCATGGACAAAGGGTCCCATAAAAAGAAAGAAAAGGGAAGAAAAAGAGGGGATCGCGGTCATAAATGTATCATGTAAGTTTGTGGCCAGTACATCCCCCCACAAGCTCCAAAAATTGGGTATAAATTTACCATTATATGTACCCGCCTGGTGCAGCACCAACAGCTTAAATGGGGGAAAAAATGATCTCAATCCCCAACCTTGGATTATGGGTCAGAAATAAATAGATAAACCAATATCAAGAATCTCACACAGATAACTTAATTGAGTAATAATTCCCTAAGGAGACCCTAATTTTTGTCTCCCAGATGGTTTAATTTTGCCCCATATGGAGATATATATGTGATACCCAGAATGGTCAACCAAAACATACCCATTTGCTAGTCTAAGGGTTCGCTATGAAGCAATTTAAATCTATCTCTAGGTTGAGGCCTTTAGGGGCAAGAGAACCCAGCCTATATATCCAGCCAGTCTCATTTCTGTAGATGAGGGTATGCTTATTACCCCCTCTCCAGTGGTCATCTATATGGTCAATACCATAGAAAATGAGCCCGGAGGGGTCCCTATGGTGCACCTCATCGAAGTGGCACGAGAGATTGTGTTTTGGGAACCCTTTCTGGATGTTGTTAATGTGCTCTCTGATTCTTACAGAGGGCGGGTGGTTCTGCCTATATACTGTAAGTGGCATGGGCACTCGATGACATAGGTGACGTGCGTGCTGTGACAGGTAATCAATTGCTTTATTTGATATTCTCTCTGGTCCACTGTAGACTTAAACATTACTTTTTTCCTCGGTTGTCTTTTGCTGACCCTACAGGGTAGGCATCTTTGACACCTATAGAATCCCTTCATGTGTGCAAATATTTTGACTGGTTTTGGGGGGTCGATAACATTGTGCACAATGTGGGTACGAAGATTGGGCGCTTTCCTGTAGACAAATCTAGGTTTTACAGGGAGGATCTTAGACAGAGTACGGTCCTCTTTAAGGATGGGCCAGTATTTATTGATAATACTCTCAACAGACCTATACTGGTTGTTTTTTTTTTTTTTTCTGTTCACTTAACAGGCCACATTTTATTTATTATTTGTTTTATATACCGTGTGGTGGTAGGTGTTCTACACCAGGTTGAATGGTGGGTAAATATTTTTATAATTTCAGAGGTTACCTTGAGTATTTTTACGTATTGTGTGTTCCATAGTTATTTTTACTGACTACATCATCAGGGAGCGCCATCGTCCCCAGTTATCATTTTAATTTACATCTCATTGGCTCCCTAAGGGGTCCAATTAGGGGAGGCTGCATACCTTTGTTTTTTTTCTACTAAGTGCGGATATTTGTTGTTTTACAGTAGTGAAGAGGTCTATACGTTTCTGAGCATGACAGTGAAGAGGAAGTCACTCATCTGTCCGATTCAGGCTCAGAATACGATCCTGTAGACAACAGCGGCTCCATGACAGATAGCTCTGACGACAGAGTTGTGGTCCCTGCCAAGGTCCGGCGTACCAGACCCCGATCTTCTGCTGTTGTAGAGGTGCAAGAACCGCAGGGCTCTCGTATGGAGCAGAGAAGTACTAGCGCCGCTATTCCTTCTGGTGAACTGGCAAGCACCAGCGGCCTAGTACACCCTGGTCGTACATCCAGCACTGCAGTATCAAGTGGTGACGTGGCGAGTCCCACAAGTGCAGTTCAAGCTGGCGAGGGGGCAAGCACAAGTAGTGTCCCGCTGGCACCAAGAAGACAGACAGGCCCGTCGTGTCCTTCCTGCAGAATTTGCGAATCCGAATTGGGAGCCCACCACTTCTGCAGCACCCGTACTTCCCCTATTCACTGGCCAACCTGGCATTCAGGTGGAAACAGTTGATTTTACGTCACTTGATTTTTTTCGCTGTTTTTCACGAACATCTCTTTAGATCTATTGTGGACCAAAGCAATTTGTATGCTGGTCAATTGATCGCCGCTAATCCCCAGTCCTCCCTTGCCAGAGATTGGAGACCAATTATGGTCTCCAAATTTAAGACCTTTCTGGGCCTATCCTTCAATATGGGCATAGTTCAAATGAGTATGTTGCGGTGATGCCCGTGTTCTGTGCTTCCATGGCCAGGGCACGATATGAGCAGATTTTGCGGTTCATGCACTTCAACAACAATGGACTCTCGTTCTCGTGGAGAAATTCGGCCCCTCGTAAACCTCTTCAACCAACGTTTTGCAGACTTGTTTACGCCCCATCAAGTTGTCTGCGTTGATGAGTCCCTGATTACGTTTTCTGGCCGCTTGTCATTCAAACAGTATCTTCCCAGCAAGCGTGCCAGATACGGTTCAAGATGTATAAGCTCTGTGACAGGGCCACAGGCTATACATGTAGTTTTATGGTTTACGAGGGAGGAGATAGTCACGTAGAGCCGACAAACTGCCCTGACTACATAGGAAGCGCTGGCAAGATTGTGTGGGACTTGGTGTCACCCTTATTCGGAAAGGGGGACCATTTGTATGTGGACAATTATTACACGAGCGTGCCACTTTTTAGTCACTTGTTTGATCATCAGATTGGAGCATGTGGCACCGTGCGACCTAATCGCCGGGGCTTTCCCCATCGGCTTGTAGATTCCCGTCTTAGGCTGGGGGAAGAGAGCCTGCTTGAAGTGTAATAACTTGCTTGCTATGAAGTGGAGGGATAATAAGAATGTTTTTGTTCTTGCCTCCCTTCATGCAGAAGGGACGGTCCAAATTACTACGGCGACTGGTGTTAAAAAAGTCACGTGACATGTGATGCATCGTGTCGGGAGGAGCCAGTGACGTCATCCTAAAGTATCTCTGTGGAACACAGCGGGCTGTGTGAGGAATGCTCTGAGCGGCTGATTGTTCGTAAGCGCTGGCATTAATCTTTTCACAAGTGAGTGGATCAGCTTGTGTTTGATGATCCGGTTTAATGATCATTGCGCAATGATTGCTTTCTCTGCTTTGTTTTAATGACATATACGCAACTAAGAACCAGAGGAATTGATGATAAAAGTGAAAACTCATAGGAGGATTGAGTAGGAACATCTGAAGTACTGTGGATATTGTTTTCATGTGATGAGAAGAGCAACATTTGTGGAAATGGACTGAGTTTTTTTCATTAACATTGTTACAGTGTAATACCGGGACTAATGTGAACCTGATCATTTTTAATTTATATCCATATATTTTTCTTGGAGCTTGTGAAGGTGCATGTAGTAATTTGTTTTTTTTTTTATGTACAGCACTTTATTTATAATATTCACTTGATTGTGGTATGATTTACATATAGTATGTATTATTATAGCACTCAGCACTTTATTTCTTAACCACTTGACCACTGGGCACTTAAACACCCTTAATAACCAGACCAATTTTCAGCTTTCGGTGCTCTCACATTTTGAATGACAATTACTCAGTCATACAACACTGTACCCATATGAACTTTTTTGTCCTTTTTTTCACATAAATAGAGCTTTCTTTTGGTGGTATTTAATCACTGTTGGGTTTTTTATTTTTTGCGCTATAAGAAAAAAGACTGAAAATTCTGTAAAAAAAAAATGAATTTTTCTTTGTTATAAAATTTTGCAAATTTGTAATTTTTCTTGATAAATTTTGGCCAAAATGTATACTGCTACATATCTTTGGTAAAATAAGTACAAATTGGGGTATATTATTTGGTCTTTGTGAAAGTTAGAGTCCACAAGCTATGGTGCCAATATCTGAAAATTGATCACACCTGATGCACTGACGGCCTATCATTTCTTTAGATCCTAACATGCCATAAAAGTACAAATACCCCCCAAATGACCCCTTTTTTGGAAAGTAGACATTCCAAGGTATTTAGAAAGAGGCATGGTGAGTTTTTGAAGTTGTCATTTTTTCCCACAATTCTTTGCAAAATCAACATTTTTTTTTTTAACAAAATTGTCATTGTACCAGGTTATTTCTCACTCACAGCATATGCATACGACAAATTACACCCCAAAACACATTCTGCTATTACTCCCGAGTATGGCGATACCACATGTGTGAGACTTTTACACAGCGTGGCCACATACAGAGGCCCAACATGCAGGGAGCACCATCAGGTGTTCTGGAGCACCCAGGACAATTCTGACATTTCTCTCCTACATGTAAAAATCCTCATTTATTTGCTAGAAAATTACATAGAACCCCAAAACATTATATATGTTTTTTAGCAAAGACCCTAGAGAATACGCCAAACTTCGCTACTTAAAAATCCCCATAGGCGACGGTTTAAATTTTTTTACTGGTTACATGTTTTGAGTTACATAGGAGGTATAGGGACAAAATTATTCTCGCTATAACGTTCGCAGCGATACCTCATGTGTGGTTTGAACACCGTTTTCATATGTGGGCGGGACTTGCGTATGCGTTCGCTTCTGCATGCGAGCACACGGGGACAGGGGCGCTTTAAAAAAAATATATATATATTTTATTGTTCATTTTACTTTATTTTAGTTTGACACTTTTTTTTTTTTTTTTTCCCCAAAAATTTTTTGGATCACTTTTATTCCTATTACAAGGAATGTGAACATCCCTTGTAATAGGAATATGGCATGACAGGTCCTCTTTACAGTGAGATATGGGGTCAATAAGACCTCACATCTCACCTCTAGGCTGGAAAGCCTGAAATAAAAAGAAAACGATCCTGGCTTTGATCATAGCGAGTATCGCAGGGTATGGCAGAGTATTGCAGAGTATTGTTTGGGTATTGCAGAGTATTGTTTGGGTATTGCAGAGTATTGTTTGGGTATTGCAGAGTATTGTTTGGGTATTGCAGAGTATTGTTTGGGTATTGCAGAGTATTGTTTGGGTATTGCAGAGTATTGTTTGGGTATTGCAGAGTATTGTTTGGGTATTGCAGAGTATTGTTTGGGTATTGCAGAGTATTGTTTGGGTATTGCAGAGTATTGTTGAATAATAGCAAGGAAGAAGGGACTTGGACTTTTTAGGCACCGTACGACAGTGTATTTAAACAAAGTATTTATTTCTTAAAAATAAATACAAAACACTTAAAACATTTTTTCCGCCAACATTGATATACCATGTAAATAACCGCAACTGCATCCTAATAAACATAACCATTAGGATAAATATAAACCAACTAGTGAAGTTGACTATCCATATGTCATAGAGTGACGATGAGGCAGGGATGCAGTAATGGCGGTGATGTCATCACATAACAGGACAGATAGCTTTACATGTTTCGCGTCTAAATATACGCTTCATCTGGAGCTAAAAGTTAGGTAACTAGCGGAAAATGAATGACATAATGAATATACATACAATATAAATTTAAATTATACATATTATTTCAAAGGGATTAGATAACATTCAATACATGTGAAGTACGCGCTAAAATACTTAAATCTATGTATTAATTTGTCTAGTCCCTATAATGTTATTAGTCTGTTAAACCTATGAGCGCATGCTACTGTTAATATCACAATAATACGAGGTTAGCTATGAAGCCAAACACACGGCTAGGAATAATCAAATATTATTTATTTCCCAATAATCAAGAACGCTAACATAAAGTATTAAAAGACATTACAATATCACAAAGCTTACAATCAAATCATATAATATAAGAATATCAAAGATACTTATCACAGGGCCCTCCTTGTAGTCTCGAAAGATGGCCGCCAGACCATGAGGTGACTAGAGACATCCTCTCAAGACCCCATTCCCAGCAAAACAGGAAGAGGAGCTCTCTGCGAATTCCTTTTACCAAGCTCACTCATTCAAACTCCCACACCCACTCAAAGTCACCCCCCCTTTGCCTTTCAGGTATCCATAGCGACCTTATAGTAACCGTCTAATTACACATGTCACAGCAGGTGGGCTACAAAGCTTTTGGTGTGTCTTCCAGCCTGGCTACATTCCAATCCAGGGAATGCCTTCTGTCCTCAAAGATATTGGGAATGTGATATTACATGAGTTCATATTGAATCCAACATATGCCGCTTTGCGACTGAAAATCGCATAAAAACCCTTCTTCAGACACGGTTCCTATTGAACAGTCCATAACTGTTTTGTCCCTGACATGCGTTTCCAAACCAGTATCCATAGAACAGTCCTTTAAACGTCTTAACGTGTTGTATTTTTACAACGTGTCCCTGACATGCGTTTCCAAACCAGTATCCATAGAACAGTCCTTTAAATGTCTTAACGTGTTGTATTTTTACAACGTGTGCAGAAACAGCTCCTATGGAACAGTCCATTGTGGTCTTACCATGTTATGCTTCCCAACACGTGCCGCTTTGCCACTGAGTAACACATCCTTCTTCAGCGACAGCTTCCATGTCACCAGTATGTATCTTTGGTATCTTCTCCTTTCCGGTGTCTTCAGGACGGATGCAGTACAGGCAAGGGGTGTCCATTCATTCACCATTCACCAGTATACATTCAGAGCAACATATCAAACAGCTCTCAAACACTGATCTATTATCTAGATAAGTCTTGAGGAGGGCCTTATTCACCCACATTGATAACCTACAATACTCATAGGTCACACTATACCATAATATAAATCGACTTATTACCATACTATATACATATATATGTGTCCCGTCCATTTACGCACCCCGCTCCCAACCCTATAACCCTTTACTGTACATATGGGTTGGGATTAGGCAGGCTTGCTCACAACGGTATTGCAGGGCTCTGACTTGGCAGCAAGGTCTCTAATTTGAACACAGAGACCCTACCGTCAATTCGTCCCTCAACTTGCATAGACAAATGGGAGGTCCTTCTATATAAATACCGAGTCTAATATCACACATATAAATCTGCAAAAATGATTAAACAAAAAAAAAACACACACTTCCATCCCTGTGCCTGGATTTCAGAGACCATGCCCAGGGTATACCATGCACCTCTACCTATGGTTAGGTTCAAGGAACCTTCCAGTTTTATGACTAGCGTTACATCGGTATTCTTTAGGACAAAGAAATAAACTCGTCTATGTCCCAAACGACACCCAGGTGCTTCCTCCCCAGCAATGATCCCTGAAATAACTTCCCAACATTTTTATGTTCACCACCATGATGTATTGACCCGGCATACAAAGGACATCATGGTCAGGCTTCCGACCGAGGGAAGTATCAACCTGCTTCCATCTCCTCTGATCACATGTGGGTGATTTAGCCTCAAATGCGACAAGATAGAATCCCCAATCAGTAAGCCCATTGATGCCACCAAATACACAGCCCAAGTCCGCACTTCTGTATATGGGATCATACAGCCCAACACCTTTCACCATCCAAACTGGTACAGCCCATCCAGGCATTCGACCACCATTTTGGATTAGTGTAATCGACGTGTTGTGGCAGAGTCTTACTGAGCGGTGATGTTAACTCATCAGGCCACTGCCCTTTAAACAGAGATTGCCCAATCAGCTTGATGCTGGTTGACACTTCCGCCCGTCACTGCGTGTACGCTAGAGCCCATAACCGATTTCTATCCTGTACCCTCACACCCTCCACCAACCTCTCAATATGGTTCACCAAATCTGGAGCTAATTTACCCTGGGTATTTTGTGAATGTTATTAAGGATGCCACCAATCTCTCTGAGTGACAAAGTCCCGCTCAAGCTATGGCTGAGAGTTTGTTCCTCAGGATACCGATGTCTACTCCATTACCAACACCCATCCCAGTTCCTATTCCCCCAATATAGTGCTGAATACATGCCTCCTCTTGTGGTTACTCCTCAGAGATAAGCATCCTGCATGCACCTTATTCCGTGTCCGCACATCTCTGGGAGTAAGTCACTGGTACGATGACAGCACTTGATTCAGCGTATACTCAGCAAATATAGGGTAATAAAACCACTGTGAGATGTCGCAGCACCATGTGGTGAAGGCATATTGTACTCTGGTAGTCAGCGTTTGCTCCCTTTATCTATCGGAGCATGCTCCTGTGTGTATACACTGGCATTCCCTGTGCAGGGTTTCAACTTCTCAGGTGAGACCTCAACCAGGCGCATCTCCCCCAGACAAGGAAATGTTCACCCCATTGATGTGTCACCTGACACCCTCTAGTCCGGCCAACAGACACCTTATTATGTATAAGTGCTCGCCTCCTGGGTACCTGCACCATATAAACTCCGTTACGTCAATACATGTCATACATTACACAACTTTCCTTATTTCAACTCCTCCCTCCAACAAAAAAAACATATATATTTTACATTTCCATGTTCTGATGGATTGGATGTGTTATACTCCTTTCCCAACCTCCAACCCATTGTACGTATATTAATAACACGTTTGCATTCATCAGGAGAGAGTCCAGCAAAAAAAAATGTTTCAAGTCTTATTGATAGGCACAGTCTTTCAGATTCAGCACCAGATCGTCCATAGGAAAAGAAAAGTGTTAAAGTGAATCTTTTTGTTTGTCCCGTCTCTCCTGATATTTAGTGGAATAAATTTGGGGCGTGGTATGGCACAGACAAACTGCCAACCAGATGATCATCTGTCATCCATTTTTCCAGAACCTTTCCAATCTCGCTCCACCAGGATTCTGGAATTGAAAAACAAGAGCAGAATCAAATTCTTATCCATAATATCTGCTTGCTTATTACATTTATCTCCCTCCTTGGAACCCAGGAACTTAGTATTCCTGGCTTCTGCAATTTGATCAAACTATCAAAATAACCATGACCTCTTTAGGCAGAACCCACTCTAAAATGGATCCCCACGGTATGGTCAAAACTTAAAAAAACGAACGTCACTGTTGTTTCTCAAAAATTCTCAATTTAAAAACGCAAAAAAGAAAAACAACCAATGCATTTATCTTTATCTTACGATCTATGCACTAACTTTATCTTACGATCTATGCACTAATTCCCCTTTCAGGTGTATAAAGCCTAAACCTTTTGGAGCTTTTTACACCTGAACAAAACAACAATAAAATAGTTGACTAAGCCAATACCCAAAAACAACAAAAAAAAAAAAAAATATGTTTTTTTTTTTTTTTTTTTTTTTTTTTTTCCAAAAAAAACAAAAATTTAAAAAGGAATAAACATTAAAAGTCTGGCCATTATCACCCAAGAACAACATGACAAGACAACCACCATACAACAATGACAAACACTCAACTTTTAAAGACATCCATGGATTTTCTCCTGAGAAGAGTACATGTTTCTTTTTTTTATCTGAAAGACAATAAGTTAATGGGAAAAACAACACAAACAAAACATTTGTAACTTCATCACAACATCTGCTACCTCATTTGTAACTCTTTAGTTTTGTCAGATTATTGTTTAAATATTTTCATTGTTTGCAAATCACTCATACCATTATCACGACTGTCCACAAGACGCTGCAATTCTTTCCTCCGCCCCTCTGCATCTGCTGAATTATCCTTAACCTGTGCCGATAACTGGCCTATCAAAGGTCCTGGTAGCCATGCTTTTAGAAGAGAGCATGCATCCTCATTACTCAACTGGAATTTACGGATTAGAGCCTCAAACTTATTGGACAGCGTCACTGGCGACTCCATGGCATTAAATTCACCCAGAATCTGGCATAACGTGAGTCTCTCTTGGATTGTAATCAAACTGTCATTCTGCTTTGACGCTATAGGCGCAATAGTAGACTGTGTTTCCTCACGGCTCTTTTCCTCACTGACTGTGCAGATATCGGCCAATTGGCATGTTGCTTTGTGCTCATTGAGCGATATTATACACTGTTCTTTAATAAGAAGTTGGGAGTGTGCGTTTGCTACTTTCCTTTCTAAAGACATAACCAATTCTTCCATCTCTGATAACTTTATTCGCAATGACTCTACAAGTTTATTCTTCATGACGCAGTCCATGCTGCACCTCTGAAGCTGTTCTCGTAGGTCACCATTTTTTTCTGACAACTCGCCGGCTTTTGCCTGCAATTTGTCAATCTCACTACTGGAGGCTGTTGCAAGCCTTAGAAGTTTTCCACTGATTCCATCTAAATCTTCGCCGA
Organism: Lithobates sylvaticus; assembly: GCA_028564925.1. NCBI lineage: Eukaryota > Metazoa > Chordata > Amphibia > Anura > Ranidae > Lithobates > Lithobates sylvaticus. The sequence continues at coordinate 316,314,997 of CM053027.1, forward strand.
GATGTCTCCTTTCTGCTTCCCACTTCTCCCCCATGTGCTCAGATATAACTTTAATTCTGAGCAACACTGCAATCTCATTAGCCAATTTTTCCTTTTTCGCTTTCTTTTTTAGCTGTTTACCCAGTAATCTGCTATTCTGTTGCTGACACTGAGACACTAGTACATTACACTGGCTTTTAAGAGGTTCATCTGCACATGAATGATAACTGGCAGAGGCGTACTTCTTAACATATGTATACACAAGTTCCATTCTCACAAGCACACAATCCACACTTCTATTTGTACTAACGTTCCAACACTGCACTGAGTACTAAACCAAACCCAATTATCGTTAGCTCTTACAACTCACGGGAAACAAATAAAAATAAAAAAAATAATCGCTCCCATAGCATTCCAGATTCTTCATTCATTATCACTTTTACTTGATATCATTCTAAATAATACAACTTTTGCCTATCCATTGAAAAGACTAACCACATTTACTGTGGCATTATCAGCTGATGTTTGTTAACGAAACTTTCAATGACTTCCATTGATATGCTAATTAGCCTACCCACATTGAAGTTGCTCAACCAGTTGCTTACACAATGCAATACAGATAGACAACCAACAGAAAAAAAAACAGATACACATCCGTTTAAACACAAATTTGTTACTTGTAGTTTTACAACAAGACACAAGGCACATTCTAAGACACAATGCCTTCCTGTTAGGGTAAAAATCCTGTTAGGCCTTCCTGCCACATGGGTAAAAATGCAAAAAAATAAAAACGTAAAAAAAACTTGAAAATAACAATCTATTTCTCCCACTTTTCGTCAAAGATGCATGGTAATTCCTGTCAATCTTTAACCAAGGGTGATCAGCCCTCTTGACCAGCTACAAGTATTCTAACACTTTGCATTAGCAATACAACATTTAACATATATATACATATATATATCTCGGATAATAAAAAAAAAAAGGTCTCACCAGATTTGTCGCGCGTCCGCTATCCGATGAAATATTTCACAAAATTTTTATGATCATCCAAGCGTGGTTTCAGAATTCGCGAGCCAGCGCCAATCTTGTCCACACGAGAGACGATTTTCAGTTCTGGGTGTCTTTGATTACCAGGACTCAAAACAAAAATACATTAGTTTGTGGATTCTGTGTAAAAATACATTCTACACGCCTTGTGGGGTGCCATCTGAAGTACGCGCTAAAATACTTAAATCTATGTATTAATTTGTCTAGTCCCTATAATGTTATTAGTCTGTTAAACCTATGAGCGCATGCTACTGTTAATATCACAATAATACGAGGTTAGCTATGAAGCCAAACACACGGCTAGGAATAATCAAATATTATTTATTTCCCAATAATCAAGAACGCTAACATAAAGTATTAAAAGACATTACAATATCACAAAGCTTACAATCAAATCATATAATATAAGAATATCAAAGATACTTATCACAGGGCCCTCCTTGTAGTCTCGAAAGATGGCCGCCAGACCATGAGGTGACTAGAGACATCCTCTCAAGACCCCATTCCCAGCAAAACAGGAAGAGGAGCTCTCTGCGAATTCCTTTTACCAAGCTCACTCATTCAAACTCCCACACCCACTCAAAGTCACCCCCCCTTTGCCTTTCAGGTATCCATAGCGACCTTATAGTAACCGTCTAATTACACATGTCACAGCAGGTGGGCTACAAAGCTTTTGGTGTGTCTTCCAGCCTGGCTACATTCCAATCCAGGGAATGCCTTCTGTCCTCAAAGATATTGGGAATGTGATATTACATGAGTTCATATTGAATCCAACAACATGTTTAATCTATCAGCTTGCATGTGCTCTGAAGAATGTCAGTTAAATCAGGCCAGGCTGCAACAAAGGGAAGGAAACAAATGCATTGTGGGGGCGTGCATAATATGGTAATTATCAGCGACAAATAGACCATATATATATTATAATGTCACAATATTGAAAATGACTTACTAGGTAATTAATGAGGAGGCATGTGGAATAGTCATAGAAAAGTCCCCAAAAAGGGGGCAACGCCGCAGCTACAGTGTACCAGGCAATGTATATAGTTGGTGTTGAAGTATATATCTTTAGATATAAGCACTGTATTCCTCAGAGGATGTACTCCTGACAAAAATTGTGGGGTAAAGATAATGATAAAATTAAAAATATGATATAGGATAGTTTATGGTGTATAAATTTTTTTTTTACAATGGGACTTACCAAGAGTGTTACACAGTGCTGACAGCAAATTAATTGATACTGCAGATGCTGGAGAATATTTGGTGGGCTGGATAGTGTGGGAGTGACAGCCTGTCACTTGAAAAAAACACTACAAATTCCAGAACATAAATCGCAACCAAGTCATGCAGGATCAGGCTGTGTGCCTACAACAGGAAAAGGTAGTAATATTATTGGATCGGTGGTAAAAGCAGAGTAGGGATGAGCCGAAAGTTTGTGCGAATTTTCGAACCCTATTCGTTACAATGGACGCGAACGTTCGAAATCAAAAGTGCTAATTATAACGGGCAATATGCCAGGGGACATATATCAATGCAAAAAGAACTTTTAAAAACTAAAGTTTTTTTGGGAGCAGTCATTTTAACCGCTTCAGCACCGGGCCATTTTTTACCCTTCCTTACCAGAGCACTTTTTGCGATTCGGCACTGCGTCGCTTTAACTAACAATTGCGCGGTCGTGCGATGTTACACCCAACCAAAATTGACGTTCTTTTTTTCCCACAAATGAGCTTTCTTTTGGTGGTATTTGATCACCTCTGCGGTTTTTATTTTTTTTTTTGCGCTATAAACAAAAAAGTGCGACAATTTTGAAAAAAAAAACACTATATTTTTTACTTTTTGCTATAATAAATATCCCATTTTTTTTAAAAAAAAATATTTTTTTTCCTCAGTTTAGGCCGATACGTATTCTTCTACATATTTTTGGTAAAAAAAATCGCAATAAGCGTAAATTGATCGGTTTGCGCAAAAGTTATAGCAAAAGTTATAGCGTCTACAAAATAGGGGATAGATTTATTGATTTTTTTTTTTTTTTTTTTTTACTAGTAATGGCGGCGATCTGCAATTTTTTTTTTTTTCGTGACTGCGACATTGCGGCGGACACTTCGGACACTTTTGACACATTTTTGGAACCATTCACATTTACACAGCGATCGTTGCTATAAAATTGCATTGATTACTGTGTAAATGTGACTGGCAGGGAAGGGGTTAACACTAGGGGGCGCTGTAGGGGTTAATGTGTGTCCCTATAGGAGTGATTCTAACTGTGGGGGGAGGGGACTCAAGGGCAGAAGACCGATCATGTGTTCCTCCGTACTGGGATCACATGATCGGTTTCCTCCGCTGACAGGACGTGGAGCTGTGTGTTTACACACACAGCTCCATGGTCCCGCACGGTCCCGTTGTTTTAACGGGCAATCGCGGGTGCCCGGCGGACATCGCGGCCGCCGGGCACTCGCACCGGGTCCCGAGCGATGCCGCGGGCGCGCGCGCCTCCCAGGCGGCCGAGAATCCGAGGACGTCATATGACGCCCACCCAGGATGGGAGATCCACCTTGTGGGCGTCATATGACAGTGAGCGCTATTGAAGTGGTTAATGATGCATAAAGTGAAAAGTGAAATATTCCTTTTAAATATGGTACCTGGGGGGTGTCTAAAGTATGCCTGTGAAGTGGCATGTGTTTCCCGTGTTTAGAACTGTCCCTGCACAAAATGACATTTGTAAAGGAAAAAAAAAAAGAAGCCATTTAAAACCACTTGCGGCTTTAATGTCATGTCTTGTCCTGGCAATATGGCTGAAAATCCTTGAGAAAAATGGCATGGCTACCCCATCACCCCCCCCCCCACCCCAGCCCCTTTGGGTCTTGTATGGATATTAAGGGGAACCCCGCACCCAAAATAAAACCCTATACCTACAACCCTATATACTCTGAACAGCAGTATACAGGCGGTGCAAACAAGACAGGGACTGTAGGTTTGTTCTTAAGTAGAATCTATTTTTAAGCTTTTTGGAGAACATAGGGAGGGGTTATCACCCCATACAGTTACTCTTGGTGGGCACTGGAATTGGCCCTGCAGTGAATTATTAGATCAAGATTTGTAATTGCATGCACCTGTTCAACAGGGCAGAAAAATTGGGCCTGTGGTGGTGGTGGACGGTGTTGCCACAAGACTGTAAGCCCTCACAGTTACTCTTGGTGGGCGCAGAATGGGCCCTGCTGTGAACTATTAGATCAAGATTTGTAATTACACGCCCCTGTTAAACACTGTAAGCCCTCACAGTTACTCTTGGTGGGCTGAAAAATTGTGCCTTAGGCACTGGTGCTGGTGCCACAACACTGCAACCCCTCACAGATACTGTACTCTGAGCACAGCAATGAGACCTGTTGCAAAGCATTGCATAAAAAATTGTAATTACACGCCCCTGTTAAACAGGGGCTGAAAAATTGTGTCTTAGGCACTGGTGTGGTGGCACCCAGAAACAAAAATGTTCTTCCAAGCTATCAAGGAATGGATCATTGAGGAGGAGGAAGAGGACAGTCGGTGAACATAACAGGACAGTCACTCAGCATCAGCATAGGCAGTCTTGAAGGGATGTGACATTATAAAATATTCAGTTATATCCGCTTCAGGTGCCTGGTAGCTGGTGGTGATCCAAGACTGATTCATCTTTATGAAGGTCAGTCGATCAACCAAGTCGGTGGACAGGCGCACCCTGTGATCGGTGACAAATCCTCCAGCAGCACTGAATGTGCGTTCGGAAAGAACGCTGGATGCAGGACAGGCCAGTAGCTCAATTGCATACTGTGCAAGCTCTGGCCAGTGATCCATCCTCAAGACCCAGTAAGCCAGAGGATTTTCGGTGGGAAAGGTGTCCAAGTCTGACCTTGCCCCTAGGTATTCCTGCACCATGTATATCAGACGCTGGCGATGGTTGCTGGAACCGATCATACCTTGGGGCTGCGGACTAAAAAATTGTCTGAACGCAACGGTCAGACGTCCACCTTTCCCACCGATCCTTCTGCTACTGACCGAGGCCTCAGCAACTCGTCGTCCAGGACCAGGAGTTTGTAACCTTCCAGTTTCTGGGAACGCGTTGCACAGACCTTACCCCATTTTGGAAAGTAGACATCCCAAGCTATTTGCTGAGAGGCATGTCGAGTCCATGGAATATTTTATATTTTGACACAAGTTCCTGGAAAAATAATTTTTTTTTTTTTTTTTTAGTTGTCACTAAATTATATATTGCTCAAACATGCCATTTTGGAAAGTAGACACCCCAAGCTATTTGCTGAGAGGCATGGTGAGTATTTTGCAGCTCTCATTTGTTTTTGAAAATGAAGAGAAAAAGTTTGTAATTTTCCCACAAAATATAAAATATTCCATGGACTCAACATGCCTCTCAGAAAATCGCTTGGGTTGTCTACTTTTCAAAATGGGGTCATTTGAGGGGGGGGGGGGGTTGTGTCATCTTGGCATTTCATGGCCTTCAAATCTGTAATGGGTAGTGAGGAGTGAAATCAAAAATTTACGACCTTAGCACTTGAGGTGAGAACGTATCTACATCCCCTCTCTTCTTACCCCCCCCCCCCCCCCACCCTGTCCCAGCCTTTTCTTTACCCTCTCTTCCCACTTTCTCCCCCCCCCTCCTTTTTCTTCCTTCTTTCCTACCATCTGCAAAGCAGACCAAACCTGCATGTTTTTACATAAACGTCACCATAGGTGTTATATGCTAAAGATCTAACCCCCTACATTTTTGTAGAGGGAATGCTGTTTAAGAAAATAATGTTGCACCTACGGGCATACCCATGGACTAATCAAAACACGCATGAAGCATATTTCTTGACTATGGGAGCTCTTTTCTGCTAAAATGTATGTAAAGTTACATAACCTGTTTGAATATGTTGATAAATAATAAAACGTTAATTGGAAAAAAAAAAATTTACGACCTTAGAAATCCTGAAGGCGGCGATTGGTTTTCGGGGCCCCGTACGCGGCTAGGCTCCCAAAAAAACACATGTGGTATTCCCGTACTCAGGAGAAGCAGCAAAATGTATTTTGGAGTGCAATTCCACATATAACCATGGCATGTTTGAGCAATATATCATTTAGTTTTTATTTTATTTTTTTGTCATTCAATCACTTGGGACAAAAAAATAAAATATTCAATGTGCTCAACATGCCTCTTAGGGTGTCTACTTTCCAAAATGGGGTCATTTGGGGGGGTTTTGTACTGCCCTGTCATTTTAGCACCTCAAACTAAAAGCTGCGTAAATTCCAGAAAATGTACCCTAGTTTGTAGATGCTATAACTTTTGCGCAAACCAATAAATATACGCTTATTGACATTTTTTTTACCAAAGACATGTGTCTGAATACATTTTGGCCTAAATGTATGACTAAAATTGAGTTTATTGGATTTTTCTTATAACAAAAAGTAGAAAATATATTTTTTTTTCAGGCAATCAAATACCATCAAAAGAAAGCTCTATTTGTGGGAAAAAAAAGGACCTCAAGTCCGCTGGGAAATCCTTGAAGCTGAGGAAGTGCTAACTTATCCACAGCCACCTTTTACCCCCCCACCCCCCCCCAGTAACTGGACGACACACAGTTCGGGGAGTCAATGAACAACTTTATTTTAGCCACAGCTGGCTTTTATATACTTCCCCATGCAAGGGGTTTCTTAACTCATTTTCCAGGGGCATTCCCCTAACAATGAAAACCTTGCCCTACATATGACTACGAGTGTAATTACATCTCGTACCAGATAATAGGTGGATTCATTAACACAATGAACAATAGGTGAATGGAAAGCTGCCTCAGACCCTACTTAACCCAATTTACTTATTCAGACATCAGTAGACATTCCGTCTCCACCTCTCCTGGAATGCCCATACTAGGAGCCAGAGTTCCTGGCCATCAACTTCACAGTGTATTGGGGACTAGACTTTATATTTCGCTACACTGCTCCCCCTTATCCACAAGCCGGCATACACAGTCTGATCCTTAACGGATCGGCTTGGGGATGTCCAGGGAGTACTCACGGATCACTTTTCCAGTTCAGTTTGCCGTGATAATCCGTCAGCATTGCCGTTCTGTTTCCCGGGGCGGTAGTGGATAGTAAAGTCATACGGTTGTAACGCCAGACTCCAGCGCAACAACCGGGCATTGTCCCCTGCCACTCGATTTAGCCATACCAACGGGTTGTGGTCTGTGAGTAGGGTGAACTGCTGTCCGTACAAGTAGGGCTGAAGCTTCTTTAGGGCCCACACCACAGCCAGACATTCTTTTTCTATGGCGGCGTAGCTCACTTCCCTGGGGAGAAGCTTCCTGCTCAAGTAAACTATGGGGTGTTCTCCGCCATCTTCTCCAACCTGGCTCAATACCGCTCCCAATCCAAACATGGAAGCATCTGTGTGAACAAGAAATCGTTTAGATGGATTGGGAGCAGCTAGTACCGGACTATTAACCAGGGCCTGTTTGAGCTGTTGCAATGCCTGTTCACGCTCTGGGGCCCATACTACTTGGCGGGGTAGGTTTTTTCTAGTAAGGTCAGTGAGGGGTTTGGCCAGGGTGCTGTAGTTCGGGACGAATTTGCGGTAGTAGCCAGCCGTTCCTAGGAATGCTAAAACCTGGGTTTTGGTACGGGGGGTTGGCCACTGGGCCACGGCCTCGACTTTGGCGGGTTCGGGCTTTTGTTTCCCACACCCCACCCGGTGTCCCAAGTACTGCACTTCCGCCATCCCAATATGACATTTACTTGGTTTGAGAGTTAGGCCGGCCTCTCTGATTCGGTCTAGCACCGCTCCTACATGCCCCAGATGCTCCTCCCAGGTCTCACTAAAAATCGCGATGTCATCCAAGTATGCACAGGCATAATCCTGGAAGCCATCAAGCAGCCGGTCTACCATCCGTTGGAACGTGGCTGGGGCGTTTTTCATCCCAAATGGCATGACCTTAAACTGGTACGGGCCAAATGGGGTGACAAAGGCCGACTTGAGAATGGCATCTGGGGCAAGGGGAATTTGCCAATAGCCCTTACATAGATCGATGGTCGTGAGGTATTGACCTCTGGCCATTCGATCTAAGAGCTCATCTGTTCTGGGCATTGGGTAAGCGTCGGATACTGTTTTGTCATTGAGTCGCCGGTAGTCTACACAGAAGCGGGTAGTTCCATCCCGCTTCGGTACCAAGACCACCGGAGAAGCCCAAGGACTATCCGACGGCTCTATAACCCCGAGACGGAGCATCTCTTGTATCTCCTGTCTCATGTGCTCCCTGACAGCCTCAGGTATTCTATAGGGAGTCTGTCTGAGGGGTGATTGTTCCAAGGTGTCTACTCGGTGCATTGCCAGCCACGTGCATCCAGGTATGTTTGAGACAGTGGCTCCCTTAGTGACTAGCAATTGCCGAGCCTGGATGCGCTCTTGGGGGCTTAACCTTTCCCCCAGCTGAACCTCATCTAAAGGGCCCAGCGTCTCATCCTCCCCCAGAAGGTCTGGTAGAGGAAGGTTCTCAAACTCGTCGAAGGCGGGCGCACATATTGCAGCCACCTCCTCTATTCTCTCATAGTAAGGTTTGAGCATGTTCACGTGTAGCATGCGTCTACTCCTATTTCGCGAGCAAGGACCTATCACGTAAGTGGTATCGCATCTCTTCTCTACCACTTGGTATGGGCCCTGCCAGGCGGCCTGTAGCCTGTCGTGGCGAACCGGTTTTAAAATCAAAACCTTTTGGCCAATCTGAAAGCTACGTCCCCTGGCACCCCTGTCATACCAGTGGCGCTGGCGAGTCTGCGCCGCCTGGAGGTTAGTACGCACCTTCTGAGTCAGTTCCTCCAAGCGGTCACGGAACTCCAACACATAGGGTATAACAGGGGTACCATCCTCCCCTTCTGCTCCTTCCCAGTGTTCCCGGATTAAATCAAGGGGTCCCCGTACTTTTCGTCCGAAAAGTAGTTCGAAGGGGGAGAATCCTGTAGATTCCTGCGGCACCTCCCTGTAAGCAAACAGAAGGTGTGGCAGGAATCTTTCCCAGTCCCGACTCGTGTCCGTGAAAGTCCGGAGCATTTGTTTGTTTTAATGTGCCATTGAACCTTTCACATAGGCCATTTGTCTGGGGGTGATAGGGAGAACTAATAATTGACTTGATGCCACACAGTCTCCACAGCTGCTGGGTGACTTCCGCAGTGAACTGAGTGCCCTGGTCTGAGACTATCTCTCTGGGAAAGCCCATCCGGGAGAAGACCCGCATCAGCGCCTCAGCCACTGTCTCCACGTGTATATTTGTCAGAGCCACCGACTCGGGATACCGTGTTGCATAGTCCACTATTGTCAGGATGTACTTTTTGCCGGACGGGCTGGGTTTGGCGATCGGTCCTACAATATCTACAGCTACCCGTCCGAACGGCTCCTCTATAATGGGTAGGGGTTGTAATTTGGCCTTGTGGCGATCCCCCCGTTTCCCTACCCGTTGACAGGTGTCACACGTTTGACAGTATTGTCTAACATCTTTGGAGATGCCAGGCCAAAAGAAGGTGTGGGTAAGCCGGTATCTAGTACGGCTGACCCCTAAGTGGCCGGACAGGGGAATATCGTGGGCTATCTGCAATAATTCTCTCCTGTATTTCTGTGGGACCACTAATTGTCAGGTGTGGACTGGTAAGGATCCAGCTGCGAACCTCTCGGAGTCGCGGTACAATAACCCCTGGTGCCAGGAATATTTCTCTCCCTCTAATCCAGCTTGCGACTGGGTTACTTTGTCCCTATAGACCTGTAACGTGGGGTCGCTACGGGTTTCCTGCCCAAATGCTGCGGGGGTATCCCAGGAAAGGGGTTTAACAGTTCGGGGAAGTGTTCTTACCAGAGCCTCTGAGGATGTGCTGTTTTACGTGGTGTGGGCCTGGGACCGGGTGGTAACGGGGTAGATCTCGTTGGTGACCGGGGCTGGTACAAAAGCAGAAGTCAACTGGCCAAGATCGTTCCCCAGCAGGACATCAGCGGGAAGTTCCTGGATCAACCCCACCTTAATTAATCCGGAGCCGGCACCCCAGTTCAGGTGTACTCTTGCCGTGGGTAGCCTGTGTACTGCTCCCCCTGCAACCCGCATGGCTACGGAACTCCCGGTGTGGTCGGCCTCTGGAACCAGGTGACGTTTGACCAGTGTGAGGGTGGCGCCGGAATCTCGTAGACCTTGAGCAGTCTTCCCGTTCAGCTGTACTGACTGGCGATGGTGTTGCCTGTTGTCGGTAGCAGCCTGTACAGGGTCAGCCTCGTGTAGGATACTCCAGTGTTCCTCCAATTCTTCAGTTCTGCGGTTGTCTGGGGCTGCTTCCGTGTGATAGCAATGAGCGGCCGCCCATGCTGGAGGGGGTGGCCCTGGTCGAATCCATGCAGCTTGGTCCTGGTTCTGAGTGCAGTCTCTCTGATAGTGCCCAAATCGCTTGCATGAATGGCACTGCACTCCCTTGCGCCCGAGGTATCGATTTGCAGGGGGGCTAGGGATTAGCTCAGGTCGTTGTGTAGCTGGTGGCCCTGGGTTATTGTTCAGAGGTCTGGTGTTTGGTCGGAAGCTAGTCTGTGATGGCCTGCGGGCATCTTGATATTCATCAGCTTGCCTGGCCGCTTCCGAGAGAGTGGTAGGTTTGCGGTCCCTTACCCACTCCTGTACCTCAGGGTTTAGTCCATTAAAGAATTGCTCCAGTAAAATCAGCTGGGTGATCGCCTCGGCTGTGGTTGCCTGACTGGCTTGTAGCCAAGCTAGGGCTGCCCTCTGCATTCGGCAAGCCCATTGGGTGTGGAGGTCCTTCTCCTGTTTCTTTGTTTCCCTGAAGCGTCTCCGGTATGCTTCTGGGGTGATGGCATATCTTGCCAAAATAACTTCCTTTACCCGGCTATAGCTTGCGATTTCCTCCTCTGGCACGGCTCTGTAGGCTTCTGCTGCACGGCCTGACAGCTTACCCGCTAAGATCCGTACCCAGTCTGTCTGGGGTACTTGGTACAGCTTGCATTGCCGTTCAAAATCTTGCAGGAAGCTTTCGATCTCTTCCTCTGCTTCCACAAACTTTTTAAAGGCATCATGGGGTACTTTTAGTCTTGTCTCTGGTGCCGGTGTACTCATGTCACCTCACTTTCTGTCCCAATGACAAATGTTTTTGGAAAAGTGGGGTTTTAATTGAAACAAGGATTGGTGATAAAGTATCAGTAGAGAGGAGATACCTTTTTCCCAAATTAAATCTAACAGGATAGAATTTCCCTTCCTAGGGGTAGATTTCCTCTCACTTCCTGTTTTCTCTTTCCATTTGCAAGTAGGAGTCGTTTGTAAGTTGGATGTTTGAAAGTAGGGGCCTGGCGTATATACTCTGCAGAAATTTGCCCTATTAGATGTTGGTGTAGCCACAAGACTGGTGGGCACAGGAATGGGCCCTGCTATGAGTTAATAGATCAAGATTTGTAATTGCATGCACCTGTTGAACAGGGCAGAAAAATTGGGGGTGGTGGTGGTGGTGGACGGTGTTGCCACAAGACTGTAAGCTCTCACAGTTACTCTTGGTGGGCGCAGGAATGGGCCCTGCTGTGAGTTATTAGATCAAGATTTGTAATTGCAAGCACCTGATGAACAGGGCAGAAAAATTGGGCCTTTGGCGGTGGTGGTGGACGGTGTTGCCACAAGACTGTAGGCCCTCATAGTTACTCTTGGTGGGCGCAGGAATGGGCCCTGCTGTGAGTTATTAGATCAAGATTTGTAATTGCAAGCACCTGATGAACAGGGCAGAAAAATTGGGCCTTTGGCGGTGGTGGTGGACGGTGTTGCCACAAGACTGTAGGCCCTCACAGTTACTCTTGGTGGGCGCAGGAATGGGCCCTGTTGTGAGTTATTAGATCAAGATTTGTAATTGCAAGCACCTGATGAACAGGGCAGAAAAATTGGGCCTTTGGCGGTGGTGGTGGACGGTGTTGCCACAAGACTGCAGGCCCTCATAGTTACTCTTGGTGGGCGCAGGAATGGGCCCTGCTGTGAACTATTAGATCAAGATTTGTAATTACCCGCCCCTGTTAAACAGGGGCTGAAAAATTGTGCCTTAGGCACTGGTGCTGGTGCCACAACACTGCAACCCCTCACAGAGACTGTACTTGGAGCACAGCAGTCACACGTGTTGCGAAGCATTTTTTTAAAAAATTGTAAGTACCCGCCCCTGTTAAACAGGGGCTGAAAAATTGTGCCTTAGGCACTGGTGCTGGTGCCACAACACTGCAACCCGGCCCTCACAGATACTGTACTTGGAGCACAGCAGTCACACGTGTTGCGAAGCATTTTTTTTAAAAAAATTGTAAGTACCCGCCCCTGTTAAACAGGGGCTGAAAAATTGTGCCTTAGGCACTGGTGCTGGTGCCACAACACTGCAACCCGGCCCTCACAGATACTGTACTTGGAGCACAGCAGTCACACGTGTTGCGAAGCATTTTTTTAAAAAATTGGAAGTACCCGCCCCTGTTAAACAGGGCTGAAAAATTGTGCCTTAGGCACTGGTGCTGGTGCCACAACACTGCAACCCGGCCCTCACAGATACTGTACTTGGAGCACAGCAGTCACACGTGTTGCGAAGCATTTTTTTAAAAAATTGTAAGTACCCGCCCCTGTTAAACAGGGGCTGAAAAATTGTGCCTTAGGCACTGGTGCTGGTGCCACAACACTGCAACCCGGCCCTCACAGATACTGTACTTGGAGCACAGCAGTCACACGTGTTGCGAAGCATTTTTTTAAAAAATTGTAAGTACCCGCCCCTGTTAAACAGGGGCTGAAAAATTGTGCCTTTGGCACTGGTGCTGGTGCCACAACACTGCAACCCCTCACAGAGACTGTACTTGGAGCACAGCAGTCACACGTGTTGCGAAGCATTTTTTTAAAAAATTGGAAGTACACGCCCCTGTTAAACAGGGGCTGAAAAATTGTGCCTTAGGCACTGGTGTGGTGGCATGGATCATTGAGGAGGAGGAAGAGGATAGTCAGTGAACATAAGAGGACAGTCACTCAGCATCAGCATAGGCAGTCTTGAAGGGATGTGACATTAAAAATTATTCGGTTATATCCGCCTCAGGTGCCTGGTAGCTGGTGGTGATCCAAGACTGATTCATTTTGATGAATGTCAGTCGATCAACCGAGGCGGTGGACAGGCGCACCCTATGATCAGTCACAAATCCTCCAGCAGCACTGAATGTGCGTTCGGAAAGAACGCTGGAGGCAGGACAGGCCAGTAGCTCAATTGCATACTGTGCAAGCTCTGGCCAGTGATCCATCCTCAGGACCCAGTAAGCCAGAGGATTTTCGGTGGGAAAGGTGTCCAAGTCTGACCTTGCCCCAAGGTATTCCTGCACCATGTATATCAGACGCTGGCGATGGTTGCTGGAACCGATCATACCTTGGGGCTGCGGACTAAAAAATTGTCTGAACGCATCGGTCAGACGTCCACCTTCCCCACCGCTCCTTCTGCCACTGACCGAAGCCTCAGCAACTCGTCGCCCAGGACCAGGAGTTTGTAGCCTCCCAGTTTCTGGGAACGCGTTGCACAGACCTTTCTGCAAGGCCTCCCTGAGATGTCTCATCCTCTGCTCCCTCTGCGACGGCAAGATAAGGTCCGCAACCTTACCCTTGTACCGCGGATCAAGGAGAGTGGCCAGCCAGTAATGGTCCCTCTCCTTGATCCGAAGAACACGAGGATCCTTCCGCAGGCTTTGCAGGATCAGGGAGGCCATGCAGCGTAGGTTAGCTGAGGCATTCGGTCCGGAGTCTTCTGGGTCACTGAGGATGACATGATCGCCAGCCACCTCCTCCCAGCCACGTACAAGTCCACTGGTTTGTTGGGACTGTACATCATCCCTAAAAGACTGCTGCTGCTGATGCTGAGTGCCAGGCTCCACCTCCATGCTCACACAATCCTCCTCCTCCTCCTCCTCCTCCTCCTCATCCTCTTCCTGTGTGATGGGCGGGACAGAAGGAACACTGTCCGGATAAAGGGGGCCTTGAGAGGCAAGGAAGTCCTCCTCTTCCTGCCTCTGTTCTGCCTCAAGTGCCCTGTCCATTATCCCATGCAGCGTATGCTCCAACAGGTGGACAAGAGGGACAGTGTCACTGATGCATGCACTGTCACTGCTCACCATCCTCGTGGCCTCCTCAAATGGTGAGAGGACAGTGCATGCATCCCTGATCATGCTCCACTGACGTGGGGAAAAAAAACCAAGCTCCCCTGACCCTGTCCTGGTGCCGTAGTCGCAAAGGTACTCATTGATGGCCCTCTGCTGCGTGTGCAGTCGCTGCAGCATGGCCAACGTTGAGTTCCACCTGGTGGGCATGTCACATATTAGGCGGTTCTTGGGCAGGTTCAGCTCCTTTTGCAGCTCAGTCAGCCGAGCACTGGCATTATAAGATCGGCGGAAATGCACACAGACTTTCCTGGCCTGCCTCAGGACATCCTGTAAGCCTGGGAACCTGCCCAAGAACCGCTGCACCACCAGGTTGAGGACGTGAGCCATGCAGGGCACATGGGTGAGCTGCCCCTGTCGCAGGGCGGAGAGGAGGTTGGTGCCATTGTCAGAAACGACCATTCCTGGCTTAAGCTGACGTGGCGTCAACCACCTCTCGGCCTGCCCCTGCAGAGCTGCCAGAACCTCTGGCCCAGTGTGGCTCCTGTCCCCCAAACACACCAGCGCAAGCACGCATGGCATCTTTTTGCCTGCGTACTTGGTAGCCCCTTGTACGCCTACGGAGACCGCTGGTTCCAAGGACAGAGCACTGGAGGAAGAAGAAGAGGAGGGGGTGGAGGAGAGAGGTGTGTCACAACCAGTAGCAGTAGTCGCGTTTTGGAGGCGTGGTGGCGGAACAACCTCCAACACTACTGCACCTTGTCCTGCATCCCTCCCAGCTGCCAATAGAGTGACCCAATGGGCCGTGAAAGAAAGGTACCGTCCCTGTCCATGCCTGCTGGACCATGAGTCAGCGGTAATATGCACCTTACCGCTGACCGCCCTGTCCAGCGAGGCATGGACATTGCCCTCCACATGCCGGTAGAGAGACGGAATCGCCTTCCGCGAGAAAAAGTGGCGTTTGGGAACCTGCCACTGAGGAACCGCACATTGAACAAACTCACGGAAGGGGGCCGAGTCTACCAACTGAAAAGGCAGCAGTTGAAGTGCTAGCAATTTAGCAAGGCTAGCATTCAACCGCTGGGCATGTGGATGGCTGGGAGTGTACTTCTTTCTACGGTCCAGCAGCTGGGGCAGGGAAATTTGCCTGCTGCAATCGGACGTCGGTGTACTGCAAGTACTTGGTTGTGACACACCGAATTCTACACCTTCAGTCCTCTCAGAGCAGCTTTCAGAGAGGACTGAAGGTGTAGTGGGGATGGAGATCCCAGCTGAGGAGGAGCAAGGAGAGGTCCGCTTAGTTCTTTGGTGTGGGTCTTTTATGTGTGCCTGCCAACGAGCTGCATGGCAGGTCGCCATATGTCTGGTCATGCTTGTCGTGCCCAAGCGGCTGATGTTTTGGCCACGCGAGATACGCTTGAGACAAATATTGCAAATAGCAGTGGTGCGATCTGCTGCACTCGTCTCAAAAAAGGCCCACACCAAAGAACTTTTCTGATAACGTGCAGAGGCAGCGCCCTGCACAGGCGGAGCTCTGCGGTGTTGTACAGTTGCTGTGCTGGCCTCTACCTGGCCTCCAGGGGGCATCCTGCCTCGTTGGACATGTGACGCCGCATCCTCCTCCTCCTCGTCCTCCTCCTCATCCTCTCTCCCTTGAGGCACCCACGTGGAGTCAGTGACCTCATCATCCCCTCCCTCTTCACCACTAGAGCAAACCTGGCAGTAAGCTGCAGCTGGTGGAACAGTACTGCCAGATTCCTCAAGCTGGGTATCGTCATCCGAGCCTTCGAATCGTTGGGCATCCTCCTGGAGCATGTACCCAACACTGTGCTCAAAGAGTTCGGGGGACTCCTCAGGAGGACATGGTGGGTCTAGGGAAGGGGTGGCTGATGATGCTCTGTCAGTACCCTGAGCCTGGGTGAGAGAGGATGAGGAGGATGAGGAGGGCTTGGTCATCCATTCTACCAAGCCTTCAGCATGATGCGGCTCCACATGTCCAGCTGCCGAAAACAAAGACGCGCGTGTCCCATGGCCACGTGCTGATGACGATGCACGACCACGTCCACGTCCACGGCCACGTCCACTAGAAACAGAGCCTGCCTGCCCTGTGTTCTTGGCTCTGCACGCTCTGCCTCCCCTTGGCGGTATTCCAGCCATTGTAGTCGGTAGTCCTGTGGGTGCTGCTGAGAAGAAAATATAGGAGCTCTGTGTGATGCCACTAACACACTAGAAGTCCTATGGGTGCTTCTGCAAAGAAAATAGAGGAGCTCTGTGTGATGCCACTAACACACTAGAAGTCCTGTGGGTGCTTATGCAAAGAAAATAGAGGAGCTCTGTGTGATGCCACTAACACACTAGAAGTCCTATGGGTGCTTCTGCAAAGAAAATAGAGGAGCTCTGTGTGATGCCACTAACACACTAGAAGTCCTGTGGATGCTTCTGCAAAAAAAATAGAGGAGCTCTGTGTGATGCCACTAACACACTAGAAGTCCTGTGGGTGCTTATGCAAAGAAAATAGAGGAGCTCTGTGTGATGCCACTAACACACTAGAAGTCCTGTGGGTGCTTCTGCAAAGAAAATAGAGGAGCTCTGTGTGATGCCACTAACACACTAGAAGTCCTGTGGGTGCTTCTGCAAAGAAAATAGAGGAGCTCTGTGTGATGCCACTAACACACTAGAAGTCCTGTGGATGCTTCTGCAAAAAAAATAGAGGAGCTCTGTGTGATGCCACTAACACACTAGAAGTCCTGTGGGTGCTTATGCAAAGAAAATAGAGGAGCTCTGTGTGATGCCACTAACACACTAGAAGTCCTGTGGGTGCTTATGCAAAGAAAATAGAGGAGCTCTGTGTGATGCCACTAACACACTAGAAGTCCCGTGGGTGCTTCTGCAAAGAAAATAGAGGAGCTCTGTGTGATGCCACTAACACACTAGAAGTCCTGTGGATGCTTCTGCAAAAAAAATAGAGGAGCTCTGTGTGATGCCACTAACACACACTAGAAGTCCTGTGGGTGCTTATGCAAAGAAAATAGAGGAGCTCTGTGTGATGCCACTAACACACTAGAAGTCCTGTGGGTGCTTATGCAAAGAAAATAGAGGAGCTCTGTGTGATGCCACTAACACACTAGAAGTCCTGTGGGTGCTTATGCAAAGAAAATAGAGGAGCTCTGTGTGATGCCACTAACACACTAGAAGTCCTGTGGGTGCTTCTGCAAAGAAAATAGAGGAGCTCTGTGTGATGCCACTAACACACTAGAAGTCCTGTGGGTGCTTCTGCAAAGAAAATAGAGGAGCTCTGTGTGATGCCACTAACACACTAGAAGTCCTGTGGATGCTTCTGCAAAAAAAATAGAGGAGCTCTGTGTGATGCCACTAACACACTAGAAGTCCTGTGGGTGCTTATGCAAAGAAAATAGAGGAGCTCTGTGTGATGCCACTAACACACTAGAAGTCCTGTGGGTGCTTATGCAAAGAAAATAGAGGAGCTCTGTGTGATGCCACTAACACACTAGAAGTCCTGTGGGTGCTTCTGCAAAGAAAATAGAGGAGCTCTGTGTGATGCCACTAACACACTAGAAGTCCTGTGGATGCTTCTGCAAAAAAATAGAGGAGCTCTGTGTGATGCCACTAACACACTAGAAGTCCTGTGGGTGCTTATGCAAAGAAAATAGAGGAGCTCTGTGTGATGCCACTAACACACTAGAAGTCCTGTGGGTGCTTCTGCAAAGAAAATAGAGGAGCTCTGTGTGATGCCACTAACACACTAGAAGTCCTGTGGGTGCTTATGCAAAGAAAATAGAGGAGCTCTGTGTGATGCCACTAACACACTAGAAGTCCTGTGGGTGCTGCTGAGAAGAATATATAGGAGCTCTGTGTGATGCCACTAACACACTAGAAGTCCTATGGTGCTTCTGCAAAGAAAATAGAGGAGCTCTGTGTGATGCCACTAACACACTAGAAGTCCTGTGGGTGCTTCTGCAAAGAAAATAGAGCTCTGTGTGATGCCACTAACACACTAGAAGTCCTGTGGGTGCTGCTGAGAAGAATATATAGGAGCTCTGTGTGATGCCACTAACACACTAGAAGTCCTATGGGTGCTTCTGCAAAGAAAATAGAGGAGCTCTGTGTGATGGGACTAACACACTTCAAGTCCTATAGGTGCTTCTGGGAAGAAAATAAAGCTCTGTGTGATGGGACTAACACACTTCAAGTCCTATAGTTGCTTCTGGGAACAAAATATAGCTCTGTGTGTGTGATGGGACTAACACACTTCAAGTCCTATAGGTGCTTCTGGGAACAAAATATAGCTCTGTGTGTGTGATGGGACTAACACACTTCAAGTCCTATAGGTGCTTCTGGGAACAAAATATAGCTCTGTGTGTGTGATGGGACTAACACACTTCAAGTCCTATAGGTGCTTCTGGGAAGAAAATATAGCTCTGTGTGTGTAATGGGACTAACACACTTCAAGTCCTATAGGTGCTTCTGGGAACAAAATATAGCTCTGTGTGTGTGATGGGACTAACACACTTCAAGTCCTATAGGTGCTTCTGGGAACAAAATATAGCTCTGTGTGTGTGATGGGACTAACACACTTCAAGTCCTATAGGTGCTTCTGGGAACAAAATATAGCTCTGTGTGTGTGATGGGACTAACACACTTCAAGTCCTATAGGTTCTTCTGGGAACAAAATATAGCTCTGTGTGTGTGATGGGACTAACACACTTCAAGTCCTATAGGTGCTTCTGGGAACAAAATATAGCTCTGTGTGTGTGATGGGACTAACACACTTCAAGTCCTATAGGTGCTTCTGGGAAGAAAATATAGCTCTGTGTGTGTAATGGGACTAACACACTTCAAGTCCTATAGGTGCCTCTGGGAACAAAATATAGCTCTGTGTGTGTGATGGGACTAACACACTTCAAGTCCTATAGGTGCTTCTGGCAACAAAATATAGCTCTGTGTGTGTGATGGGACTAACACACTTCAAGTCCTATAGGTGCTTCTGGGAAGAAAATATAGCTCTGTGTGTGTGATGGGACTAACACACTTCAAGTCCTATAGGTTGCTTCTGGGAAGAAAATATAGCTCTGTGTGTGTAATGGGACTAACACACTTCAAGTCCTATAGGTGCCTCTGGGAACAAAATATAGCTCTGTGTGTGTGATGGGACTAACACACTTCAAGTCCTATAGGTGCTTCTGGGAACAAAATATAGCTCTGTGTGTGTGATGGGACTAACACACTTCAAGTCCTATAGGTGCTTCTGGGAACAAAATATAGCTCTGTGTGTGTGATGGGACTAACACACTTCAAGTCCTATAGGTGCTTCTGGGAACAAAATATAGCTCTGTGTGTGTGATGGGACTAACACACTACAAGTCCTATAGGTGCTTCTGGGAACAAAATATAGGAGCTCTGCCTGCCTGCCACGAACACACTACAAGTCCTATAGGTGCTTCTGGTAACAAAATATAGGAGCTCTGCCTGCCTGCCACGAACACACTACAAGTCCTATAGGTGCTTCTGGTAACAAAATATAGGAGCTCTGCCTGCCTGCCACGAACACACTACAAGTCCTATAGGTGCTTCTGGTAACAAAATATAGGAGCTCTGCCTGCCTGCCACGAACACACTACAAGTCCCTCTTTCTCAATCAATCTTTGTAACTGAATCTATCTAACTCAATTTCTGTAAGTGAATCTCTCTACCTAACTAAATCGAGCAGAGTGTCACAGAATCAGCCTGCTCAATCTGCGCCGGAACAGCATGTGACCGGCGCAGACGGCGTGGCGGCCTTTTATAGGGGGGGCGTGTACTACAGCCCCTGAGCTGTAATTGGCTACAGGCGTCCTGCCTGTAGCCAATTATGGCTCTTCGAGTTTCCGGGGCTGTGATTGGCCAAGCATGCGGGGTCACAGTGCATGCTTGGCCAATCATCAGCCAGCAATGCACTGCGCCGGCCGCGCCGGCCGCAATGCATTGCGGGGCCGCTCGCATCACACGAACGTGATGCGAGCGGCCAAAATAGTTCTGGGCTCGCCGAGCGAGCGAACGCCCGGTGCTCGATGCGAACGTGGGTTCGCATCGAGCACCGGGCCCATCCCTACTCGTTAGTCGTCTCTCAGAGGTACGCTGTTCTGCCAGCCGGAGTTGGTTCTCCCACTCTTCTCTCGTCGTGATAAAGGCATCTACTTGGGCTAACGTTGCCTGTACCAGCTCTGTTGAGGGGTTTTCTCCATAAAACGCTAGCCTGCATTTCACTTCTTGGTCAAACTCGGTCTCCGTGGTTTCTGTAGCCATACAGCGTGCCCGATCCCCCTCAGTCAGTTCTGCAATCACCACGGCTTTGGTTTTATTGCTGGCTGTCTTCCCTCTTGCTTCCAGCAAATCCTTTAAAGTTGCTCGTTTTTAATCCAGCATAGTTTGTCTCCATTCACGCTTCCATTCGTGTAACCGAATTTGCATGAACGCTGCTTCCTCTTGCTGCAAGGCTTTAGTCCCACTGCTGCCACCACTGTAGCGGATCCTCAAGTCCGCTGGGAAATCCTTGAAGCTGAGGAAGTGCTAACTTATCCACGGCCACCTTTTACCCCCCCCCCCCCCCCTCCCAGTAACTGGACGACACAGTTCGGGGAGTCAATGAACAACTTTATTTTAGCCACAGCTGTCTTTTTATATGCTTCCCCATGCAAGGGGTTTCTTAACTCATTTTCCAGGGGCATTCCCCTAACAATTAAAACCTTGCCCTACACATGACTAGGAGTGTAATTACATCTTGTAGCAGATAATGGGTGGCTTCATTAAAACACTGAACAATAGGTGAATAAAAAGCTGCCTCAATTTACTTATTCAGACATCAGTAGACATTCCGTCTCCACCTCTCCTGGAATGCCCATACTAGGAGACAGAGTTCCTGGCTATCAACATCACAGTGTAACGGGGACTAGATCTTTATATTTCGCTACATAAACCCTTTCGTTTTTTCACCTTAATGCCCCTTCATTCACTCAGCATAGACGCGCTCTCCCTCTATGCACGGGGTCCCGGCTCTTGATTGGATAGATTGATAGCAGCGCTGCCATTGGTTCCCACTGCTGATTTGATCACCTCTGCGTTTTATTTTTTGCGCTATAAACAAAAAAAAACGTCAATTTTGAAAAAAAAATATTTTTTACTTTTTTGCTATAATTTTCAATGTAAAAAAAATTGAATTTATTCATCAGTTTAGGTCAAAATGTGTTCTACATATCTTTTGATAAAAAAATCGCAATAAGCGTATATTGATTGGTTTGCGTAAAACAAAATAGTGGATGGATTTATAGCATATTCATTTTTTTTTTTTTTTTTAAACCTCCCATCTCAGCAAAGCAGGAGAACTGTCCCCAGTCTGGCCGGGAAAAGAGCAGCCTGTCTTTTTAAGCCTCCCTTGTTTCCTACAGTGAAAAAATCTGACTAATTATTAATGGGGTCGACCTTCCCCCTCTTATCCTGTCCTCCTGTGATTGACAGACCGAATGGGGAGACTCGCGCACGAGCATGAAGAGCGCGTGACTCCCACAGCCTGACTATGCTCGAGATTAAAAAGCCTGTCCCGTCACTTCTCCCTGCTCATCTCCTCTGGACCATCACCAGCATACTCGCCCTGAATACATTGAATTTGTAACTTATACAGAGGTGCGGGTGGGATGGGTAACACACACTCAGCACATTTACACAGATCCCTCTCCCTACCTCCTCTGACTCCACTAGCAGTAGATGTTTGGGTTTCAGTATTGTGGGACTCAAGGAAGACAGGTGGTGTCTTCCTAGATGTCTGGTCAGGATCGGTGAGGGGGGGGGGGGGCGTGGTCACATGCACACTGGCCATGTGAGCTACTACTGCACGCTAGGGAGAGCTATGGGGGCGTATACAGCTGCGAGGGGAGTCCGGTGATGTCACAACACAGTTTCCTGAGCTCTGGGCCATCGATGCACCCACGGATCTGGAGATATTCAGCCTGTTGTAACCGCAATACACATTGAAATAATGAGGTACAAATAATGCATTATACATGATTATTCTACAAACTTTTATACTTCTGGCTTTAAGCCCGGTTCACACTGGTGCAACATGCGCTCCGACTTTGGGGAGCACATGTTGCATGACGTGAACAATTCAATGGTTCCCTATGAGAGCCGTCTTAATTGGTCCGACACAAGTCAGTATTACTTTAAAAAAGGTTCCTGCACTACTTTTGGTCCGTTTTCAGCCCATTCAATATCATTGAAGTCGGATCCTCCTCCTAAGTCTCCGACTTGTGACATCCAACGTGATTACAGCAGCAGAAAAAGAAATTTGTCACACTGGGATTGTTTTCATTGGTCTAAGGACAAGTCAAACTATCTCAAAGTCTGACCAAAAAAGTAGGACTGATGTCGCAGGGCAAAGTAGGATGACAGTCGTGTTGTACTAGTGTGAACCCGGCCTCAAGTTTGATTCTTCAACTCGAGTGCCAGGGGTCAGAGAACAGCTGAACTCTGCCCTGGAAATTGTTTGAACTTGCACGATGTCACCTATTTTAACCACTTGCCTGCCAGAAGATTCCCCCTTCATGACCAGGCCATTTTTTTGCTTTTTGGCACTGCGTTACTTTAACTGACAATTGCGTAGTCATGCAACGCTGTGCATAAATTAAATTGTCCAAAAATAGAGCTTTCTTTTGGTGGTATTTGCTCACCACTATATTTTTTCTTTTGCGCTATAAACAAAGGGAAAAAATCAACAAGTTTGAAAAAAATATATTTTGTTTACTTTCTGCTATAAAACATATCCAATAAATAAAAATAAAATTTCTTTATAAATTTAGGCCAATATGTTTTGGTAAAAATGTGCTAATCATCAGATCACTTATATGAATTCTTTGCAGTTATGATCCATCTCTATGGTGAAAGTTTGATGTTAGACTAGCGAGGCATTTAGGTCACAATCAACATCATCATGCTGTGATGGAACATGTGGACATTTGTGAATCAATAATGTGCTACCAATTAGCATTACTTTTTATTACTCTAGTATCTCATGATGGAACATGTGTACATGGATGAATTAATAAATGTGACCCTATCTATTTGTATTATGTTATGATTGAGCATGTATACATATATGACTTAATAAATGTGATCTTTATATATCTGCCTATTTTACCAGATTGTAGCCCTGTGTTTCATATAAAGTCCCAATTCCCCCCTGTTTTAATTATCTTGTAATAGGGATGGAGGCATATGACCTTACCCTGTCATCGCCTCATTTAAAGTCCCAAAAAAGTCCCCCTCCTTCCCCCCCAGACTAAACAGCAATGTACCCTTGTGGTGTGGACACAACCCCACTTCAAGGGATCGTTTTTAAGATTCCCAGAGTTGGGATTTCAAGTAATTCATCCAAAAAGTGCTGTTGACCGGTATTGCATGCAGACAGCTAGAGGAGTTTATACATACACTATATTGTCAAAAGTATTGGAACACCCAGTCCATCAGGGTTCAATATTGAGTTGGCCCACCATTTGCCGCTATAACAGCTTTAACTCTGGGAAGGCTGTCCACAAGGTTTAGGAGTGTCTATGGGAATGTTTGACCATTCTTCCAGAAGCACATTTGTGAGGTCAGGCACTGATGTTGGAGGAGAGAAGGCCTGGTGGCTCACAGTCTCTGCTCTAATTCATCCCAAAGGTGTTCTAATGGGTTGAGGTCAGGACTCTGTGCAGGCCAGTTAAGTTTCTCCACCCAAACTCACTCATCCATGTCCATATGGATCTTGGTGAGTACGAATAGCATGTCATCCGCATTTCTTCTGATGTGTACCCCTCAGGGAAACCCCCGTAATATTTGCACAGTGCGCAGAAAAGGTTCCAGTGACAGGGTGAAGAGGAGCGTATGTGCTTCGGCAGGATCCGCTTTTGCGCGGATTGCATAAGGTCGGTGATTCTGGTGCGCAGGAGCAGAATCTTAGCTTCCCCTGACGGGGATTGGGCATGTTTGTGTCTGGCTTCGGCCAACTGTAAGTCATTGAGCAATGAAGTCAATTGGGCGGTTCGTTGTCTCTTAATACGAGCCCCATGTTTGATAAGTACTCCGCGGATGACCGCCTTTTCCTTATGAGCTTCCCAAACAATACCGGGTCGCTGTCGGGGTGTTCATTGTTGCTAATATAGGACTCTATCTCCCTTACCACGTCTTTAAGTACCGTTCTCGTTCTGTAAAAGACTCTCATTCAGTCTCCATGTCCTGCTCCTGTTAGTGAGATTATCCGTCAGAGAGTATGATAAGAGAACTGGGGCATGGTCTGACCATGTGATGGATCCTATGGATGTGTCCTTAATGGCGTGTAGATGGGCATGGGGTATTAAGAAGTAGTCGATCCTAGAGTATTGCTTGTGGGGTGTGGAGTAAAATGTATAGTCTCTTTCAGTCGGGTGGATTAGTCTCCAGGCGTCTATTAGTTGCGCTCTATGTAAGGAGCGGGCAATACGTTTTCTAATGTTGGGGGCAATTGAGGAATGTCCTGATGAGGTATCCTCTGTCGGTATCAGTGGGATATTCAGATCCCCTCCAACAATCAGTTGGCCTCTAGCAAATTCCTGTAGAATATCTAAGGTCTTTGCAATAAACTGGTCCTGTTGGCAATTAGGGGCGTATATGTTTGCTAACGTCACCTCTACTTCTCCAATCGTTCCTCTAAGGAACAAGAACCTGCCTCCCGGGTCTGTCTTAATATCTGTACACTGCCATGGAACCTTGCGGGAGATAAGTATAGATACCCCTTTTCGACTTCGCAATTTCATTTGTGGAATGGTATATCATGGGGTATAGATTGTTTTTCAGAATGGGCAGGCTGCCTCCTCTAAAGTGCGTCTCTTGGATTAACGCTATGTCAATCTTAAGTCGGCGTAAAATCCTGCATTAGCATCCGCCTCTTTTCGGGCACATTAAGGCCTTTTGTATTCAGTGAGAGGAGGTTCGCTACCTCCATGGCTCCGGGGCAGTTAGGGGGGGGGTGGGGATGTAGAGGGGGGTAGTAGAGGCTGGGAAGGGAGGGGGTGGGTAGTGTTGGGGAGAGGGTAGGTGGGTGGAGAGTAGAGCTAGATAAGTTAAAGACAGAGAAGAAAATTAGAATTTCCTCCTAAATTATCAGCACACTAGTGCTGGGACGCTCACCAGTGGGGACACTGGTAATCGAGCGCAGTCCTAAGTGGGGTAGGGCAAAGCAAAAAACCAGTGGGGAGTTGCCATCTCTCTCCCCATCAACTATGTAGTGGGATTACTTAAAATCCAGTGATCGACGGCTTCTTTACATAAACTTATTCTATATACATATAAACAGGCATTTCCTCATATCACAATAATCTTATGCACGAGCAATGAAGAGGAAAAAGGTTAGTACAAACAGGCACGGTAGCAATTATTCTGTGTTTTAACCCCAATTCCCAGTAACCCTCAGCCTCTGTATAACAAAACTGTGCCCCTCCCTCCGCCTCCCCCCCTCCATGAGCAGCGGTCACAAGTATCTGCACACAATAATCGTCTCCATCCCCCCCGCCTACCCCTCCACACCACCCACCGCAATGAGTGTATAGGATTATGCCCCCCTTCCCTCTCCCCCATCCCCTCAGAGGGTACTCCCCTACAGTCCCCAATACATCTCGGTGACCACCTGTGTTGCACCTCCGTGCTTGTCAGCGGGTAATGGCAGCTTGTGTTCCAGGCAGTCTTTTCCCCCCCCTTTTTGAGTCTATCCATTTGTTCTGGTAGAAGAGACCTGTTACCTCTTTCTGCTTCCTATCCTCCTGTCCCGCAAGGGTTCTCCAGTCTCCTCTGTAGTAAGCGAAGCAATGATACAAGGACCCAGGTGTCTCTGTGGGTCGGGCTGCCACATCAAGGTGCTGATCGTCAGTTGCTCTGGGGACTCAGGGTGCCTCCGCAGGGGGAGTCTCGGGACCGAGTTCTGGACCGGGGAGGGGAGAGGGGCGCACCAGGGACATTGGATCTGATACATCTGGGCGGCAAGGGAGCGGGGCGGTTCAGTTAAAGGAGTCTAGTTCCGTGTTCTGTGGCTTCTATGGGGGTGTGGGATGCGGGGTTCCTGTGTGCTTTCTACTCAGCGCAATAGGGGTACGGGTGACAGAGAGGGATCGGGGCAAACGAGACAACAAGGCACAATTAAGATCGGGTCACTGGGCATTGGTATGCAGGGGATTTTAAGACTCACGTGTCCCCTCCGTAGACTGTGCCCGGGCTCTTCTCCTGGAGTAGTGTTGCCTCTGCGGATTGTGGCTCCCGTTGACTCAGGGGACCATGCGACCTGGATTGCGGGGTAGAAGGGCAAGCCAGTCAGGAATCGGTATCGGGTCTACCTCCAGAAAGGCGAAGAAGGCGGGTAGGTCCGTCATGGCGCGCAGAGTGTAGGCTGTAGTTCCATTACGGAAGGTGACTGCAAGCGGGTATCCCCATCGATATGTGCATCCTCTTCGTCTGGCCATCTCCAGCGCCGGTCTCAGCAGTGCTCTTCGCTGCAATGTGGCTCTTGAGAGGTCCGGGAGTATTTTAACTGTTGCCCCGTCGAAGCTCACCTCTCCATGGTCCCATGCCTTCTTCAGAATCAGCTCTTTGACGGAGTACCTGTGGACTCGGCAAAGCACATCCCGCGGTCTCTCGGGGTCATTAGGTTTCGGTCCCAGTGTTCTGTGGACCCGGTCCAGCTCCACCGCTGGCGCCGGCGTTCCACCCAGGATTTCTTGGAATATGGCTACTACTGTTGCCGCTAGGTCCTCCGTACCGGTGGCTTCAGGGAGGCCCCGCAGCCGCAAATTGTTCCGGCGGCTGCGGTCCTCCAAATCCTCCATATGTAGCTGAAGGTCCACTGCTGTGCGTTCCTGGGCGAGTCGGGCATTCTCTAGTTCTGTGACCCGTTGTGTTAGGGTTTGTAATGCCACTTCCCCCGATTCCACCCGGACAGATACTGCTTGGAGCTCCTCTCTGACCTCCTGTATGTCCCGGCTGTGCGCTTCCTCCACCCGGAGGATGAGGGCCTCTATGTCCGTTTTTGAGGGCAAGGCTTCAAAGTCTGCTTTCGTGGGTAAGGCCTGTAAAATCGCCCTTAAGTCCTCCGGTAGCATTGTCATTTGTTGCGATGGCTGGCCATATCTGTGTCTGTAAGAATGGTTGTACCCGGCAGGGGATCAGAGTCTAAGGGCTGAGCAGATGGGACCGGTTCTTCTTCTCTGTTGCTTGCACGTGGCGCTGTGGTAATGGCGCCCGGAGAAGGCCTGTGCCGATCTGTAAAGAAGTGCTGTATGCTCCTCTGCGGGGTCTGAGCCGGGGGTGCCGCTGGTAGAGGATCTTGTCTTGTACCTTTTGGTTGATATCATGCCTCCTATATCATATTATTTAGCCGTCTATGATATTTGATGGGATGGGGAGATCAGGGCTCCCATAAAAAACCTCCTCACTCGGCCATTGCTAAGCCACGCCCCCCCTATGGGAATGTTTGACCATTCTTCCAGAAGCACATTTGTGAGGTCAGGCACTGATGTTGGAGGAGAGAAGGCCTGGTGGCTCACAGTCTCTGCTCTAATTCATCCCAAAGGTGTTCTAATGGGTTGAGGTCAGGACTCTGTGCAGGCCAGTTAAGTTTCTCCACCCCAAACTCACTCATCCATGTCCATATGGATCTTGCTTTGTGCACCGGTGCGCAGTCATGTTGAAACAGAGACCATCCCCAAACTGTTTCCACAATGTTTGAAGCATGTTAATTCTAAAATGTCTTGACCAAACCCAACCCCTGAAAAAACAACCCCACACCATAACCCCCCCTCCTCCACCAAATGATTTGGACCAGTGCACAAAGCAAGGTCCACAAAGACATGGATGAGCGAGCTTGGGGAACTTGACTGACCTGCACAGAGTCTTGACCTCAACCAGATATAACATCTTTTGGATGGATTAGAGCAGAGACTGCAAGCCAGGCCTTCTTGTCCATATCAGCGCCTGACATAGTTTCATAGTTAGTAAGGTTGAATAAAGACATCAGTCCATCCAGTTCAACCTGAGTGAGTGTCTACAATTGTCCCCATCCCTGTACATTGCACACTCACATCAGTCCCCACCCTCAAGGAGCCCACAATCCAAGGTCCCCATTCATATACTAGGGTCAATTTTTTGGACAGAAGCCAATTAACCTACCTCCATGTCTTTGGATCACAAATGCGCTTCTTGAAGAATGGTCAAATGTTCACATAGACACACTCCTAAACCTTGTGGACAGCCTTCACACAAGAGTTGAAGCTGTTATAGCTGCAAAGGGTGGGCCAACTCAATATTGAACTCTATGGACTAAGACTGGGATGCCGTTAAACTTCATTTGTGTGTAAAGGCAGGTTTCCCAATACTTTTGAATTGGGTATAGCAGGTTTATATTTGAGGGTTTTATTCATTTTTTCAGTGTAAATTTAATCAGAATTGGACAGTATTACACTATAATAGACTTATTGTGAGGGAACAAGAAGATGGAATTTCCTAGTATGTTCCTTTTTGGATAATTAGGAATTGTAGTCCAATTGATGTGGACCAGACAGTTCCATACAGATGAAATAACAGGCACATTGGAGACTTTATTGTTATGGAGTTTATTTATCTCCGGACAAATATGAGGAATTCTAAATGGGACCTGAATTCAAAAAGTGAGGATTTTCTGTTAGAGAACATCTGTTAATTGTGCCTAATGAGTACCATGAGAAATATACCTTTTTGGTCTTTAGTTCCTCCTAAAATATAGCACTTCCTGGTATGCGAGTGTGCATAGGCACTCCTGTAACTACCTTATCATAGCTGTATAGGGATGAGCCGAACCCCCCCGGGTTCGGTTCGCACCAGAACCCATGAACGGACCTAAAGTTCGTGCGAACATTAGAACCCTATTAATTACAATGGACACTAACGTTCGAAATCAAAAGTGCTAATTTTAAAGGATAATATTCATGTTATTGTCATAAAAAGTGTTTGGAGACCTGGGTCCTGCCCCAGGGGACATGTATCAATGCAAATTTTTTTTTTTTTTAAACTGACGTTTTTTCAGGAGCAGTGATTTTAATAATGCTTAATGTGAAACAATAAAAGTGTAATATTCCTTTAAATTTTGTACCTGGGGGGTGTCTATAGTATGCCTGTGAAGGGGCGCATGTTTCCCGTGCTTAGAACTGTCCCAGCACAAAGTGTCATTTTTGCAGGAAAAAAAGCTATTTAAAATCACTTGCGGCTAATGAATTGTCGGCTCCCGTAACACAGAGAACAGTCATTCATTAAAAAGTCATTGATAAAAAAAAAAAAAGCGTGGGGGTCCCCCCAAATTCAATTACCAGGCCCTTCAGGTCTGCTATGAATATTAAGGGGAACCCCGGCCAAAAAATGGCGCGGGGTCCTCCTCAAAATCCATACCAGACCCTTGAGGTCTGGGATGGATTTTAAGGGGAACCCCGGCCCAAAAAAAAATGGCGTGAGGTCCCCCTCAAAATCCATACCAGACCCTTATCCGAGCACGCAACCTGGCAGGCCGCAGGAAAAGAGGGGGGGCGAGCGCGCCCCCCCCCCTCCTGAACCGTACCAGGCCACATGCCCTCAACATTGGGAGGGTGCTTTGGGGGTCTGTGACCCCTCAAAGCACCTTGTCCCCATGTTGACGAGGACAAGGGCCTCTTCCCCACAACCATGGCCATTGGTTGTGGGGGTCTGCGGGCGGGGGGCTTATCGGAATCTGGAAGCCCCCTTTAACAAGGGGACCCCCAGATCCCGCCCCCCCACCCTCCTGTGTGAAATGGTAAGGGGGTACAAATGTACCCCTACCATTTCACCAAAAAAGTGACAAAAATGGTAAAAATTACAGGAGACGGTCTTTGACAATTCCTTTATTAAAATCTTCTTTCATCTCCTTTCTTCTGGTCTTCTTCCTTCTTCATCCTTCGGTTTCTTCATCTTCTCCTTCCGGCATCTTCTTCCATCTTCTTCTTCCTCCAATCCGCTTCTTCTTGCTCTGGTCTTCTCGTCCGGCATCTTCTTCCACGGCGTCGGCGTCTCTTCTTGGGCTGCTCCGCGCAATGAGAGGCTCCTGCTGTGTGAGGCTTCACTGCGTCTGACAGGTCTTTTATAACGAAGGGCGGAGCCACCTGGTGACCCCGCCCCCCTCTGACGTCATGGGGAAAGCCATAGGGAAGTCCCCATGACCTCCCTGTGCGTCAGAGGGGGCAGGGTCACCAGGTGGCCCCGCCCTCCGTTATAAAAGACCTGTCAGACGCAGCGAAGCCTCACACAGCGGGAGCCTTCCATTGCGCAGAGCGGCCCAAGAAGAGACGCAGACGCCGTGGAAGATGATGCTGGATGAGAAGACCAGAGCAAGAAGAAGAAGATGGAAGAAGATGCCGGAAGGAGAAGATGAAGAAACCGAAGGATGAAGAAAGGAAGAAGACCAGAAGAAAGAAGATGAAAGAAGATTTTAATAAAGGAATTGTCAAAGACCAACTCCTGTCATTTTTACCATTTTTGTCACTTTTTTGGTGAAATGGTAGGGGTACTTTTGTACCCCCTTACCATTTCACACAGGGGGGTGCCGGGATCTGGGGGTCCCCTTGTTAAAGGGGGCTTCCAGATTCCGATAAGCCCCCCGCCCGCAGACCCCCACAACCAATGGCCAGGGTTGTGGGGAAGAGGCCCTTGTCCTCATCAACATGGGGACAAGGTGCTTTGAGGGGTCACAGACCCCCAGAGCACCCTCCCAATGTTGAGGGCATGTGGCCTGGTACGGTTCATGGGGGAGGGGGGGCGCTCTCGTCCCCCCTCTTTTCCTGCGGCCTGCCAGGTTGCGTGCTCTGATAAGGGTCTGGTATGGATTTTGAGGGGGACCCCACGCCTTTTTTTTTGGCCGGGTTCCCCTTAAAATCCATCCCAGACCTCAAGGGTCTGGTATGGATTTTGAGGGGGACCCCACGCTTTTTTTTTTTTTGGGCCGGGGTTCCCCTTAATATCCATAGCAGACCTGAAGGGCCTGGTAATTGAATTTGGGGGGACCCCCACGCTTTTTTTTTTTTTTTTTTTTATCAATGACTTTTAATGAAATGACTGTTCTCTGTGTTACGGGAGCCGACAATTCATTAGCCGCAAGTGATTTTAAATAGCTTTTTTTCCTGCAAAAATTACACTTTACCCCTACTTCTACAAAGATGGCCACCTCCACATGGAAACAGTGCAAAACAAGGCATTGTAAGTCAGTAATGGGAGAAACAACCAGCTGTAGGGAGACCACATGCAGTGAGCAGTCACTGAAGATCTGTCACCAGGATGTTCCACTACGTCCTACCTCTTTAGTTAAATCTTGGAGTCCACAGTTCATAAAAAACAGAAGGCACATAGTGTAAAACTATTTCTCTGATGTACGTTTTCTACCTTTTAATAAATTCTGTGAGAAATGGTTTTACACTATGGAGGCCTTCTGTTTGAGTCCAAGATTTAACTAAAGGTATTGGACATGGTGGAATATTCTGGTGACCGATATTCAGTGACTGCTCTTTGGATGATCATTCTACCGTTCCATCCTTATGCCTGTTTGACTCTTTGCCGCTGGCAATAGTGTCCACGCATAAAAATCATAAAAAAAAAAATAATTACAAATTTTTTTTTTGCCTGTTGCTAGGGGGTCCCTCGTAGTCTGCCACCTTCAGGGTCCTGGCACTGACATCACTTCCCGCTGCGACGCACAGTCATCTGGGACCTGTCACGTGTCCCAGATGACTGTGCGGCGTATCACGGTGTGCGGCGCCGCTCGCGCATGCGCAGTGCCCACAGTAAGAATGCCGGCGCCACGAGTGGAGCAGGGAACGAGGGGGGGCTTCGTTCCCCTGCATCGCTGGACCCTGGGACAGGTAAGTGTTCGATCATTAAGTCAGCAGCTGCAGTATTTGTAGCTGCTGACTTTTCTTTTTTTTTTTTTTTTAGGGGGCACCCCACTTTAAGAGGATCATGGATAACTTCCATCTGTACAGAGTTGATTCTACTTCAAATTTATTTTATCTGGACTGTTTTGATACACAGTGGCTGATTCCTTGAATAATATTAATGTGTGGACTTTTCTATATATTTTCTCAACTGTTTTGGACATTATTTTTGGCACTATGCACTTTATCAATTACTTATGGTAGTAATACCACCTTCACACATTTGAGTATATATAGGTTTATTTGCTCATTTGGACATTGAATTTACTTTTATATGCTTGTTTTGCATATTCATTTTGGTTCATATTTAGGGCTGCACTTTTTTGAATTTATATCCGGTTGGTCCAAGTCTGGTGAACAGTCATTTGGGAGTGCAGGCTAGGAAGGGGCTCATCTCAGGTCCATGTATGGAAACAAGGAGATGGAACATTCCAGGTGCCGCACATCCAAGACCCATCGGTAGTGATGGTAAGAGTAGCCTTAGCCCAGACTCCATACAGGCCAATCCCTGACTTGTTTCGCACTGCCTATGGGGCTTAGTCATGGAGTTCCTCAAAGACTAAAGCCAGTGGACTGGGTGCAATGCAATAGAGGAGACATGGCCTGGATGGAGTCTGAGCTAAGGCTGCTCTTACCATCATTACCTATGGTCTTGGATGTGCGGCACCTCCAGGAAATTGAGTATTTATTTCCTTGTTTAGTCAGTCTATGTTTTGGCCTCCCATCTTTTTTTTTTTTTCTTGCAGTTTGCACTTCCCGAGAACTTCATTAAAGTGGATGTAAACCCACTGTCATCAAATTTAAACTAACACATTTCTAATATTTAAGGCCTCCTGCATGTATCCTTATATTCCAAGTTCTGTGGGCGTTTTTTTTTCCGGAGCTCGGTGGGCGGAGTCGTGACGTCAGAGGACTCCTCCGCCCACCACTGCACTCTTACGGCAAGCCAGCGTTGAGGACGAGCCTCGCGCCTGCTGAGACTGGCATGCATGTGCAGGAGTGACAGAGTGCGTTCTGTGAAGAAGCAGAGCACGCTCATGTTACTCCTGCACCACACCCCCACATCATGTTACTCCTGGAAACCCCAATTTTACCCCACATCCCCCGCTGTCTTCCTCTTCTTCCGCCCCCCCATGTTCCCTGCAGCCGGCTTCCCTCTCCCCTGTAATCCTCTCCTCTACCGCGGGCTGCGAGGGAGGGGGGGAATCTGTCAGGATGGAGAGCGGAGAAATGGGCTGGTATGTCAATTACCAGCCCCTTTCTTTTCACCACTGCCCCACTGACACTGTCCACTGCCCCACTGACACCAACCACTGACACCGTCCACTGACACCAACCACTACCCCACTGACACCAACCACTACCCCGCTGACAGCGTCCAATGACACCAACCACTACCCCGCTGACACCGACCACTACCCCGCTGACACCGTCCACTGACACCGACCTCTACCCTGCTGACACCGTCCACTGACACCGACCACTACCCCTACTGTCACCGACCACTACCCCCACTGACACTGACTCCGTCTACTGCCCCACTGACTCCGTCTACTGCCCCACTGACTCCGTCTACTGCCCCACTGACACAGACTCCGTCTACTGCCCCACTGACACAGACTCCGTCTACTGCCCCACTGACACAGACTCCGTCTACTGCCCCACTGACACAGACTCCGTCTACTGCCCCACTGACACAGACTCCGTCTACTGCCCCACTGACACAGACTCCGTCTACTGCCCCACTGACACAGACTCCGTCTACTGCCCCACTGACACAGACTCCGTCTACTGCCCCACTGACACAGACTCCGTCTACTGCCCCTCTGACACTGACTCCGTCTACTGCCCCACTGACACAGACTCCGTCTACTGCCCCACTGACACAGACTCCGTCTACTGCCCCACTGACACAGACTCCGTCTACTGCCCCACTGACACAGACTCCGTCTACTGCCCCACTGACAGACTCCGTCTACTGCCCCACTGACAGACTCCGTCTACTGCCCCACTGACAGACTCCGTCTACTGCCCCACTGACACAGACTCCGTCTACTGCCCCACTGACTCCGTCTACTGCCCCACTGACACAGACTCCGTCTACTGCCCCACTGACACAGACTCCGTCTACTGCCCCACTGACTCCGTCTACTGCCCCACTGACACAGACTCCGTCTACTGCCCCACTGACACAGACTCCGTCTACTGCCCCACTGACTCCGTCTACTGCCCCACTGACACAGACTCCGTCTACTGCCCCACTGACACAGACTCCGTCTACTGCCCCACTGACACAGACTCCGTCTACTGCCCCACTGACACAGACTCCGTCTACTGCCCCACTGACACAGACTCCGTCTACTGCCCCACTGACTCAGACTCCGTCTACTGCCCCACTGACACAGACTCCGTCTACTGCCCCACTGACACAGACTCCGTCTACTGCCCCACTGACACAGACTCCGTCTACTGCCCCACTGACACAGACTCCGTCTACTGCCCCACTGACACAGACTCCGTCTACTGCCCCACTGACTCCGTCTACTGCCCCACTGACACAGACTCCGTCTACTGCCCCACTGACACAGACTCCGTCTACTGCCCCACTGACACAGACTCCGTCTACTGCCCCACTGACTCCGTCTACTGCCCCACTGACACAGACTCCGTCTACTGCCCCACTGACACAGACTCCGTCTACTGCCCCACTGACACAGACTCCGTCTACTGCCCCACTGACACAGACTCCGTCTACTGCCCCACTGACTCCGTCTACTGCCCCACTGACTCCGTCTCCGTCTACTGCCCCACTGACACTGACTCCGTCTACTGCCCAACTGACAGACTCCGTCTACTGCCCCACTGACACTGACTCCGTCTACTTCCCCACTGACACAGACTCCGTCTACTGCCCCACTGACACAGACTCCGTCTACTGCCCCACTGACACAGACTCCGTCTACTGCCCCACTGACACCGACTCCGTCTACTGCCCCACTGACACTGACTCCGTCTACTGCCCCACTGACACTGACTCCGTCTACTGCCCCACTGACACAGACTCCGTCTACTGCCCCACTGACACAGACTCCGTCTACTGCCCCACTGACTCCGTCTACTGCCCCACTGACACAGACTCCGTCTACTGCCCCACTGACACAGACTCCGTCTACTGCCCCACTGACACAGACTCCGTCTACTGCCCCACTGACACTGACTCCGTCTACTTCCCCACTGACACAGACTCCGTCTACTGCCCCACTGACACAGACTCCGTCTACTGCCCCACTGACTCCGTCTACTGCCCCACTGACTCCGTCTACTGCCCCACTGACAGACTCCGTCTACTGCCCCACTGACAGACTCCGTCTACTGCCCCACTGACACTGACTCCGTCTACTTCCCCACTGACACAGACTCCGTCTACTGCCCCACTGACACAGACTCCGTCTACTGCCCCACTGACTCCGTCTACTGCCCCACTGACACAGACTCCGTCTACTGCCCCACTGACTCCGTCTACAGCCCCACTGACACAGACTCCGTCTACTTCCCCACTGACACAGACTCCGTCTACTGCCCCACTGACACTGACTCAGTCTACTGCCCCACTGACTCCGTCTACTGCCCCACTGACACAGACTCCGTCTACTGCCCCACTGACACAGACTCCGTCTACTGCCCCACTGACACAGACTCCGTCTACTGCCCCACTGACACAGACTCCGTCTACTGCCCCACAGACTCCGTCTACTGCCCCACTGACTCCGTCTACTGCCCCACTGACTCCGTCTACTGACTCCGTCCGTCTACTGCCCCACTGACTCCGTCTACTGCCCCACTGACACAGACTCCGTCTACTGCCCCACTGACTGACTCCGTCTACTGCCCCACTGACACTGACTCCGTCTACTGCCCCACTGACTCCGTCTACTGCCCCACTGACACAGACTCCGTCTACTGCCCCACTGACACAGACTCCGTCTACTGCCCCACTGACACAGACTCAGTCTACTGCCCCACTGACTCCGTCTACTGCCCCACTGACACAGACTCCGTCTACTGCCCCACTGACACTGACTCCGTCTACTGCCCCACTGACACTGCCCCACTGACACTGACCGTCTACTGCCCCACTGACAGACTCCGTCTACTGCCCCACTGACACAGACTCCGTCTACTGCCCCACAGACTCCGTCTACTGCCCCACTGACTCCGTCTACTGCCCCACTGACTCCGTCTACTGCCCCACTGACACTGACTCCGTCTACTGCCCCACTGACACTGACTCCGTCTACTGCCCCACTGACACTGACTCCGTCTACTGCCCCACTGACACTGACTCCGTCTACTGCCCCACTGACACCGCCTACTGCCCCACTGACACTGACACCGTCTACTGCCCCACTGACACTGACACCGTCTACTGCCCCACTGACACTGACACCGTCTACTGCCCCACTGACTCCGTCTACTGCCCCACTGACTCCGTCTCCTGCCCCACTGACTCCGTCTACTGCCCCACTGACTCCGTCTACTGCGCCACTGACTCCGTCTACTGCCCCACTGACACTGACTCCGTCTACTGCCCCACTGACACTGACTCCGTCTACTGCCCCACTGACTCCGTCTACTGCCCCACTGACTCTGTCTACTGCCCCACTGACTCCGTCTACTGCCCCACTGACTCCGTCTACTGCCCCACTGACACTGACTCCGTCTACTGCCCCACTGACACTGACTCCGTCTACTGCCCCACTGACACTGACTCCGTCTACTGCCCCACTGACACTGACTCCGTCTACTGCCCCACTGACTCCGTCTACTGCCCCACTGACTCCGTCTACTGCCCCACTGACTCCGTCTACTGCCCCACTGACACTGACTCCGTCTACTGCCCCACTGACACTGACTCCGTCTACTGCCCCACTGACACTGACTCCGTCTACTGCCCCACTGACACTGACTCCGTCTACTGCCCCACTGACACTGACTCCGTCTACTGCCCCACTGACTCCGTCCACCCCCCCACTGACTCCATCCACCCCCCCACTGACTCCATCCACCCCCCCACTGACTCCGTCCACCCCCCCCCACTGACACCGACCACCCCTTTTCCCAAAAGCACTGTGAAAAAATATATTTAAAAAATAAAACCCCACACTCCCATCATTGTTAGAATAGTAAAAAAATGTATTGTAAAATTTTTTTTTTTTTTAAATGTAATTGAAAAAAAAATGTATAAAAATAAAAAAAAAAACACTGGTCCCAAAAAACCTTTAGAAAAAAAAAAATTAAATTGTAAAATAAAAAAATTATCTGACACTGTCCACTATCCTGACACCATCCTGCACGTACTACCCACCACTGTACACTCCGCATTCCTGTGATTCGCACCGCATTGCTGTTCAGATCACATGCGATGTCTGTGCGATGTGATTTCAGCCATACAAACTGTATAGCTGAAATCGCATCACATTCGGACCAAACTCGCATAGGACCCTTTTTTTGGTCCGCACCAGAATCGCATGGGTGTTCACACCTATGCGATCCGATTCATGTCCTAACTGTCAGTTTGCAGTGCGATATGCGAGTTGAAATGGGGGTGTTGTTAATATTGTATGACACTCCCCAGCAGTTCGCATATGGCAGTGTGAACTGCCGTGCAAGTCGGATGCGATGT
Organism: Lithobates sylvaticus; assembly: GCA_028564925.1. Classification (NCBI taxonomy): domain Eukaryota; kingdom Metazoa; phylum Chordata; class Amphibia; order Anura; family Ranidae; genus Lithobates; species Lithobates sylvaticus. The sequence continues at coordinate 316,352,852 of CM053027.1, forward strand.
GGGAACCCGCAGTGGATTTGCAGGGTTCACGAATCACAGCCTTGGTGGGAGCAGTCAGGTGACATTTGTAGGCTGTACGCTTTGAGGCTCGGTTCATTCTGGTGTGGACCAAAAAAAGGGTCCTGTGCGAGTTTAGTTGGAATGCGGTGCGATATCACACATACTATCTGTATGGCTGAAATCGCACTGCACGGACATTGCATGTGATTTGCAGTGCGGTGGGAATCACATGTAACCTGGCCCTAAGCGCATTCAGCCTTACTGGGTGTAATTATAAAAAGTGAGAAAGCCACCCCTCCCCCACATAACAAATCCTGGTGATGGAAAGGAATGTTGCAACTGTGATCAGGTGACCTCACACACACACACACACACACACACACACACACACACACACACACACACACACACACACTATAACAATCATCAGATCACTGGATGTTCTACTCTGCCCAGCTCTGACTACATACATCTCCCCTAAATCACTTGTCTGTCTATATTCTTTTTGCTGTTCACTGCATCCCATGATGAGAAACATCCAGTCAAAACACAGTAAAGGCAGCCAATCCTGTGAGAGCTGGAGGGGAGGGGGATGTGAATTGTGAACTTTTTACACAGGATGTGCATGTCTCAGGCTAGTGCATGAGATATGTAAATCACATGTCACTCACAGCAAGGGTAAGTTTTTCACAAAGTTTTCAAGACTTTGTCACGATTTCTCTAACTGAACAATAAAAGAGGATTGCTCAGGCCTCGAGTTAGGCCCCTTTCACACATGCGGACCGTATGTCCGTTTTTCATCCATCCGTTTTTGGATGAAAAACGGACATACATACATGTCTATGGGGCAGCGGGTGTCAGCGGATGAGCATCCGCTGACACCCGCTATTGTCCGCCTCCGCAATTGTCCGATTCTGCAGACGGAGGAAAACCCTATTTTTTCATCCGTCTGCAGAGCGGATCGGATGAACACGGACAGACGGTCCGTGTTCATCTGATCCCCCATAGGGGAAGAGCGGAGAACTGACAGGGCGGTCCCTGCACAGTGTGCAGGGACCGCCCTGTCATCAGCCGGCTCAGCGGGGAACAACTGTGCGATCCCCGCTGAGCAGCGGATCTTCACGGGGCGGATCATTACGGATCCGCCCCGTGTGAAAGAGCCCTAAATCTGTGTGACAAGACTGGGCTCAAATGAAAGGAAATTGTATTTTCTGCATTATGACATCACAAAAAAAACATCCACTTTAAGAGTCACAGATCATCCCCATCTATTATGATTTTCATGGCTGTTTCGGTGGGCTTTCGTTATTTATTTTACCTTTTTGTATCCTCCCTTTACTTTCATACTCCTCTTAGTACTACCACTCTCAGCTCCTGTTCAAAGTGGAATGGCCCACAGGGTGAAGAGTAATGACCTCCTTTTTGCTTGGTGTCCATCCTCCTGAGGGAAGGGCTTATACAGCAGAGGCCTGCTAAGTAGTACATTGAAACATCCCCTTTTAGCAGGCCTACATTTACAGCCATTTCTCCTCCTCCATCGTGTGGCTCTCTAAGGATTCAGTCACACATCTTTCCAAAATTCAGGCTTTGCCTGCTGTGCTGCCTGCCTCTTTAGATAACCCATAGTACTCCTGAGAATTTTTTTTCTTGTCATTAATTTGATGTTTATTGACAATAGAAAGATTGTATATGTATGTAGCCATGCTGGACTATACTTGTAATATTGTGTGTACTCCCCTTCTTCCTTTATCTATAGTCATATTGCTTTAATGCTGGGCGCCCGTGACTGTCGTCATAATTTGTGAGCTCAACACAATGGATTGTGGGATTAGTAGTTTAGTGCCTGGCAGAAAAAACATTGGAGAGATCACATTGCTGCAGTGGTACATGCTTACAATAGTACAGCAAATAACTCTACTGGATACTTCCCCCCTATTGGTTGATGTTTGGTAGGAAAGCTCGCTTGCCAGTGGATTTGGCTTTCTGAACATCATCAGATCACACTTCCCAGGCCTCCTATCGAGGATACGTTGACAGACTTCAAAAGAACTTAGACTGCTTATGAGAAAGCTAGGCAAGCATCTACCGCCAGAGAACAGAGAAACAAAATAAAAAAACGTTGATCTTAAAGTAAGAGTTCAAGACCTGCAACCACGATATCGGGTGTTGCATAATCTGGGGGAAACAAACGGCTGATCGATGGCGCTCCCAGCCCTATACTGCCTGCAAACGATTACCTGGGCTTCCCGTGTACCAGATCTGCCATAAAGGTCAGACTGGTCCCTTTAAGACTTGGCATCAAAACCACCTGCTGCCTATCTCCGAAGCTGTTAGAGTGTCTTCATCTCCTGGTCCAGAGGCTTATCAGACTCCCACACTGAGGCCCAGGATTGATCAGGGCTGTGAACCAACGCCTCTAGATGAGGAAGAACTAACCCTGGATTGGCTATGGGTCTCTCCATCTGTGGACCACCCTAAACCTCTTCAGGTGGTAGGGAGAAATAAGATGGAGTCTTCTGGAACAGAAGTCTAGTTTTCACTGCCAGGACTGAAAGGTTGGACCCTCCCCTGGTAAGAAGTAATGGGGAAGTAAAAAGGAGCACAGTGAAGCACCTAATGTGGCAGACATCCAGATTTTCTCTTGATAATGCAGTGAGAAGCGAGGGTGTTCATGACATCCAAGAGGAGCCAGAACCTGAGCCAAGACCCAAACATGAGTCCAGATGTAGCTTCTGGGGAACAGATCGTGGACCGGAGTCTTTCTGAGGCAGAAAATCTGTCCTCCCAAGAGATTCATTTATGATGCCTTTGGAGAAAACGCTGATGAACTTATCCATACCGCTCAACGTTCTAGTCAAGCACTTGCCTCCTTTATCAAATCTTTGGTAGAGGATGACCTTGATCCGCCTCCTGACACTGCTGGGTGGACCACAAATTTATTACTGGCCTGTCACAAAATCGATATGACATTACCTGACAATGTATATAAACTGCTTTTAGATAATCCTTCTTTGCACCAGTTGCTGTTACAGCTTCTGATTCATAATATAACTAATTGTTTACTGCATTATGTTACAGTAAAGTGGTCTCACAGGTTGTGTTTGTCAGGGCTGGGCTCAGCCCTTCCTTCTCTGAGCTGGCTGCTCAGCTGTCAGCTAATTGCCAGCTCCTATCTCTTCACAGTGACTCACCTGTTGATGATATCCTGCTCGTCAGTCCTGCCTACTTAAGCCATCCAGTCCAGATGATCTCTGCCTTTGCCTTAGTCACATCTTTAGAGACGCGCTCCTGTCTTTCCTGTTAAAGATCTGCTTGCCTTACATTCCTTCTGGCTCCAGATCCTACTTGCTGCTCTACTACGCTGGTCTCTGGCTCCCTGATGTTTTGGCTTGTCTATCTGTTCCGGTTCCTGAACTCTGGCTATGTTTTGACTACTTTTACTCTGTTTACCTTTTTTTATTATTAAACAAGTGTGATTTAACTGTTCTTCTGTCTGATTCATGGTTTATGACAGTAGGCAAAGGCCATGAATTCAAAAGATGCAGTCAATCCACTTGTTGGTTATTTTTTCCAGATTGGATGAGCAGGATCACTGCATGGATAAGTTTGCCATGGTGTTACAAACGCTCCTGAGTCGCACGGCTCACCTGGAATCTCCCACTGTGGCTGCTCCAGTACAACCTGTGTTGCAGGCCGTCCCTGCTGCTGCTCCAGTCTCTGTGCAGGCACCCGCCTCGATTATTACCTCTATAAGAGGTATGTCTGGTTCCGCTCCGCTTCCCCAGCGATTTGGGGGCAATCCAGTCCAATGCAAAGGGTTTCTCAACCAGGTTGATATATACTTTGAGATGCTGCCTCAGGTGTTTCCCACGGATAGAAGCAAAGTAGGTTTCGTGATATCTTTGCTTTCTGAGAGAGCCTTGGCATGGGCAAACGCTCTATGCGAGACGCAAAAACCTGTTGTCTTGAGTTACACTGAGTTTATGGCTGTTTTTAAAAGGGTAATTGACGTTCCCGCATGCCCCCGTGGCTGCTTTTTCTCATGGTCTCTCGGATACCATCAAAAATGAGATGGTAGCTCGAGATATATCCACTGAGCTGGAAAAGTTTATCACGCTTGCCATCCTCATTAAATCCAGACTCGGAGAGACTCTTTTAAGGAGCTAATATAAAAATGAACAACTGCGCTGCAAACAATTGTGCACTGGTGACACAAATAATATAAACCAACATACATTAAAGTTGACACAGTAATTTTACACCTCCTTATATCTTAATAGTATCAAGTTCAATAAAGTCCGTGATAACATGAAACAATCGTGTAAAACCAAAAATAGAAAAAACAATCAATAGTGACCGACTGTCCTTATAGAGATCAATGTGATTTGTGGAAGACACAATAAACATATGAAAAGTTCCAGAAACTCCACAGTGCTCTCATTCAATAAACAGCAGCTCAAAGGGTGATCCAGATGGAAAACAAGAAAACACCTCCACCGTCCAGTCACACTGACCCTTACCGGATTGTGCGACCCCCTGTCACAGAGGTCACACTGGCTTGTGGCTTTAATCCCGGCCAGGGAAATCCAGAGACTTTACCAGGTTGCTCAGAATGGATGGTGTGAGCTCAGAAAATGGTCAAACAGGGAACATGGAACGAAAGAGACAGTCCATAGTGTACCTCTGTATACAGTTTATTTAAAAGTTAAAAAATTATTGCACTTACAAGGTCGCAATAGATAAAAGCATTTGTAATAGCCGGCCGGCTCGATTTCGCTGCCCGTTTGCTTCCGGGATCTGCGTGGTTCGTATGGTGACGTCAGCACGCCGCTCCTCCCTACGCCGTTTCGTCACAACTGACGTCTTCCAGGGCCACTACCCACTACCCATCCAAGTTTAGCAGCCACTGCTCCAACTCCAGGTGGAAGGTGGAGTTGGAGCAGTGGCTGCTAAACTTGGATGGGTAGTGGGTAGTGGCCCTGGAAGACGTCAGTTGTGACGAAACGGCGTAGGGAGGAGCGGCGTGCTGACGTCACCATACGAACCACGCAGATCCCGGAAGCAAACGGGCAGCGAAATCGAGCCGGCCGGCTATTACAAATGCTTTTATCTATTGCGACCTTGTAAGTGCAATAATTTTTTAACTTTTAAATAAACTGTATACAGAGGTACACTATGGACTGTCTCTTTCGTTCCATGTTCCCTGTTTGACCATTTTCTGAGCTCACACCATCCATTCTGAGCAACCTGGTAAAGTCTCTGGATTTCCCTGGCCGGGATTAAAGCCACAAGCCAGTGTGACCTCTGTGACAGGGGGTCGCACAATCCGGTAAGGGTCAGTGTGACTGGACGGTGGAGGTGTTTTCTTGTTTTCCATCTGGATCACCCTTTGAGCTGCTGTTTATTGAATGAGAGCACTGTGGAGTTTCTGGAACTTTTCATATGTTTATTGTGTCTTCCACAAATCACATTGATCTCTATAAGGACAGTCGGTCACTATTGATTGTTTTTTCTATTTTTGGTTTTACACGATTGTTTCATGTTATCACGGACTTTATTGAACTTGATACTATTAAGATATAAGGAGGTGTAAAATTACTGTGTCAACTTTAATGTATGTTGGTTTATATTATTTGTGTCACCAGTGCACAATTGTTTGCAGCGCAGTTGTTCATTTTTATATTAGTCTTGTTGGTGTGGGTATCTCACA
>CM053027.1:316359061-316484411 GCA_028564925.1 Lithobates sylvaticus
CTCGGCCTTCCTCGCCAGTGCTTCACTCGCCCCCCCCCGCAGCTCCTGCATCTCAGCCCATTGCCAGGAAGTCTCCGCCTAGGTCAGCCCCTTCTTCCTCAGCTACGAAGTCAGCGCGCCCAACCCGTTCGCATCTGGTTGCTACAGCAACAGCTTCACAGGCGCCCAGGCCATCTAGGCTGGACGCCAGGGACATGTCACAAAATGTTAATTTTTTTCCTTCAGCTTATCCTGCTGCTACGCTTCCTTCCCCTTCATTCCAGATACCTCCCTGCCAGGAGAATGGGCCTATTGGGGCTGGTGAGTTGGATACAGCAGGTTTGTTAAGAAATGTGATTACATCCTTGAATAGGTTTAATGCTGTTTTGTCTTCTCAGCCCTTAGCCGTCTTACCTTCTCCTGCTCATGTGTGGTCTCCTGTTGAATCTCAGGAGATTCCTTTACCTGTTCCTCTTAGTGTTAATGCTTCTGTTCCGGAGGCCTCTTTTAAAGAAGTCTTACCATGTGAATTATCCCCACTGGGTTTCCATTTACCCATGTCGGTTAAAGAAAAAATTTGGAAGGGTGAATTTTTAGATTTATTATCGCTTTTACCTAATGCTAAAGAATTTTTGCATAAAAGCGATGCTAAATCTGGGGATAATGCCGACGATTACAGACGTCGCCCAGTTTCTAGATCATTTTTTAATTGGTTACAAGCCTTTTGTATTTTTTCTTCCGTATTGTGTGAGAAACATCCCCAAAAAGCGTGCGGTTTATTTCAACATTTAGAGCACATTTTAGAGGCTTATAAGAGCTTTGGCGGTATGGGTTGGTTTCATTATGACGAATCCTTCCGCCAAAAAATTGCCATCTACCCCACGCTCAGATGGGGTAATAAGGATGTTGGCTTGTGGCTCAACCTTATTACTCCTCAGAAAACTTACTTTGCTAAAGCCCAATCTCAGTCGTTGGCTGCTTCTTCTGCTTCGCCCTCGGTGTACAAAAGAGGTACGTGTTTTGCATATAATGAATCACAGTGTAAATGGTCGGCTTCTTGCCGCTATAGGCATGAATGTTCATTATGTTCAGGGAATCATCCTGTTATGAAATGTTTTAAAAGGACCACCAATCCTCCCCTCAGGGAACAGTCCAAAAGTATGCACACCGGTGAAAGTGGCCGCAATGCTTCCGTGGCTGCGTCGTTACCCAGATCAGGGGAAAGCGCAACTTTTAATTAATGGTTTTTCTTTTGGTTTTAGGTTGCCTGTTTTTCAAGGCCCGGGTTGTAGTTTTGTTAACAATCTAAAATCAGTAGTAATGAATACTGACATTGTGGCAGAGAAATTATTTAAAGAGCTAGCTGCTGGCAGGATTGCTGGTCCTTTCAATTCCCCTCCTTTTCATAATTTTAGGATCTCTCCTTTGGGTTTAGTCCCAAAAAAGGAACCTCGATCATATCGGCTCATTCATCATCTTTCCTTCCCAGAAGGCAGTTCGCTGAATGATGAAATCGATTCGCTGTCCACTTCAGTCACATATGCTACGTTTGATGATGCTGTTTGCCTTATCAGACGTTTTGGCAAAGGGGCTTTATTAGCCAAAGCGGATATTCAATCAGCTTTTAGGCTTTTACCTATATCACCAGATGCATATAATTCTCTTGGTTTTCAGTTTAATGGGTATTTTTTCTATGACAAATGCCTTCCTATGGGCTGTTCTTTATCTTGCTATTACTTTGAAGTTTTTGCCTCCTTCTTGCAGTGGGTAATGATTCAAGTTTCTGGCCACTCAGGTATATTACATTATTTGGATGATTTTCTTTTTATTGGTCCTCCTAATTCGCGTATTTGTTCAGTGATTTTGCGTTTATTTTTTCTTCTTTCTGAATTTTTCGGCATCCCATTGGCGATTGATAAGACTGCTTTTCCGTCGCCAGTAATTGAATTTTTAGGTATTAAAATTGACACGATACTGCTACAATATGAATTACCTCCTCTTAAAATCTCTAGGTTGGAATCTGTGATTTCTCTGTTTTTGCGGCGCAAGAAGATCTTGCTAAAAGAAATGCAGTCTTTTCTAGGTTTTCTTGCCTTTGCGACCCGAGTGATGCCCATGGGCAGAATTTTTTCTAGACGTTTGTCTTTGGCTACGTCCGGTTTTAAATCCCCTTTTTCACATATCCGTCTTACCTCTGCCATGAAGGATGATCTACTGGTATGGTCTAATTTTTTGTTGGATTATAATGGGAGATCATTTTTTCAAGACGATTTTGTTTTTGCAGCTGATATTGATCTATTCACGGACGCGGCTGGGTCCTGTGGTTTTGCAGCCATATTTCGCACACATTGGTGTGCTGATAGTTGGCCCTCCTTTTGGATTTCCAACAATCTCACTAGGAATATAGTTTTATTGGAACTATTTCCAGTGGTGGTTGCATTGGAAATCTGGGGTGATCTGTTTTCCAATAGTCGCATTATTATCCATACGGATAATAAAGGTGTAATTTTTGCTTTAAATTGTCTTTCTTCAAAATCCAATGCTGTTATAAAATTGCTACGTTATTTAGTACTTTTATGTCTAAAGAAAAATATCTGGCTTAAAGCTAAGTTTGTGCCAGGAACTCAGAATGTTATGGCAGATGCATTATCTCGCTTCCAGATGGCTCGTTTCAGACAGCTCTTACCAGAAGCAGATACGGTTGGATTCCCCTGTCCAAATCATCTCTGGAGCCTGGTTTAGCTCCAGTTTTCGCTGCTATACAACATTCAATCGCTCCAAAAACATGGACTGAGTATTCAGTTGCATGGGATAAATGGTTGATGTTTAATACGGAAGTGGGTTTGTCTGGGTTTGCTCCTACTGAACATTCTATTTTAGCTTTCTTGTGTTCCCTAATGCAATTACAGTTCTCTTTCCACCATATTCATAAGTTATTGGCTGGAGTTTCTTTCTTTCTTAAATTATACAACCTGCCAGCATGTAATAGTTTCTTTTCTGTCAAACAGGCTCTCAAAGGTTTGCGTAAGGTTAGATGTGCTCCAGATGCACGTAGACCTGTTACTTTAAATGTCTTATCAAAACTTTGCTTAGTTACTTCAGCTGTGTGTATTTCCGAATATGAAGCGCTGCTATTTCATACTGCTTTTGTGTTAATGTTCTTTGCAGCTCTTCGCATTTGTGAAATGCTACCAAATAATAAATATAGTCCTACAGGTCTACAGTGGTCTGATGTTTCAGTTCTCCATGATACAGTTCAGGTTTATATTAGGCGTTCTAAAACAGATCAAGCTGCTAAAGGTCATTGGCTCAATCTATATGCTTGTGGCGACTCTGTGTTTTGCCCGATTTTAGTTTTGAATAAATACCTTTCGGTTCGACCAATTTGTGATGGCCAATTTTTCATTCACCTCGATACGTCCCCTGTGACAAAATTTCAATTTGCTGCAGTTTTTAAGCGCTGCTTGGTTCAGCTCGGTTTATCGCACCTCAAGTTTTCCTCGCATTCTTTTCGTATAGGAGCCGCCACTGAAGCAGCTAGATTGGGTTTGAGTGACACTATCATTAAACAATTGGGAAGATGGGATTCACATAGGTTTAATTTGTATGTTCGTCCTAATCTATCTCTTTGATTTTTTAGGTTCCAGGTCTTATATTTGGATAATTGGGCATTCCTACATTTATTGGGCTCACAAACGAGCTTCCTTACGCTGCTATAGTCAGAATCTATCCTTACCTTCTGATCGTTTTCATATCTATTGGAAAGGTTTTCGTGGTCTCATCTGGAATGATCTTTTATCTCATCTATCTCCTTTATTCCATTCTTGGCCTCAGCCTTCTATTATAATATTTCATCTAGGTGGTAATGACATTGGTAAGAGAAAGACTCTGGATTTATTGTTCTCAATTAAGCGAGATTTATGCCTTCTAAAGTTTTATTTTCCAAATGCTTGTATTATATTTTCTGAAATGGTCTCTCGCTTACATTGGTTGTGCTCAATGGAAGGTAAATCACTTGAAAAAATAAGACGGAGGTTAAACCATTCTATTGAAAAGTTCATGCCATCGATCGGGGGTTTCTCTTTTCGTCATGTTGACTTGGAAGGAGGTTTCCCTGGTCTTTATCGGTCAGATGGGATTCATTTATCTGATATCGGTCTGGACATTTTTAATTTAAACCTTCAGACTATGATTGAACGGGCCGCGGTGCTGGGGTAGCCTCACTTATTTGCAATAAGTTCGGTTTGTGGGGACTAATGGTTGTTTGAAACTTATTAATTTAAAGCTCGAGTTCTATGACTGAGCTAATGTTAGAGTTTGATTTTAAATAAATTATTATTATTCATTGATTATTGAGTGTCAATAAAGTTAATTAATTTAATACCAATAAAGGTGCCGCGGCCATTAAAATACCAATTTCAGTGTGGTGTATTATTATTAGTAGTTTAAGTGTGCGACCTACAATCCCATGTTAAGTGGGCTCAATCAGGAGCCCGCTCCATGGGATTGTGGCCGCCACGGACCTTTTTTCAATAAAGATGGCTAATCCTATAATATAAAAAAAAAAAAAAAAAAAGAGTGAAAAGAGCGGGCTTTTCACGTGTTTCCAGGCGGGAAACATGTGTTTGCAGGTGTTGGGGGGCTATATAAGCCCCCTGTGACACAGTCCGATCGCAGTTGTCCTGGATCGGCTTGGCTGAGCTTCCCCTCCCTCCCACCCTTTATGTCGCAGGCATCTTTATGTGGTTTGTCACCCTTGAATCAAGGGGGGACTAATGGTTGTTTGAAACTTATTAATTTAAAGCTCGAGTTCTATGACTGAGCTAATGTTAGAGTTTGATTTTAAATAAATTATTATTATTCATTGATTATTGAGTGTCAATAAAGTTAATTAATTTAATACCAATAAAGGTGCCGCGGCCATTAAAATACCAATTTCAGTGTGGTGTATTATTATTAGTAGTTTAAGTGTGCGACCTACAATCCCATGCCAAAAGGAGCTGTTAGAACAGTGATTACATCATATCCTCTTCTCTCTCTCTACACTGTAATCAAACTACATTTCCCATGAATCTTTGGGGATTGAAGAGAATGTGGTACACTAGGCCTGTACATGTAAATGTGAACAAGCCCACTTCAACATAAATTACACCCCTCATTCTGCAGCCACACTACTCAGTAACACACAGCAGGATAGGTAGGTTACAGCCTTATAAATGCAAAACATGTTTGTGCTCTCCCCCTCAAGCCACAACATATTGCCCTTACATGCTTTATGTAATCAATACTGAACTGTATACACATCCCATAATTCTATATTATACACACTGTACTCTGCTGTAATTCATTATTAGAAATATTTCTCCTCATGAAGCTTTGAGATCTTTCTAACAGCAATCAGTGCTGGTATGGTGTATGAGAACATCTCTAGCGCAATACAGAAAGAAAGAGTCGGGCCATGCTGCTTTACATCAGCACATGGCACAAGTAAATGTCGGCATGAGATCAAAACAAAAAAAAAGAAGATCTAACTTACTAATAAATAACACAATAATGGTAGAACGCTCTAATGAATGGAAATCTCAGTAAGCTTCAATATCACCACAATACCGGTCTTTGTGATATGTAACTTCACATATAATACACAACAGATTAAAAATAATACATAAAAAAATGACTGCAAACTTTGCAGGGATGGTGGAAACCCCTCCTACAGATATTTGGCAGTGGATGGTGTCAGTAGGGCAGTGGACTGTGTCCACTTCTTATCAGTGCAGCCTATCAGTGCCCATAGGTTCAGCCTCATCAGTGCCCATAAGTGTGGCCTCAGTGCCCATCAGTGCTGCCTAATCATTGCAGCTTTTCAGTGCCCATAAGTACAGCCTTAGTGCCCATTAATGCAGTTTATCAGTGCAGCCTCAACAGTGCCACTTCAGTGCAGTTTATCAGTGCCCATAAGTGCGGTCTCATCTGTGCCCACCAGTGCAGCTTAGCAGTGCCCATCACTGCGGTCTCACCTATGCCCACCAGTGTGGTCCCATCTATGCCCACCAGTGCCCACCGGTGCAGTCTCATCTTTGCCCACCAGTGCAGCTTATCAGTGCCCATCAGTGCGGTCTTATCTGTGCCCATCAGTGTGGTCTCATCTATGCCCACCAATGCTGTCTCATCTATGCCCACCAGTGCCCATCAGTGCGGTGTCATAAGGGCCCACCAATGCAGAGAGGGGATAGTTACCAGACAGCAGCTGGATGACAGATCGGAGGTCTCGGGCTGTGACAGGTTTTGTATATGAAACACTGATCACCGTAACGTCCCGCCTCCCAGACCAGCATTGTGATAGACAGCGCACTGTTCCAATGCCTGTCCAGGAGGCAAGACTTTCTGGTGATTCACATACAAGACCTGTCGCAGCCCAAGGTCTCCGCTCTTTCATCTGGCCAGTGTCTGGTAACAATCCCCACTCTGAGATGGTGGGCGGGCAGCAGCGGCCGGGCGGAGCGGGGGCAGTACTGGTAGAGAGCAGAGGAGGAGGGAGGAGGAGAAGGACACCACCTCCGTGGGCGATACAGATTGGGGGCTATGAGACCCCTCCGCCCACTACAGCAAGCAGGAACAGAATCAGAAGTCCCTGCTTGCTTGATAAAACTACTAGTGGGAAGTGACAAGACCGCTGGCAGAGGGTACAACAGGAATAGCAGCCAGCGGTCTTAATAACAGGATATCACAGTAATGTTTTTTCAGCAAGATCAACAGGATATTGCAGTGGAACCACAGAGGAACAACAGAGCTCAGAAGTAGATGGATGGCATAGTCGGTGAAGGTAGGAGATCAGCAACAAGGACATGGAAAAAAAGTTTTTTCCTGGAGTTCTGCTTTAAGTATTTGTAGCTTGAATACCAATTTTTTTTTTTTCGTGGAAGCTCAGTAACTGTCATATAATACCATATTATACACAGAATGGAATTAAAGTAGCACATTTTTTGAGGCCACAGAGTGCCTCTTTTTTATTATTATAGCTGTTTCATATGTAATTCTGCTAGGTTAAAACAATATGGATTAATAGAATTTGTCCATATGTAGTCATAGTTATAACCAATGTTTGCGATTTTCATTCTGTAGTAGTGGGTCAGTAAGGGGGTATGAAGGGTCATGTGCCCATTTATTTATGCACCTTTAAAAAGGTCCTACTGGTTATCGTTAGGGTTTGTTCATCACTGAAGATGTGGTGGACTGCAGACAGGAAAAGAGGACATTTCAATAGTTCTGGTCGTGGCAAAGGGCGAAAGCCATTGAACCCCCATTAAAGTAGAGCTTTATGCCACGTACACACAATCGGAATTTCGGCCAGCAAAAAGACTGATGAGAGCTTTTCATCGCAAAATGCGACCGTGTGCAGGCTCCATCGGAATTTTGCTGGCCGAATTCCAACCAGCAAAAATTTGAGAGCATGTTCTCAATTTTTCAGACGGAAAAGGTTTCTATCTGAAATTCCGAAGCGCAAAATTCCTACGCATGCTCGGAAACAATTTGACGCATGCTTAGAAGCATTAAACTTCATTTTTTCTCAGCTCGACGTAGTGTTGTACAGCACCGCGTTCTTGACAGTAGGAATTTGGTGTGACCATGTGTAGGCAAGACAGTTTGAGCAGAATTCCGTTGGAATTCCATTGGGAAAACCATCAGAGCTTTTTCAGACGAGAATTTCCGATCGTGTGTATGCGGTATAAGTCAGAAAAACAAGTTCTGAATAGCTTCACCTGAAAAAGGATCAAGCCTGAGGAAACCTATGTAAAACATTAGGGATGAGCTTCGAGTTCGAGTCGAACTCATGTTCGACTTGAACATTGCCTGTTCACCTGTTCAGCGAACAGCGAACAATTTGGGGTGTTCGCAGCAAATTCGAAAAGCCGCGAGCACCCTGTAAAAGTCTGAGGGAGAAATCTCAAGTGCTAATTTTAAAAGCCTATATGCAAGTTATTGTCATAAAAAAGTGTTTGGGGACCTGGGTCCTGCCCCAGGGGACATGTATCAATGCAAAAAAAAGTTTTAAAAACGGACGTCAGAGGGGGGCGGGGTCACCAGGTGGCCCCACCCTCCGTTATAAAAGAACTGTCAGACGGAGCGAAGCCTCACACAGCGGGAGCCTCCCATTGAGCGGAGCGACCTGACACGGAAGAAAAGACGCAGACGCCGTGGAAGAAGATGCCGGACGAGAAGACCAGAGCAAGAAGCGGATCGGAGGAAGAAGAACATGGAAGAAGATGGAAGAAGAAGATGAAAGAAGAAGATGAAGAAACCGAAGGATGAAGAAAGGAAGAAGACCAGAAGAAAGAAGATGAAAGAAGATTTTAATAAAGGAATTGTCAAAGACCGTCTCCTGTCATTTTTAACATTTTTGTCACTTTTTTGGTGAAATGGTAGGGGTACAAGTACCCCCTTACCATTTCACACAGGGGGGAGGCCGGGATCTGGGGGTCCCCTTGTTAAAGGGGGCTTCCAGATTCCGATAAGCCCCCCGCCGGCAGACCCCCACAACCAATGGCCAGGGTTGTGGGAAAGAGGCCCTTGTCCCCATCAACATGGGGACATGGTGCTTTGAGGGGTCACAGACCCCCAAAGCATCCTCCCAATGTTGAGGGCATGTGGCCTGGTACGGTTCAGGAGGGAGGGGGGGCGCTCTCGCCCCCCCTCTTTTCCTGCGGCCTGCCAGGTTGCGTGCTATACATGACCTGAAGGGTCTGGTATGGATATTTAGGGGGAACCCCACGTCATTTTTTTTTAAATTTGACGCATGGTTCCCCTTAATATCCATAGCAGACCTGAAGGGCCTGGTAATTGAATTTGAGGGAACCCCCACGCTTTTTTTTTATTTTTTTTTTATTTTTTATCAATGACTTTCAATGAATGACTGTTCTCTGTATTACGGGAGTCGGCAATTCATTATAGCCGCGAGTGATTTTAAATTTGCAAAAATGACACTTTGTGCAGGGACAGTTCTAAGCATGGGAAACATGAGCCCCTTTACATGCATACTAAACACACACCCCAGGTACGAAATTAAAAGGAATATTACACTTTTATTGTTCACTTTAAGCATTATTAAAATCACTGCTCCTGAAAAAAATGCAGTTTTAAAACTTTTTTTTGCATTGATACATGTCCCCTGGGGCAGGACCAGGCTCCCCAAACACTTTTTATGACAATAACTTGCACATTAGCCTTTAAAATTAGCACTTTTGATTTTGAACGTTCGAGTCCCATAGACTTTAATAGGGTTCTAAAGTTCACACGAGCTTTAGGTCTGTTCGCATGTTCTGGTGCGAACCGAACAGGGGGGTGTTCGGCTCATCCCTATAAAACATTAAAAATAAGTTCCTACACTGTTTAAAACCCAGAAATGCATGGTCTTCTCCTGCTCTGCACAGCGTCAGATGTTCTCTGTTCTCAGTACTGTGTCAAAAATATGAGCTACTAGAGGCCAATCTGCTAACAGCCTAAAGATTTACTGCTGCTCAGGGGCTCTGGGCTTTAGCAAAATGGCAGCCTCTGGCAAAAAGGAACAGGCACAATTCTGGAGTCAATTTACAGCACACCCTAATTTTGGTAGGATCATTATTAATGTGCAATTTATGTTCCTTGATAAAGAACATTATATGTATCAAATTATTATGGGTAAAGTTCCTCTTTAAGGAAACAGTGGAGGTAATGAAGATCTGAGATTTGTGAGGCTCATTCTACCACAATGAATAATTACTAGGGTGGGAGGAACCCAAGAGATCACCAAAAGCCGGATCAGAATTCCGTATTATTCTGGATTTTAATATTCAGCATAAAAAGTTTGAAAAGATTGTTATGAGGCACTGGGATATCCTCAAAAAGGATAATATTCTGGGAAGTGTCCTGCCGCCACGCTCCAGATTTATCTATAAAAAAGCACCCACCCTTAGGGATGTAATAGCCCCCAGTGTACTATATCCCCCCATTGTGAAAGAAAATACCATATTTTCTTTCTTAACAGGTTTTTACGCCTGTGGACGATGCCAGCCGTGCAAACAGTGTAAGCACAACAACAAAAAGAAAAAATTATTTTCTAGCACCACCACTGGTGTTACACATCCGATTAAAAGTTTGATCACGTGTAACACCATTGGTGTGGTATATGCTTTGGAGTGTGACTGCGGTAAGCAGTACATTGGTAGAACCTCCAGATCTCTGAGTGTGCGCATAGGCGAGCACGTGAATAATATTAAGAAAGGGCTAGTAACCCACAATGTGTCAAAACACTTTAGGCTCTACCATAATAGGGATCCTAAATGTTTAAAATTCTGGGGACTTGAGCGAGTCACCCCTCATTGGAGAGGGGGGAATTTTTTGAGGCAATTAAGTCGCCGTGAATCTTTTTGGATTCACGAGATGCAGGTTTCGGTGCCAAGGGGGTTAAACGTAGAATTTGACTTGAATTGCTTCATATTAGATAAGTGAGCAATACTGATTTGTCGATTTCATTATATGTTGTTTTTCACTATGAATATCCAACACATACTCTTCATAGTAATAATATTCTTTCATATTTTTATTACTAAATAATTCATTTTGTACAAGTTTATTTATATATTTTTCAATTGGTTATATGTATGTAATGTATACATTCGGAGATGATGATAGGAGCGAGTGACATTGATTTATTTTAATTTGTTGCTTTCAACACAACAAAAATAATTCAACTAGCATCATACTGGTGCCTGTACATGTTTAAAATATCTATACGGTTAATTGACTGTATGACACGCATAAGTGCATCTTTATGTGGTCATAATTTTTTAATTTTTTAATTTTTAATCCTATTTAGTATTAAAAGCAGAGTCAGCTCTATGTCCCCAGGAGGGAAGTGTTGTCTAAATAGCAGGAGAGGAGACACCATGCTGCTAGGCTTTGCCAGCTGTATTAGTTCTTTCTGGTTAATAGTCTCCACCCATAGACCGCGCTGGCTGCTATTAAAGGAGAGGCGTAGTGACAGATGACTCCACCCACCGCTGACGAAGTCCAGGAGGACGTAACGTACGTACGGGGGAGGAGTCTATCAGTCACTCGCTGTCTATCACTATCTCCAGCGGCTTCGTTCCGCAATCTCTCTACATTGCTGCAGTGCGGGACTTTTTTAAACAGCAATTGTTCCCCATTTGCAGCTTTGAGCTGTTTTTTTATGCATATGTCCATAAGGCTTTGTTTGCTGCAGTTGTGCATATCGAGTGTACCTACAGCATTGCCTTAACTTTTTGTCAACTGCATAACTTATGTTATTTGCAGACACAACCATTTACCTTTTTCATCAAGGTTGTATTTTAAACTTCAATTTTAAATAAACCGTTTACCAACAGTCTACACTTAGAGTGTCCCCCCCTTCTTTTCTATTATTATATGCTGGGAGATCTTTTTTTGCCTGGATCCACATTGCTTAGCATTGGGCTGTCTATTATATGAGGAGATCATCTGCCGGAGATCCGTCCAGTTGATTGGTCGTTTGCCCTGATTGGAGTCAGCTTCCCTTGGAATCAGACACTTCACCCTCCACTGAGTCTATGCGTATGTGCATAGCACATTTGGTAAGAGTCTCCATTTACCTTCGGTTGAGGATATCACCTTTAGAACATATTCTGTTTATTTACAGTCACCAGGGTGTTTTATCTACAATCAGTTATTCACTCTGTTTTATTTTGGACTCACAAGACATGAACTTTTGTCACTGTATTTGATTATTTTCCATTATGTGTATTGTGTTTCATATACATATCATAATTTTATGATATCTTATTATTATTGTATTATTTTTTGATTATTTTTTAGATGCGCTGCACTTATTTTTATTTTTCACATACATAGAAACTGAAAGGATCGTAATGGTTTATCTAAACTACCCCATATTCTCATGTATTTTTGTATCTGCAAACTGGATCGCCTTGACTTACCCAGCCTGCAATTCCGGTGCTTTCATACCCATTCTCCAGCATCACTTGAGAGAGAGTATCATGTGCAACCATTTGCATTATCACTAAAAAGCTCATTATTGCCATGAGCAACAAAAGACTAAAGCCTAGGACACACAGGCCAAATGTTGAGCGACATCAGCCAATTTAAAGGGTAAGTTCACCTTTACAGAAAAAACTGTAAGGTGAACTTACACAGGACCCCCACCTCGCCCCCCCCCTTCCCGCTGACCTGCATGGTGACAATCGTTCTGACTCCCCGGTATGGCCGCCTCACGGCTATGGGGCTTAGAAATCCCAGGAGCTTAATCTCCTAAACGTACCCTGTTAAGAGGGATGTTTAGGAGCATCCTTTTTTTTTTTACCAACATTTTTTTATTGAAGTTTGTTACAGGTAACAGAGATTTACAAAAAACAAGGCAATATTGAGAGGAAAACATTAGGGAGGGTATCTACGACCTAAAAAGGTGTTACTACAGGTGAATAATATGAGCAATAATACGTGCAATAGCGGTAGCTTCTGATGCTTAGGATAAGGTAGAGTATTTTCTGACCTCCCCAGACACCCCATCTTGGAACAAACTGTTTTGAGAAGGGTGAGAACACTGCACATCCTCAATCTCTTCCTTTATTTTGTTTCCAATAACGTTGTTCGTCAACGAGAAATACGCCTCTTTGAACATTAGGTAAACAGAAAGGTAACAATGAAGAACTGGTATCGTTAGGAGAAGACTTAAAACATTAACCATTGTATATTGGTTGCTTCATCCTCGTAATGTTAGACACATAAAGTTTTCCATAGTCGTGTGAAAGAGTTGCCTCTGAGAAGGTGAGCTCTAACTCCAGTATGAAAAGTGGACCAAGAAAAAAACCCCTACTGTTGGGACTTTACTTAGATCACCACACTGGACAACATTATATAAAAAATAGTAATTTAATTCAAATGTTAAAAATAGTCACCCAATTATCAAGAACAGGGTACACAATGCAACATATACAAGACAGTACAAAAAGAGATTTTTTACAAAAAAGTATACTCAGAAAACAAAAACAACACACTACAAAAAAACAGATAGGTAGCACTGGTGCTCTCGTGGAGGTAGATGAATGCGGTGCGGAATTCAGCACTTCCACCAGCGGAATGTTGAGGGTTGCATTGTCGAGGGAAGTATTTCCAGCAGGGGACGGAGATCTCTGTGGTTCTGGAGCGTAATGGCAGACAGGTCCCGGTATAGGTGCAGGACATTACCTTTGTGGGTCAGCTGGATTCTGTTGTGGGCTTTATGCTATGTACACACAAGCAGATTTTACATCGGAAAAATCTTGGATGTTTTTTTCCGACGGAATTCCGCTCAAGCTTGGCTTGCATACACACGGTCACACAAAAGTTTGCTGAACGTCACGAACGCGGTGACGTACAACACTACAACGAGCCGAGAAAATGAAGTTCATGCTTATGAGCATGCGTCAAATTGTTTCCTAACTTGCGTAGGAATTTTGCGCGTCGGAATTGGTAAAGACGATTGGAAATTGCGATAGAGACTTTTTCCGTCGGAAAAATTGAGAACATGCTCAATTCGGAAAATTCGGAAATTCGGCCAGCAAAAGTCCAATGGAGCATACACACGGTCGCATTTTCGGACGAATAGCTCTCATCTGTCTTTTGCTGGCCGAAATTACGATCGTGTGTATGCTGCATTACAGAGGCTTTCCTCCTTCAGGCGATAATCGGTCAGGCAACATACCACGTTGCGTGGTGGTTCCAAATCCCTTCCTCTAGGCCTCAGGGCTCTGTGTATTCGCTCCATATCGATTGCTGTGGTGACAGGCTTGTTACTGTCAGTAATTCAAACAAAAGAAAACAAAAAAGAAAAGAAGGGCACATGTATATGTGTGTAGATAACACACTATTGTTTTCTCAAAGACATTGTATACCCAATATGGGTAGTGTCACTCTAGTCAAAAAAGTACTGCATATAAACAAAAAACCTGGAATTGTCCTTTAGAGACCGGAAGGAACCAGAGGACCAAATGAGCGACACAGAATGCAATGTATGAGAAATTGAAAAATATATTAATTTATTAGTTTTTTTACTAATAAATTAAAACTCCACAATAGGAGACAAAATTCTAGGTAAAGACACTGTCTTGTGCTGTGTATTGTTAATGGTTACAACTAGAGACATTCTTTGATGCTGATGTTTGGTTGTTTTTTGTCAAATTTCCAGTGTCTTTACCTAGAATTTTGTCTCTTATTGTGGAGTTTTATGATAGTTTTTTACTAATAAACTAATACATTTTTCAATTTCTCATACATTGCATTCTGTGTCGCTCATTTGGTCCTCTGGTTCCTTCCGGTCTCGAAAGGACAATTCCAGGTTTTTTGTTTATATGTTACAGTTGGTAGTAGCTGGTTTGATTCCACCGATTCTGGGAGGCCTCTCAATCTGAGGTTGTGTCTTCTGCCACAGTTGTCCAGATCTTTCATGTGGCGCTGAAGATCGCGCATCTGGAGGATATGGCTGTCAACCTGTTGATGAATGTGGCCAATGGCAGTGTGGTGATGACGGCAGTGCGTTCCACCTCCTGTACCCTTCCAGCTAGTGCCTGAATGTCATAGCGCAGGTCACGAATGGCAGCCGAGAGTGTATCCTTGATATTCACCGCTATTGTGCTGAGATCATTTAGATTTAGTTGTTGTTGTGCAGCGGGACCATATATCGCAGAAGGAGCCAGGCGTGAGGGTGCGAGAGTGGCGGTGTCTGAGTTTGTGAAAGGAGGATGCCGCCATGCTGATAGTCTGTCTCCGGAAAACTTCCATATTTTTGCTCCGGCGCCTGGTGGTGTCTTGTACAAAGCGTGATCTAATGGTCGAGTTGCTACGGGTTGAAGTCCCCATAGGCGGTGGTGGACTCGTCTGGGACCTCCTTTGGAGAAGAATAGTGGCTGCTGCTGGCGAGAGGTTTAGGATTACGAGACCATCTTCTTCCAAAGCAAAACACCATTTAGGAGCATTCTAATTGGTCGGGGCCATCACATGGGTGGCGCTGACCAATCAGAACTTGGGTAGCCCGTCCTCTCAGCGGGGAAGAAGAAGAGCGAAAGCTGAGGGGATTTCTAAGCGCTGGAGCCATGAGGCGGCTATACCGGGGCTCAGAATGGGCGATCGCCACCATGCAGGTCAGCGGGACAGGGGGGCAAGGTGGGGGGTCCTGTGTAAGTTCACCTTACAGATTTTTCTGTAAAGGTGAACTTACACTTTAATAAAAACCGGCCAACATTCAGCCCATGTGTATGGTAGCCGGTCGGACAGAAGCTGGCCATTTGGCCGGCTTCTGTTGGACGAGCATGCTGGAAAATCAGCAGCCAACTGACTCCCGATCAGCACTCTCAGCCAATATCTGAGAGCGCTGACCAGAGTGTTATGCTAGGGGGCCGTCCCCCTGTCCGGACACAATAGAACAGTAGGGGAGATCGCTGTACTAACATTGGATTGGTAGTATAGCAGCTCCGACTGGAGCTGTCAGTTTTTTCCTTCAACCCGCTTAGTTGAACGAAAAATAACTAGTGGTATGTACTAGGCTTAAAAGAATCAAGGCTGAATGAGCCAACATTTGCTAGATAAGGCTGGCAATAAGGAATATATCCACTGAAAGCACTAGTAATTGTTCTGCTAACAGCCTCCCACCTGCAGTCTACGCAACACAATGTACATACTGTATAAGTGCAATATTTGCAAACAAAAGATTAAATTAGTAAAAAGTATTACCTTTTTATGCAAATTTGACTTAGTTTGATATGCCAGTTCCTCTAGATCTAGAACATTTAGATTACTAAATCTTACTCAAAATAACAGAAATCCTGCAAGCACAATGGAGAAAGTAGGAGCATGATGAGAAATCATCTGCCTGTAGGACAAGCAATGTTTCCCAAAATTGCATTTTTATAGCTGTCATGTTAGGACAATCCGTTTTTCCTAACATGGCAATTATACAAAATGGGACATATACTGTAGTGTATTATACAATGCAGGAAAGATATGATCTCCACCCACTTGTGTTCCTCATTATACCTTACATTTTAAGACATATAATAAAGTACAGACATTACACAATACAGGCGGCCCCCAAGTTACAAACATCCGCCTTATATATGACTCATTCTTACAAACAGAAGGAGACAACAGGAAGTGAAATGAAATCCATTCCTTTAAAGCCTCGTACACACGATCGGACTTTCCGACAACAAAACCGTGGAATTTTGTCCGAAAAACTTGTCTTGCATACACACGGTCACACAAATGTTGCCCGACAATTATGAACGTAGTGACGTACTAGATGTACTACATGGTTTTTCAGCTCTTTAGCGCCACCCTTTGGGCTCCTTCTGCTAATTTCGTGTTAGTAGAAGTTTAGCGAGTGTTGATGCGCACTTTTCTTGTTGTGGAAACTTGTACAAATAAAAAAAAAAAACATAATAATATTATTCTTGATATCACTAGAAAAAAAAAGCCTTTGAAAATTTGTTTGCAAAACTCCATCAGTATCACCAGCAAAGCAGCTTCATTATTATCCCATTAAAGAAGAGAATTGTGCACTGCATTTGGAGATCTCATAATTTTCCACGTCACAAATGTTAATTTTTCCATTACAACCGCTAGTTTACAAGACCTACTGCTTCTGCTTCCAAGCATGCATGTTTGTACTTTGGACTTTTGTCCTACTGACTTGTGTACACACGATCGGAAAGTCCGACAACACACATTTGTTGGCGGAAAGTCGGACAACAAATGTCCGATGGAGCATACACCCGGTCAAACTTACCACCAACAAGCTCACATCCAACATTTTCCGTCGGAAAATCCGATCGTGTGTACGCGGTATTAGAGTTATTATAGGAAAAAGGTGTCTTCACTGAAGCTTTAGCACCAATCCTTGTTTCCACTACAACCCCAAATTTTCAAAATTCAATTGTCACAGTGACAAAAAGTGAGGTGAAATCTTTTGAACAGGGGCACAGACAACACTTTCCTATGCTATCCAAAAAACGTAAAAACAATTTTTTGTTACAGTTAAAAATTGTACCTGTTCAATTTTGCATACAAATTCAATGTAAGAACAAACCTACAGAATCTTATTTGTAACCCTGGACTGCCTGTACAGTACTGTAGTACAGGGCTCAAAGTTTCAAGTCCTGAGCTACTAGCCAGGCCTCAAGGGTTATTTTCCACTAGTTGCCCCAGGTGTCCATCATGCAGCCTACCTGTATCCATCATGCAGGGAAACAGAGGAGAGGAAGTGGATTGCCTGCCGGAGGATCAGAGTGCAGAGGAACATCAATAGAACAGCTTTCATTTCAATAGCTCGGTGTCACATACAGCCCCGCCCCCTGGTCGGAGAACTTTGATACACATCACTCGTCCCGGGATTGGACAGGTGATCTGTCTATCAAAGTCCCGGGACCAGGGGGCGGGGCTATGTGTGACAGCGAGTGTGGGGAACACTCTGCTATTGAAATGAAAGCCGCTAGTGATGTTCCTCATGCTCTGATGATCCGGCCGTCTGCTCTCCTCTCTTCCCCTTCGCAAGCACTGAGAGAGGGACTCTCATACAACCCCGCATGCTGGCGGTGCTCGCCCCCCTGCTCCCAGGCAGCCCTTCCTTGCCAGCCCTCAAAATCCACTCGCAAAATGCGAGTGGAATTTTTGAAGGCTGCTGTAGTATATTTAAATTTGACTTGTGATTAACACCCTTCTGTATTGTTATTTAACCACTTCCTTCCCCGCCTATAGTCAAATGACGTCCGCAGGAGGGATTTCCCATCCTGGGCAGGCGTCATATGACGTCCTCGGCTTCCCGGCCATATAGGGAGCCGATGCGTGTGACCGGTGGCCGCGATGTCCGCCGGGCACCCACTATTGCCGGTAATACAGAGCAGGGATGTGGATCTGTGTGTGTAAATACACAGATCCACGTCCTGTCAGGGGAGAGGAGACCGATCGTGTGTTCCCAGTACAGAGGAACACGAATTGGTCTCCTTGCCTTGTAAGTCCCCTCCCCCTACAGTTAGAACCACTCCCTAGGTAACACATTTAACCCCTTGATCACCCCCTAGTGTTAACCCCTTCCCTGCCAGTGACATTTATACAGTAATCAGTGCATTTTTATAGCACTGATCGCTGTATAAATTTGAATGGTCCCAAAAAAGTGTCAAAAGTGTCCGATATGTCCACCCCAATGTCATAGTCATGATAAAAAAAAATCACAGATCACCGCCATTACTAGTAAAAAAAAAAAAAAAATAATAAAAATGCCATAAATCTATCCTCTATTTTGTAGACGCTATAACTTTTGCCCAAACCAATCAATATCCGCTTATTGTGATTTTTTTTACCAAAAATATGTAGAAGAATACATATTGGCCTAAACTTAGGAAAAAAATAAATAAAAGATTGGGATATTTATCAAAAATATTGTGTTTTTTTCAAACTTGTCACCCTTCTTTTGTTTATAGGGCAAGAAATAAAAACCGCACAGGTGATCAAATACCACCAAAAGAAAGCTTTATTTGTGGGGGGAAAAAATGATAAAAATTTAATTTGGGTACAGTGTTGCATGACCGCTGAAAAATTTTAATTGGCCTGGGCAGGAAGGGGGTGAAAATGAACTGTATTGAAGTGGTTACATTTTTGCTTACATATTCATTTATTGAGGATATATGTTATGTGGCAGACCCATCATTCACATCTACAGGCAGTCCCCTAGTTACGAACATTCTAGTTGCGAACGACTCCTACTAACAAATGGAGGCGGCGTGACGTCACTGCCGACTACTTGCACTCCATGCTGGTAGCCATCTTGCAGAACAGGACACATCTCACACTGCAGTACTACATGTACTGTACGCCCCACATACAGGACTGCATGCCCAGAAGCGCCCAGAACACCCCACATTGCACAGCCAGAAGTGCCTGGAACCTGTGGAGCTGAAACTGTGTGGTGTGGGGTTAGAGCCGCTGAGGTTTTTACTGCTTTCTGCATCCTCATTAGGTGGATTTAATCTCACTTCCTGTCTCTGAGACTAAAGTTACACTTAAAAAAGCTACTGTTCCAACTTAAACAAATTCTTAAGAACACTTAAGAACAAACCTACAGTCCCTATCTTGTTCGTAACCTGGGGACCGCCTGTAAAGGGTGAAAAGGCGATAGCTGCACATGAAAAGCAAATATAGCAAAAATTTCACAATTGGAAATCATTGGTTGAAATAAAGGTCCGTCTGAAAATCCGACCGTGTGTATGGGGCTTTAGTGTGTACCCAGCTTTAGAGTACTAGTTCCATGGGCAGTATTTTCCTTTCATTACATTGTTTACATTACTCTGTTACCCCATTGTTTATTATTCTATTCTGCCAACAAGGATCTGCATTACTGGAAGACATGATTGACAATCAATCTACATTGTAGGACGTTTTTTTTCAATCAAGGTGTGTGGTGTGCCAGTCCTCCATGCCATTTGTTAATAATCGCTTGTCTATTAGCCTTTTAAATGGAAAAATGGTCAGAATTATTTTATAGGTTCAGCTCCTATTGACTTCAATAGGGGGTTTGTTTTGAACTTGGGTGCTGTTAGACGATAGTCCCACAAACCAAACCAGATATGTTTGGCCCACCTCTGCTCTACACATTCTTTAACAGGGCACCTGATAAATCACATTGTGAACAAAAGGTTGCTGCTTGCTATAACTGCATTTCATTTATTTCCCTATGTTTGCAGACTCTATTCTTTCTTCCCTCTTTTTGTTTATCAAGTCTTGACATGCACTCTGTACTATTTACTAAATGAGGCTGTCTTTAAATTTGTTGTACTTAGCCCAAAGCAAAGCAATTACAGCACGCGTTTGTCTAGAAGGTAGCTAACCAGATTTGAGCAGCTGTGATACATTACAGATAGTTCTAATAAATTCATGTAACTCAAACAAAAATCTAAGAAAGTATGCTCATATTTGTCTGAGCAAGTTAAAACATAACACTTGCATATGAACTTTTGTTCTATGCGTGCAAGAGCTAAATTGTCCAGAGATGGGAAAGACTTGTGATTTTTCTGAAAATCTGGCTATTCCACCCAAAGTGAGAAACTGACAATAGAATGAAACGCTGACGCAGATAACAACACATCACTATTGTTTTTTGGTAGCCTGTTTTAGGCTGTGTAAGCAAAAGTATCTTGCTTAGTAAAGTACTTGAACATAACAACATTAGATTATTGCTTTAAAAATTGTGTTAGGCTATGAATGCCTTATTTAGTTACTTGCCATTTTGGGTCCATTTTTAAGTGTGCTGTACTCCCAAGAGCTTGTTGTATTGCAAACTGAATGTTCACTGCTTATGTCCATCATAGGCATCAAACTGTAGTAAAACTGGAATAGCGCAGTGTTCCTATGTTAATACAGTTTGATTCCTAGAAACAAGCGCTGAGCAACAACCAGATGTGGCACACTGGCTATTACATGGTGTGTTGGTCTTACAACTTGTCATAATTGAGGCTGACTATTTTTCCAGTGCAATGCAACACAAGTTACCATGTTTGAACAGGCATTTAGGCTTATTAAAAAGTAACCTTTTATGTTAGTCATTGAATTTTGTTTCCTGTGCTGTAATACATTTTTAGAGAAACAGTGACACCCATTCTATTGATGTTACAGGAAGAACCAGTATGCTGCAGTTGCCATATACCTTCAGAGCTGTGTCCTTGCAGACCACATTGGAGTTCCCTGCTGCATCTGGAAGGCAGCATTAACATTTCTTACAAATGAAGAAAAGTAACTTTATTGTCTGAAAGTAAGGCCGACCATTCAAATCTCTGAACCGGCCGAGATTCCAACTATTAATGGGCAGGCTGAATGTACCAAGCAGCTGCTATAGCCGCAAGCGATAATCGCGGTCTTCCCTGGGAGAAGACAAGTGCTGATTCCCCTGCCAGCACTGCCTGCGTTAATGGGGGAATCGTCCAAATTTCTTTCCTGCAACCCGTGGGTGCAAGAAAGAAATTTGCACCATGTTTGGTCTGCCTAAGTTGTACACAACAGTATACATCCAAGTGTTTGTGAAACATATTGGTGCAGGACAAATTCTATTTCCCTGTTATAACGGTGTACCTTAAATAAAAAAGTTAGGCCAACCAATGGTATCCAGTAGATAAAATAAATATGATTATGAGTATATTGGGCATAGCAAACATGGGTATAGGGCATCACTGGCTATGAGAGTTTAATATGTTGTTTAACTCACTGTTCTATTAGCCCATTGATTTTCAAACTAAAATAATCGGAAAACAGCACTGAAAACGAGAGAATGATTTTGTAGACCTAATAATGCCTTAGTACATAATAGCTAAAAAAGTTAGAAAAGGACAACAATCAAGAATAGCCATCACCTGCATATAAGTGTATAATATATTTAATTAGATTTAAAAAGCAGGCAGTGGAAGGTAAAAAGTGTATATCTTCATAGAAAAATTCTGTGACAGTTATACATGGACAGAAATTTTCTTGGGGGAGGTGAAAGAACCAACATGTTTCTAACCATAGGATAGCCATTAAGTTGAAACCTGTACCCTTCACGATGATTTTTACTGACTCTTTGTATAGAGATTTTAAAGGATGTTGGAGATTGTCTCCAGAGTCTCATTTTATAGACTAATGAAGCAAGAGGTAAAGGTTCGGGGCAAGGTTGGGTTAGCAGTGAACCCAACCCATTCGCAATTCGTAAACATGGCAAAACAATGTGGCCGTTTGCCACCATAGCAACCAGATACCAGTATTGCATTTTCTGGCCTCTGAACTTTGTTTTGTGCCAGCCGTTTACTATAAAAAGGCAGGGTTCCCAGCAGCCATATTTACAATACATTTAACTGTGATAGTAAAAAGACTACTGCTGATAAAATGCATAGGGACAGATTGGTGTAGGACTTAGTCATTGGTGATTTAAAGTACATGTAAACACTTACTGAATATCCTTTAGGCAGCAAAATGCTGTGTATTTTTTCCAGATGCAATTGATGTTTTAATTGTTACAGACTGCAATCTTTTTTTTAACATTCCAGAAGCTTATTTTTTCCTTTGAAAATCATATGGCAAGATGATTTGCAGGCAGGAGATTAGGGGAGACGTTTTTACCCTTTACCACAAAGTGCCCAAACAAGGACCAATATCTGTCTGAAACAACTGATTGGTAAACAGGTCTTGTCAACACCTGAGTCATTTTTTATATTATATCTTTATCCCTGGGGTGATTACAGTGCATCAGACAGTCCATTCAAGAGTTTTTTTTTTTTAGACATGAATATTAATTGAAATAACAATGTGCACCTAAGCCACCTCACTCCCTTTTACCGCACCACCAGATAAAATAAAAGTTATGCATTCATTCACAGGGGTAATGAGCCCCATTGACTGCAAAAGAGTGGTTTGTTTATGAAGGACCACTCACCCGAATGGCTGGCTTTAGTAAAAATGTAATATTGCATGTCTAGTCTTAAAGCATGAATGGCTCTGTGGCTATTGGTCAAGCTTCATTCTTTACCTGAAGGAAGCTGACAAATTCAATCCTCTAAGAAAAAGGATTCATCATGATGCAATGGATGACGAAAGCTCTTTTCAGTTACCGGTATGTATGAAGTGAAAACTTCCTACCTTCTTTGTCTGTCTTTCCACTGTTACAACAATGTGAAGTTTGCTTTCTGTGCAATGGCGGTTTGTTTCTGCACAGTGACTAACTGAAATGACTAACTAGACTGGTAGTACAGCAAGGATTAGCAATTATTAGGAAGAAGAAAAAAGAAAGGGAAGGGCTCCAAAATACCAGCTCTTATTAAAGTTCACAGGGTCAGTGATTCTAATTACATCTTTATGTATAATCAGAACATTAAACTCGAATAGGTGTGCCAAGGCAAACTGCACAATAACTGAATATATAAGTAAATGATGCAATCGCTATTGTCTGCAAAAACAAATTAAACATTAAACATTTTTTTTCTCTTTTGTCTAGAAGTAAATAATTAGTATATCTAGTATGTTGTTGTACAACAATAAAAAGGTTGCCAGTTGGTGTATTTGTGAAAGATGTAGCAGAATAATTCCACTGACATTTTGTGCAATGTATGTTACTGATCAACAATGTTATTGCTAGCGTTGAAGGTATACTGAAAACAGTGGCCGCCAGTCACTTGCTAGGGAGCCACAGTTCCTGACACTGACCGTAATGCCCAAACCTAAATTCTACTCACACCTCCTCTGTAACCCCAGTCGTCACACTAATACTCCCTAATGTAAATATAAGCCTATGTTTGCATATCCACCTCTCTATTCCAAAGACAAAAAGTTACCAGTGCCAAAGCTCCAGTGTCAGAATCAACTGTTCCAGGTGTGTTTTAGCTGCTTTCAACAGTTCTATTGTAAATCTGATTCTGTAATGGGACCTAGGCTTTATGTTTAAAGTAGATGATTACGATCATCATAATCTAAATAATCTCATGAGTGTCCAGACTTCATAAATAATCACATATACAAACTCTGCTTAGTAATGTTGCACACTGACTGTGTTTTGCTGCTCATCTCTCTTAACTGATACATTCTCTCAATGAAAAAGTTTAAAGCTGGCTATATGCTTCTAGCTTTTCGAATTAAAATTTGTACAAAAATTTTTAATAAAATTCTCAGTACATTGACTGGCTTGATTAATGTCATTCAAAACTGTCCACTAGGGGCTCACGGGAGGCACCTGATTAGAGCCAGAGACTCTAATAGGCTTCAAAATAGGGTGGGCTTGGGGTGCAGAGCATTGCGCTCCGAGCCCACCCAGTTGTGTGATGATAGCGAATGAATATTCGCTATTTTCACACTGATCCTCCTCCTAGCCAATCAGGAAGCACGTCATGAGACCTGTCACCCGATTGGCTGAAAGGACAGGCGATCCTATTGGACAGCTAGGAGGAGGAGGGAGGAGATGCATTGCGGAAGCCGCCATAATCCACAGGAGGAGAAAGGATGAAAGCTGCTGCCCGCCACCCATCGGACACACTGCCCGCCTGCTACCTAGATGGGGTAGGTGTGGGGCTTTAATGTCAGGCCGCCCCCCCACCACCCCCCCAAAAAAGAAAAAAAATCACCTGCCACTGCTTTTAACATTTATTTTTGTAATTAAATTGACCTTCCCAAACAAGAACTACATACAACACTGTTAGTGTTATTAAAAAAAAATGGAAGTTAAGAAAAAATTTCCATCCTTTTCCTTACAAATTTCTTGTCACTACAAAAACAAACGTCGGTTTGGCTCCACTAACGATTCGAAAATGGATCTAAAGTTCCTAATACAAAAAATTTAGAACAAAATTCTACTACTGTAAAACCAACTTTAAAAGGTCAAACTGGATATTCACGTATCGAAATTCATCTGGTTCAGCAGGAACTGGGCAAATTTTAATCTGTGTGTAGCCCTGTCTGTTTAACAAAAGCAAATCATTAGACCGGCTTCTTTTGAACAGTCCTGCTGGAAAATCAGCATTTAATCAGAAACTGCAGTCAATGGCTGCAGTGCTGAACAGTGAATTTGGAGGGAGTCCCCACTGTCAGATTACAATCCCACAGTGGGAGAGATTACTGCCTCTATATTTCTTGTGTGGATGCAGGAATCTGTGAGCTTTTTTTTAGTTCAGTCCACTCAGCAGTAAAGTTGCTGCTCAGCTGTTATTCTGACCCTCTGACTTTAAATTTCTTTCCAGGCTGGAGAAGTGTTGAAGCAAAAAGGTCAGAATGGCAATCAACATTTTTTAAAAAAGAGATTGAAAATAGCAGCCTCCATATTTTTTATCTCATGACAGATTTCCTTCATACATAGTTACGAATTGCATGGGGGTGTACACCCCATTAACACTCATTATACCATAAGAACATACCTAAATAATAAAATAAACACACAACAAGGATTGTGGAAAAGTTTAGGCCCCCTTATTGGGTTTACATCAATTTTAATTATGAAATTAATTTTAGCCTTTAACACCAAACAGAACGGCTGTTAACCATTACGAGACCAACATGCTTAGTCACTAAGACTCAAGCAGCAATATCTTATACCAACTAAATAACAGTTTACCAACCACTGTCCACCCACAAAGTGGGCAACATTACCCAAAAAATGGACCTTCAATATCAAACAGAACTGTTGTTAACCAATAACAGACCAACATGTTTAGTCACTGACTTCTCTCTGTGCCTCCTGTACTGATCCTTTGTGCGTTCTTGAAGGGATTTGTCCTGCACATAAGTCCCAGGCCCAAGGTCACCCCCCCCCCCAATATGTAAAGGAAAAAGGGGGGGGAAAGACCATTTATAGACCCCCCTTTCCTCATGGGATCTGAGGCAGCAGTAATGGTCTTAATTATATATCCCAATCGTTTTGAAAATAGGATAAATTCATAGGCTAGCATGAGTTATCCAATAAAAGTATATACATTTTTAATTTAAAATCGGATAGGTCAGTTAAAAATCAGTTAACCCACCAATGAATGCATGTATACTGCAAAATTTCCCTATAAATAGGGGCTACTGGTTATGGACCGTTGACAGTTGCCAGAAGAATGTGAAGAGGACAGCTCTTTGCTGTTTACATGGCTTCTGACTGCTCATCTGGCTCTGTACCGTCTCTGATGTTACAACTTCTTAAAAAGGCAGGTACTGAAGATGTGGATTGGTTAAAGAATTACCTTTCTTTACCTTCTACTATGATGGCGCACAAAGTTTTTCGGCTCCGTGGCTGGCATCTCCTCTATTCCGGGTCCTGTGCAGCATCATCCTGTCAGGGAACAAGAACCAGAGACAGACAAAACATTGTACCAGCTGACCCTGTATTTGTGAATGAACTGACACTATGTGACCCAGTTAGCGGAGCCTCTTCTAGGCTAGCTGGGAAGGATATTGACTGCGGATCTTCACATACAGCTTCAGCCAGCAGTGTTCCTGAAGGCTCTGTTCTATCAAATGCAGCACCTGGATCGGCTTTTCAGAGTATTCCTGTTCTATTAACACAACAACAGTTTACACCAGCTGAGACTCCTCAATCTCCTCTGCTAGGTGGGTCTCATACTTTGCATTTATTGAATGATTTGTCTTCTTCTTTAACTAATATTATTGCTAGCATTATTGTGCCCACCAATTCAACTGCTTCTCATAGTAATGATATTTCTGATCCTACAGCGTCTGTATGGTCTGCTATTGATAATCCTCAACCACCTTTGCATCGAATCAATGCTGCTAATGTGGTTGTTAAGGGTGTGGATCACAGTTTACTTAATTGTTCTAATTCTACTGTTTTATTTACAAATGCTTCTTCCAACAGGTCTGAAATATATAGTAAAGAAGTGATGCCTTGTATACTTTCACCGTTGAGTTTTCATTTGCCCAAGGGTGTCAAAGAAAAGATTTGGATTGGTGAATACACTGAGTTGTTATCTTTATTACCATCTTCAAAAGACTACCTGTTTAAAACTGGATAAGCAGGACGATAGGCTTGAGGATGATCGTAAAAGCCTATTGTCCAGTCAATTTTTAATTGGCTTCATGCTTTCATTTTTTTCTAGCGTTATTTGCGAGAAGTTTCCTAATAAGAGTCCAGGACTTTTCCAACATATGGACATTGTTCTGGAAGCTTCTCGTAACTTCAGTGGATATTCCTGGTTTCGTATGATGAAGCATTCAGACATAAATTGAGTATTTATCCTACTTTACAATTTATTCCTCCCTCCTCGACCTGTTCCGCCTTGTCTAACCAATGTTTCTTCTACTCTGCCTCATAAAAAGGGTATTTGTTTTGCGTATAATGATAGCCAGTGTAAGTGGCTTCATTCCTGTAGGTACAAGCACGAATGTGCAATTTGCTCTGGTGCTCACCTTGTAGTAAAATGTTTTCATAAATTATTATCAAATTCTCAACAACAACCTAGAGACTTTACGGGTAAAAGCCAGAACGCCAGTGAACATGGAAAACACTGTTGCCTTGGCTACTAATTTACCCTGATCGGCAGCAAGCATTGCTATTAATTGAGGGTTTTTCGCACGGTTTTCAGTTTCCCAAATTTAATGGAGTTGGTTGTAAGATAATTTACCTCCTGTTGCCGCGTTAGCTTCTGTTAGGGATAAATTGTTAAAATAAGTTAATGAGGGGAGAATGGCAGGCCCTTTTTCGCAGTCTCCTTTTGCCAATTTGAGAATTTCTCCTTTGGGGATTATCTCTAAAAAAGAACCTCATTTTGGCTAATCCATCATTTGTCATATCCTTAGGGTGATTCTTTAAATGATCAAATTGATCCATCTTTGTCTTCACTTATGTATCTCTTGAATATGCAATTTCACATCTTCGTTCGTTAGGTGAGGGTGCTTTATTGGCTAAATGAATGTTAAATCTGCTTTTAGACTTCTTCCGATACACCCCGATTCCATTTGTTCATTGGGTATTTATTTTCAAGGGGAATATTATGTTGATAAATGGGGTGCTCTTAGGCTTGTTATTATTTCGAGGCATTTTTGACCTTTTTGGAATGGGTAGTTAAAACTGTATGTGGTTCGGATTTAATAATACATTTGGATGATACATTTTGTTTTTTTTTGGGTAAACATGATTCGGAAGAATGCAATTATTTGTTGGATTCCTTTTTTAGCATTTTAATATTCTTTTAGCTGAAGAAAAGACTGTTGGCCCTGTTGCTCGTTTAGAATTTTTGGTTGTGACTATTGATTCTTTAAATATGGAATTTAGACTTCCTTTAGATAAATTAGATAAAATTTCTCAGTTATTGATTACATTTATTAGACGTAAAAAAATGAATTTAAAAGAAATGCAGTCTCTGCTTAGGATGTTAGCCTTTGCGACTAGAATTCTTCCGATTGGTAGAATTATTTCTAGACGTCTTTATTCTGTTATTTCGAGGTTAAAAAATCTTTCATCTCAAGCACTGTCTGGAGAAATTAAAGCTGATATGTTGATCTGGTTGCAATTTTTACAACATTTTAATAGTAAAGCCATTTATCAATTTGACTATTTCCAGTGAGGCTTTTTCTCTTTTTACAGTTTTTTCTGCTATTTGGATGACGCATTTGTGTGCTTCCTGTTGGCCTTCAAAATGGACTGTGCAAGGTTTTTGCAAAAACGTAGTGTTGCTAGAATTAGTCCCAATCATTGTGGCAATAGAATTATGGGGACATTCTTTTCAGAACAGGAGATTTCTTGTCAGTACTGACAATAAAGGGATGCTATTAATTGCCTTCCATCCAAATTGCCACAGGTTAATAAATTGTTAAGGTATTTGGTTTTTAAATGTCTGTCATTAAATGTTTGCATTACAGATAAATTTATTCCTGGTAGAGAAAACAGTTTGGCAGACTCGCTTTCTCGATTCTAGATGGATCGTTTTTATTATCTGATGCCTGGAAGTGGATCTTCAAGGTGTTCCATTCCCCTGTCATTTATGGGATCTAATAAAAAATTTCGACCATATTCAACCCTTGTTGGCTAAATCTATTTGATTGAGTTATATTTCCTCTTGGAAGTTATGAATGTCCTTTTTACAAACTGATAATTTTGTACAATTTTCTTTTGAAGAAGTTATACTATTATTTCTTAGTTCTTTAATGGATAAACAATATTCATGGTCTCATCTGAATAAAACGTTAGCTGGCGTTGAATTTTTTCTAAAGCTAAATTCATTGCCACATTGTTTGAGTTTCTTTTCTGTCAAGAAAGCATTAAAAGGGTATAAGAAATCTACGCTTTGCAGAGACGAACACGCGGTTTGTGTTCTGTTTCTGCAAAGGTTTGTTTTTCTGCTTATGAAGACCTTCTTTTTTTTTTTTTTTTTTTTTATTTATGCAAAAAAAAATGTATCATATAGTCCAAGACATATGCTGGGGGTGAGCCACGTATCTGTTAATATCAAAATTTCGAGGAGCTCAGCAAATCCAAAATATTCAGAGTTTATAAAATATTCAGAGCATTCCAAGTATTCAAAGGCGGGCGGACTCATTCTCCTAAGGGTTGAGCAAGCCCGAACTGTAAAGTTCGGGTCCGTACCGGACTTTTGGGTGTACGGGTCCCGGACCCGAACCCGAACTATTGACTGTATGTTCAAATCCGGGTCCGGTGTTCGGCGATGTATTGGCGCCTTTTACAAGCTGCAGGGCAGCCAATCCACGCTAGTTTCACTAGTGTGCCCTTAAAAGCCATCACAGCCATGCCTACTAATGGCATGGCTGTGATTGGCCAGTGCAGCATGTGACCCAGCCTCTATATAAGGTACAGGCACACAGCACAGCACCTCACTCTGCTATAGACAGGTTCCTGTGCTGCCAAGAGAGGATTTCATTAGGAGTTAGTCTGATACAGTCAGTCAGTCAGTCAGTCAGTCCACATTCCTTAAATTTTCTTCAAATTAGTTATATCAGTGAGCGATCTACATAGCTAGAGTAGAGACTAGAGAGTGTCTTTATTAAGGAAAAGAAAGAGGCAGAGAGAATTATTCAAGAGATTCCTAAATCAATTGTACCCTGGCTGCGGTGCAGTGCACAGTCTTTTAACAGTGCCATGAGGCCAGTGCCAGACAAAATATAACTTTTACCTGCAAGCTCAGTGCAGCATCACTGCACTGCATATTTTACTAAGAGATACACCATACTCTGTGTATTCTGCTATTGCAAAAAAATAAAATTTTGCTGTGATTTGTGCATGTTTTTTTTTTCCAATAGCATTTTCTGCATGTTCATACACGCTTTAGACACTGTGCGTGTATTCTGCTATTGCCAAAAAATAAAATATTTCAGTGCTTTGTGCATGTGTGCAGGAGTGTGACATACAATCAATCGATATTTCTTCTATTGTGCTATCCCCCAAAAAAAATTGTAGTGACATTTTTTTTTCCCAATAGCATTTTCTGCAGTTTAGCAGTTCTTGAGATACACGCTTTACATACTGTGGGTGTATTCAGCTATTGCAAAAACACCCATTTAGGGCGAGATCATACATTTTGAAAATATGAGGAGATCATCAAAAAGGGGACGTGGCCCCGGTCGTGGTGCTGCTGGTGGAGCTCCTGTTGCAGGGAGAGGACGTGGTCGATCTGTGCCAGCTACACGCACTAGTGAAACACCTTCCTCAGGTGCGAGTAGGCGACAGAGCCTGCAGCGGTATTTTGGCACGCCTAATGAGGCTGTACGAATGTTGAGGCCAGGACAAGTACAGGCGATAGTAGATTGGGTTGCTGACAGTGCCTCCGGTTCCTTCACATTGTCTCCCACCCAGTCTCCTGATGAAAGTTCAGAGTTGGCACCTGCAACCGATGTCCATCAGTCTTTCACCTTACCCCCTTGCAAGTCAGCCAAGCAGTCTGAGCCCCAAATCATGCAGCAGTCTCTTCTGCTTTTTGATGACTCTGTTAGCAGGGTTTCCCAGGGCCATCCACCTAGCCCTGCCCCAGAAGTGGAAGAGATTGTGTGCACCGATGCCCAACCGCTTATGTTTCATGATGAGTACATGGGAGGACCATCGCAGCACGTCTTGGATGATGACGAAACACAGGTGCCAACTGCTGCTGCTTTCGCCATTGTGCAGACCGACAAGGAGGGCAGGGGTGAAGACTGGGTGGAAGATGTGGAGGACGATGAGGTCCTTGATCCCACATGGAATCAACGTCATGCAGGTGACCAGTGTAGTTCGGAGGAAGAGGCGTGGTCGCACAGAGCCACCAGCACAGCAGAAGAGGGAGCAGGGTGCAAAAGCGGAGCGTCTGTCCCCTAGACAGTACGTATGCTACTGCCCAACACAGCAAGGGACCGAGCACACCAAAGCCAAGTCCAAGGAGTTCCCTAGCGTGGCAGTTCTTCAAACAATGTGCTGATGACAAGACATGAGTGGTTTGCACGCTGTGCAATCAGAGCCTGAAGCGAGGCATAAACGTTCTCAACCTGAGCACAACCTGCATGACCAGGAATCTAAGTGCAAAGCACGAGATGCAGTGGAGTAGACACCTCAAAAACCAAGAAAGGTCTCTGGCTCCTCCTGCTTCCTCTTCTGCTGCAGTCTTGGCCTCTTCATCCACCTCTGTAGTGACAGTGGCACCTGCCAACCCGCAAACCCGCAAACAGAGGATCTGCCAGCAACACTACCACCTGGGTCACCAACCATCTCCACAATGTCCCATGGAAGCGTTCAGCTCTCTATTTCCCAAACACTGGAGCGGAAGAGGAAGTACCCCCTAGCCACCCGCGATCCCTGGCCCTGAATGCCAGCATTTCAAAATTCCTCTCCTTTGAAATGCTGTCATTCCATCTGGTGGAGACGCAGAGTTTTAAAAGGCTGATGTCATTGGCTGTCCCACAGTACGTCGTGCCCGGCCGCCACTACTTTTCCAGACGAGCTATCTCTTCCCTGCACAACCAAGTGGGGGACAAAATCAGGTGTGCACTGCGCAACGCCATCTGTGGCAAGGTCCACCTAACTACGGATGCGTGGACCAGTAAGCACGGTCAGGGATGTTATATCTCCCTAACAGCACACTGGGTAAATGTAGTGGCGACTGGGCCTGAGGCGGATAGCAGTTTGGCGCATGTCCTTCCACCACCGAGGATTGCAGGGCACTTCAGTTTGCCTCCTGTTGCTAACTCCTCCTACTCCGCCTCCTCATCCTCTACTGCCTCCTCATCTGGTCAGCGTAACACCTTCACCACCAACTTCAGCACAACCAGGGCTAAACGACAGCAGGCAGTTTTAAAACTTTCCCGTTTGGGGGAAAAACCCCACACCGTGCAGGAGTTGTGGAGGGACATGGAACAACAGACCGATGAGTGGTTGGTGGCAGTGAGCCTCAAGCCCGGCCTGGTGGTGTGCGATAATGGGTGAAATCTCGTAGCAGCTCTGGCCTAGGCGGTTTGACGCACATCCCTTGCCTGGCGCATGTGCTGAACTTGGTGGTCCAGAGGTTCCTTAAGAATTACCCCGATATGCCAGAGCTGCTGCAGAAAGTGCGGGCCGTCTGTGCGCACTTTCGGCATTCTCACCCTGCTCGCCTGTCAACTCTGCAGTGTAACTTCGGCCTTCCCGCTCACCGTCTCATATGCAGTGATGTAAGTAACTGAGTTAAAATAAACTGAGTTACCTAACGCAGTTACTTTAGAGGGTAACGAGTAATCTAACTGATTACGTTTCCCCTCATGGTGACTCAGTTCCCATTACTTTGGCTTAGTTACCCCAATTACATCTACAGCCACTAGATGGCAGTAGTGTAATTCCGGTGTCCTGCCGAAAAAGTTCCCCCGTCGGATAAGGACCCCCTGTACTGCGCAGGTGCAGGGCTTGCACAGTACGAAGGACTACGGAGCTTCCGAAAATTGCCGAACCTAAACAGCTCTGAGTGAACTCTACACTGCGCAGGTGCAATTAATATGCAATTGTACGAGGCGATGCCGCACGCTCCTGATGCTTGTGCTACTCTGCAAGGGGCGTCTATCGTGTAAGTAAGGGGCGGGTCTAGTATTACTGTAACCAAGGGGCGCATTTATTATTATTGTTAAATATCGAGCTCTGCCATTAATTTAACATTCGCCCTCTTCTGTAGCCACCCATTGCTTACACGCTATAACAGATCTGCTCCTTGGTTAGAGTAATAATAGAGCAGCCCCTTGGTTACACGATATATAACAATAATAATAAAAGCACCCCTTGGTTACAGTAATACTAGACCCGCCCCTTAGTTACATGTATAGAATATTTAAAAAAAAAACGTCAGTTACTTTGCTGCGTAACTAATTACTTTTCCAATGTAGTAACTGAGTTACTAACGCAATTACTTTTTGAGAGAAGCAATTTGTAACTTAACTAATTACATTTTTAAAGTAAGATGACCAACACTGCTCATATGTGACTTGCCCACAAGGGACATGCTTGCCAGACTGTGCGAGCAGCAGCAGGCGATAGTGGAGTTTCAGCTGCAGCACGCACGCGTGAGTCGCTCTGCGGAACAGCACCACTTCACCACTAGGGATGGGCCCGGTGCTCGATGCGAACCCATGGTCGCATCGAGCACCGGGTGTTCGCTCGCTCGGCGAGCCCAGAACTATTTTGGCCGCTCGCATCACATTCGTGTGATGCGAGCGGCCCCGCAATGCATTGCGGCCGGCGTGGCCGGCGCAGTGCATTGCTGGCTGATGATTGGCCAAGCATGCACTGTGACCCCGCATGCTTGGCCAATCACAGCGCCGGAAACTCGGAGAGCCATAATTGGCTACAGGCAGGACGCCTGTAGCCAATTACAGCTCAGGGGCTTTAGTACACGCCCCCTCATTTAAAAGGCCGCCACGCCGTCGGCGCCGGTCACATGAGTTCCGGCTTTGGGAGAGATCAGGCTGATTCTGTGTCACTCTTTGCTAGATTCCTATAGAAAGATTTGCTCTACTTTGCTAAACCATTGGCTATTTATTTGCTAAACCATTGCTACCTGTCATTGATCGTCCATTGCTGCTGCTGGTTAGTGTGTTTTTAGCTGCTGCTGGGGATTAGTCTGGTGTGTGTCTTACTGTTAGTACAGTATTTCAGTAGTACCAACCGCAGTGCTGTTAGTACAGCACTGCACCCCAAAAGCACCCATAGGACTTGTAGTGTGTTAGTGGCAGCAAACAGAGCTCCTATATTTTCTTCCCAGAAGCACCCATAGGACTTGTAGTGTGTTAGTGGCAGCAAACAGAGCTCCTATATTTTCTTCCCAGAAGCACCCATAGGACTTGTAGTGTGTTAGTCCCATCACACAGAGCTATATTTTCTTCCCAGAAGCACCCATAGGACTTGTAGTGTGTTAGTCCCATCACACAGAGCTATATTTTCTTCCCAGAAGCACCCATAGGACTTGTAGTGTGTTAGTCCCATCACACAGAGCTCCTATATTTTCTTCCCAGAAGCACCCATAGGACTTGTAGTGTGTTAGTCCCATCACACAGAGCTCCTATATTTTCTTCCCAGAAGCACACATAGGACTTGTAGTGTGTTAGTCCCATCACACAGAGCTATATTTTCTTCCCAGAAGCACCCATAGGACTTGTAGTGTGTTAGTCCCATCACACAGAGCTCCTATATTTTCTTCCCAGAAGCACCTATAGGACTTGTAGTGTGTTAGTCCCATCTCACAGAGCTATATTTTCTTCCCAGAAGCACCCATAGGACTTGTAGTGTGTTAGTCCCATCACACAGAGCTATATTTTCTTCCCAGAAGCACCCATAGGACTTGTAGTGTGTTAGTCCCATCACACAGAGCTCCTATATTTTCTTCCCAGAAGCACCTATAGGACTTGTAGTGCGTTAGTCCCATCACACAGAGTTCCTATATTTTCTTCCCAGAAGCACCCATAGGACTTGTAGTGTGTTAGTGCCATCACACAGAGTTCCTATATTTTCTTCCCAGAAGCACCCATAGGACTTGTAGTGTGTTAGTCCCATCACAGAGTTCCTATATTTTCTTCCCAGAAGCACCTATAGGACTTGTAGTGTGTTAGTCCCATCACACAGAGCTATATTTTCTTCCCAGAAGCACCCATAGGACTTGTAGTGTGTTAGTCCCATCACACAGAGCTCCTATATTTTCTTCCCAGAAGCACCTATAGGACTTGTAGTGTGTTAGTCCCATCACACAGAGCTATATTTTCTTCCCAGAAGCACCCATAGGACTTGTAGTGTGTTAGTCCCATCACACAGAGCTTCTATATTTTCTTCCCAGAAGCACCCATAGGACTTGTAGTGTGTTAGTCCCATCACACAGAGCTCCTATATTTTCTTCCAGAAGCACCCATAGGACTTGTAGTGTGTTAGTCCCATCACACAGAGCTCCTATATTTTCTTCCAGAAGCACCCATAGGACTTGTAGTGTGTTAGTCCCATCACACAGAGCTCCTATATTTTCTTCCCAGAAGCACCCATAGGACTTGTAGTGTGTTAGTCCCATCACACAGAGCTATATTTTCTTCCCAGAAGCACCCATAGGACTTGTAGTGTGTTAGTCCCATCACACAGAGCTCCTATATTTTCTTCCCAGAAGCACCTATAGGACTTGTAGTGTGTTAGTCCCATCACACAGAGTTCCTATATTTTCTTCCCAGAAGCACCCATAGGACTTGTAGTGTGTTAGTGCCATCACACAGAGTTCCTATATTTTCTTCCCAGAAGCACCCATAGGACTTGTAGTGTGTTAGTCCCATCACACAGAGCTCCTATATTTTCTTCCCAGAAGCACCTATAGGACTTGTAGTGTGTTAGTCCCATCACACAGAGCTATATTTTCTTCCCAGAAGCACTCATAGGACTTATAGTGTGTTAGTCCCATCACACAGAGCTCCTATATGTTCTTCCCAGAAGCACCCATAGGACTTGTAGTGTGTTAGTCCCATCACACAGAGCTCCTATATTTTCTTCCCAGAAGCACCCATAGGACTTGTAGTGTGTTAGTCCCATCACACAGAGTTCCTATATTTTCTTTGCAGAAGCACCCATAGGACTTGTAGTGTGTTAGTGCCATCACACAGAGTTCCTATATTTTCTTCCCAGAAGCACCCATAGGACTTGTAGTGTGTTAGTCCCATCACACAGAGCTCCTATATTTTCTTCCCAGAAGCACCCATAGGACTTGTAGTGTGTTAGTCCCATCACACAGAGCTCCTATATTTTCTTCCCAGAAGCACCCATAGGACTTGTAGTGTGTTAGTCCCATCACACAGAGTTCCTATATTTTCTTTGCAGAAGCACCCATAGGACTTGTAGTGTGTTAGTCCCATCACACAGAGCTCCTATATTTTCTTCCCAGAAGCACCCATAGGACTTGTAGTGTGTTAGTCCCATCACACAGAGTTCCTATATTTTCTTTGCAGAAGCACCCATAGGACTTGTAGTGTGTTAGTCCCATCCAACAGAGTTCCTATATTTTCTTCCCAGAAGCACCCATAGGACTTGTAGTGTGTTAGTGCCATCACACAGAGTTCCTATATTTTCTTCCCAGAAGCACCCATAGGACTTGTAGTGTGTTAGTCCCATCACACAGAGCTCCTATATTTTCTTCCCAGAAGCACCTATAGGACTTGTAGTGTTAGTCCCATCACACAGAGCTATATTTTCTTCCCAGAAGCACTCATAGGACTTGTAGTGTGTTAGTCCCATCACACAGAGCTCCTATATTTTCTTCCCAGAAGCACCCATAGGACTTGTAGTGTGTTAGTCCCATCACACAGAGCTCCTATATTTTCTTCCCAGAAGCACCCATAGGACTTGTAGTGTTTTAGTCCCATCACACAGAGTTCCTATATTTTCTTTGCAGAAGCACCCATAGGACTTGTAGTGTGTTAGTCCCATCACAGAGCTATATTTTCTTCCCAGAAGCACCCATATGACTTGTAGTGTGTTAGTCCCATCACACAGAGCTCCTATATTTTCTTCCCAGAAGCACCTATAGGACTTGTAGTGTGTTAGTCCCATCACACAGAGCTATATTTTCTTCCCAGAAGCACCCATAGGACTTGTAGTGTGTTAGTCCCATCACACAGAGCTCCTATATTTTCTTCCCAGAAGCACCCATAGGACTTGTAGTGTGTTAGTCCCATCACACAGAGCTCCTATATTTTCTTCCCAGAAGCACCCATAGGACTTGTAGTGTGTTAGTCCCATCACACAGAGCTCCTATATTTTCTTCTCAGAAGCACCCATAGGACTTGTAGTGTGTTAGTCCCATCACACAGAGCTCCTATATTTTCTTCCCAGAAGCACCCATAGGACTTGTAGTGTGTTAGTCCCATCACACAGAGCTATATTTTCTTCCCAGAAGCACCCATAGGACTTGTAGTGTGTTAGTCCCATCACACAGAGCTCCTATATTTTCTTCCCAGAAGCACCTATAGGACTTGTAGTGTGTTAGTCCCATCACACAGAGCTCCTATATTTTCTTCCCAGAAGCACCCATAGGACTTGTAGTGTGTTAGTCCCATCACACAGAGTTCCTATATTTTCTTTGCAGAAGCACCCATAGGACTTGTAGTGTGTTAGTCCCATCACACAGAGTTCCTATATTTTCTTCCAGAAGCACCCATAGGACTTGTAGTGTGTTAGTCCCATCACACAGAGCTCCTATATTTTCTTCCCAGAAGCACCCATAGGACTTGTAGTGTGTTAGTCCCATCACACAGAGCTCCTATATTTTCTTCCCAGAAGCACCTATAGGACTTCTAGTGTGTTAGTGGCATCACACAGAGCTCCTATATTTTCTTTGCAGAAGCACCCCATAGGACTTCTAGTGTGTTAGTGGCATCACACAGAGCTCCTATATTTTCTTCTCAGCGGCACCCACAGGACTTCTAGTGTGTTAGTGGCATCACACAGAGCTCCTATATTTTCTTCTCAGCGGCACCCACAGGACTTCTAGTGTGTTAGTGGCATCACACAGAGCTCCTATATTTTCTTTGCAGAAGCACCTATAGGACTTCTAGTGTGTTAGTGGCATCACACAGAGCTCCTATATTTTCTTCTCAGCAGC
Organism: Lithobates sylvaticus; assembly: GCA_028564925.1. Classification (NCBI taxonomy): domain Eukaryota; kingdom Metazoa; phylum Chordata; class Amphibia; order Anura; family Ranidae; genus Lithobates; species Lithobates sylvaticus. The sequence continues at coordinate 316,396,624 of CM053027.1, forward strand.
ACCCACAGGACTACCGACTACAATGGCTGGAAGACCGCCAAGGGGAGGCAGAGCATGCAGAGCCAAGAACACAGGGCAGGCAGGCTCTGTTTCTAGTGGACGTGGCCGTGGTCGTGCATCGTCATCAGCACGTGACCATGGGACACGCGCGTCTTTGTTTACGGCAGCTGGACATGTGGAGCCGCATCATGCTGAAGGCTTGGTAGAATGGATGACCAAGCCCTCCTCATCCTCCTCATCCTCTCTCACCCAGGCTCAGGGTACTGGCAGAGCAGCTGCCAACGCGTACTCAATGGCATCATCAGCCACCCCTTCCCTAGACCCACCATGTCCTCCTGAGGAGTCCCCCAAACTCTTTGAGCACAGTGTTGGGTACATGCTCCAGGAGGATGCCCAATGATTCGAAGGCTCGGATGATGATACCCAGCTTGAGTAAGTCAGTAGTGTGCGCGCAGAGAGAGGTGATGCTGAAGGACAGCAATCTGGCAGTACTGTTCCACTAGCTGCAGCTTACTGCCAGGTTTGCTCTAGTGGTGAAGAGGGAGGGGATGATGAGGTCACTGACACCACGTGGGTGCCTGGAGGGAGAGAGGATGAGGAGGAGGACGAGGAGGAGGAGGATGCGGCGTCACATGTCCAACGAGGCAGGATGCCCCCTGGAGGCCAGCTAGAGGCCAGCACAGCAACTGTACAACACCGCAGAGCTCCGCCTGTGCAGGGCGCTGCCTCTGCACGTTATCAGAAAAGTTCTTTGGTGTGGGCCTTTTTTGAGACGAGTGCATCAGATCGCACCACTGCTATTTGCAATATTTGTCTCAAGCGTATCTCGCGTGGCCAAAACATCAGCCGCTTGGGCACCACAAGCATGACCAGACATATGTCGACCTGCCATGCAGCTCGTTGGCAGGCACACATAAAAGACCCACACCAAAGAACTAAGCGGACCTCTCCTTGCTCCTCATCAGCTGGGATCTCCATCCCCACTACATCTTCAGCCACATGCCCAGCGGTTGAATGCTAGCTTGGCTAAATTGCTAGCACTTCAACTGCTGCCTTTTCAGTTTGTAGACTCGGCCCCCTTCCGTGAGTTTGTTCAATGTGTGGTTCCTCAGTGGCAGGTTCCCAAACGCCACTTTTTCTCACGGAAGGCGATTCCGTCTCTCTACCGGCATGTGGAAGGCAATGTCCATGCCTCGCTGGACAGGGCGGTCAGCGGTAAGGTGCATATTACCGCTGACTCATGGTCCAGCAGGCATGGACAAGGACGTTACCTTTCTTTCACGGCCCATTGGGTCACTCTATTGGCAGCTGGGAGGGATGCAGGACAAGGTGCAGTAGTGTTGGAGGTTGTTCCGCCACCATGCCTCCAAAACGCTACTACTGCTACTGGTTGTGACACACCTCTCTCCTCCACCCCCTCCTCTTCTTCTTCCTCCAGTGCTCTGTCCTCGGAACCAGCGGTGCTCCGTAGGCGTACAAGGGGCTACGCAAGTACGCAGGCAAAAACATGCCATGCCGTGCTTGCGCTGGTGTGTTTGGGGGACAGGAGCCACACTGGGCCAGAGGTTCTGGCAGCTCTGCAGGGGCAGGCCGAGAGGTGGTTGACGCCACGTCAGCTTAAGCCAGGAATGGTCGTTTCTGACAATGGCACCAACCTCCTCTCCGCCCTGCGACAGGGGCAGCTCACCCATGTGCCCTGTATGGCTCACGTCCTCAACCTGGTGGTGCAGCGGTTCTTGGGCAGGTTCCCAGGCTTACAGGATGTCCTGAGGCAGGCCAGGAAAGTCTGTGTGCATTTCCGCCGATCTTATAATGCCAGTGCTCGGCTGACTGAGCTGCAAAAGGAGCTGAACCTGCCCAAGAACCGCCTAATATGTGACATGCCCACCAGGTGGAACTCAACGTTGGCCATGCTGCAGCGACTGCACACGCAGCAGAGGGCCATCAATGAGTACCTTTGCGACTACGGCACCAGGACAGGGTCAGGGGAGCTTGGTTTTTTTTCCCCACTTCAGTGGAGCATGATCAGGGATGCATGCACTGTCCTCTCACCATTTAAGGAGGCCACGAGGATGGTGAGCAGTGACAGTGCATGCATCAGTGACACTGTACCTCTTGTCCACCTGTTGGAGCATACGCTGCGTGGGATAATGGACAGGGCACTTGAGGCAGAACAGAGGCAGGAAGAGGAGGACTTCCTTGCCTCTCAAGGCCCCCTTTATCCGGACAGTGTTCCTTCTGTCCCACCCATCACACAGGAAGAGGATGAGGATGAGGAGGAGGAGGAGGATGAGGATTGTGTGAGCATGGAGGTAGAGCCTGGCACTCAGCATCAGCAGCAGCAGCAGCAGTCTTTTAGGGATGATGTACAGTCCCAACAAACCAGTGGACTTGTACGTGGCTGGGAGGAGGTGGCTGGCGATCATGTCATCCTCAGTGACCCAGAAGACTCCGGACCGAATGCCTCAGCTAACCTACGCTGCATGGCCTCCCTGATCCTGCAAAGCCTGCGGAAGGATCCTCGTGTTCTTCGGATCAAGGAGAGGGACCATTACTGGCTGGCCACTCTCCTTGATCCACGGTACAAGGGTAAGGTTGCGGACCTTATCTTGCCGTCGCAGAGGGAGCAGAGGATGAGACATCTCAGGGAGGCCTTGCAGAAAGGTCTGTGCAACGCGTTCCCAGAAACTGGGAGGTTACAAACTCCCGGTCCTGGGCGACGAGTTGCTGAGGCTTCGGTCAGTAGCAGAAGGAGCGGTGGGGAAGGTGGACGTCTGACCGATGCGTTCAGACAATTTTTTAGTCCGCAGCCCCAAGGTATGATCGGTTCCAGCAACCATCGCCAGCGTCTGATATACATGGTGCAGGAATACCTTGGGGCAAGGTCAGACTTGGACACCTTTCCCACCGAAAATCCTCTGGCTTACTGGGTCCTGAGGATGGATCACTGGCCAGAGCTTGCACAGTATGCAATTGAGCTACTGGCCTGTCCTGCCTCCAGCGATCTTTCCGAACGCACATTCAGTGCTGCTGGAGGATTTGTCACCGATCATAGGGTGCGCCTGTCCACCGACTCGGTTGATCGACTGACCTTCATCAAAATGAATCAGTCTTGGATCACCACCAGCTACCAGGCACCTGAAGCGGATATAACGGAATAATTTATAATGTCACATCCCTTCAAGACTGCCTATGCTGATGCTGAGTGACTGTCCTGTTATGTTCACTGACTATCCTCTTCCTCCTCCTCAATGATCCATGCCACCACACCAGTGCCTAAGGCACAATTTTTCAGCCCCTGTATAACAGGGGCGTGTACTTACAATTTTTTTAAAAAAAAGCTTCGCAACACGTGTGACTGCTGTGCTCCAAGTACAGTATCTGTGAGGGGTTGCAGTGTTGTGGCACCAGCACCAGTGCCTAAGGCACAATTTTTCAGCCCCTGTTGGGGCGTGTAATTACAATTTTTAGGCAATGCTTTGCAACAGGTCTCATTGCTGTGCTCCAAGTACAGTATCTGTGAGGGGTTGCAGTGTTGTGGCACCAGCACCAATGTCTAAAGGCACAATTTTTCAGCCCCAGTTTAACAGGGGCGTGTAATTACAAATCTTGATCTAATAGTTCACAGCAGGGCCCATTCCTGCGCCCACCAAGAGTAACTATGAGAGCCTACAGTCTTGTGGCAACACCGTCCACCACCACCACCGCCAAAGGCCCAATTTTTCTGCCCGGTTCAACAGGTGCTTGCAAGTACAAATCTTGATCTATTAACTCACAGCAGGGCCCATTCCTGTGCCCAGTCTTGTGGCAACACCGTCCACCACCACCACCACCCCCCAATTTTTCTGCCCTGTGCTACACCTCACAGCAGGGCCCATTCTAATAGGGCAAATTTCTGCAGAGTATATACGCCAGGCCCCTACTTTCAAACATCCAACTTACAAACGACTCCTACTTGCAAATGGAAAGAGAAAACAGGAAGTGAGAGGAAATCTACCCCTAGGAAGGGAAATTCTATCCTGTTAGATTTAATTTGGGAAAAGGGTATCTCCTCTCTACTGATACTTTATCACCAATCCTTGTTTCAATTAAAACCCCACTTTTCCAAAAACATTTGTCATTGGGACGGAAAGTGAGGTGACATGTTCTGAACAGATGTGCAAAGACAGCAAATGTTACAGGGGTGATAACCCCTCCCTATGTTCTCCAAAAAGCTTAAAAATAGATTTTTTGGGGATGGAGCTACACTTCATAATGTACCTGTTCAGATTCTACTTAAGAACAAACCTACAGTCCGTGTCTTGTTTGCACCACCTATATACTGCTGTTCAGAGTATATAGGGTTGTAGGTATAGGGTTTTATTTTGGGTGCGGGGTCCCCCTTAATATCCATACAAGACCCAAAGGGGCTGGGGTGGGGGGGGTGATGGGGTAGCCATGCCATTTTTCTCAAGGATTTTCAGCCATGTGGCGGCCAGGACAAGACATGACATTAAAGCCGCAAGTGGTTTTAAATGGCTTCTTTTTTTCCTTTACAAATGTCATTTTGTGCAAGGACAGTTCTAAACACGGGAAACACATGCCACTTCACAGGCATACTTTAGACACCCCCCAGGTACCATATTTAAAGGAAAATTTCACTTTTTTTTTTTCACTTTATGCATCATTAAAATGACTGCTCCCGAAAAAACGTTAGTTTTTAAAAGTTCTTTTTGCATTGATATATGTCCCCTGGGGCAGGACCCGGGTCCCCAAACCCGTTTTATGACATTAACATGCATATTGGCCGTTGTAATTAGCACTTTTGATTTCAAACGTTCGCGTCCATTATAACGTATAGGGTTCGAAAATTCACGCGAACTTTCGGTCCGTTCGAAGGTTCTGGTTCGAACCGAACCCGGGGGTGTTCGGCTCATCCCTATTCACCACCAATAACTGGGCCTCCATGCGAGACCTGTGTGCCTTGTTGCGCTGTTTCGAGTACTCTACCAACATGGCCAGTGCCGATGATGCCGTTCTCAGCGTTACTATCCCAGTTCTATGTAAAAACGCTTCAGGCGATGGTGGAAGAGGATGTGGCACAGGAGGAGGAGGAGGAAGAGGGTTAATTTCCAAGGCTTTCAGGGCAGTCATTTACAAGTGGCTACGAGGGTGGGTTCCTGCACCAACAAGCGCCAGGTACACAATTGTCCAGGAGCAAGGGCACAGTTCTGGAGGATGACGAGGTGGAGGAACCATGTTCACAGCAGGGTGGCACCCAGACCATGTCCATCACTGGTGCATGGCTGGGGGGATACAGAGGACACAGACGATACACCTCCCACAGAGGACAGCTTTTGCCTCTGGGCAGCCTGGCACACATGAGCGATTACATGCTGCAGTGTCTCCGCAACGACCGCCGAGTTTCCCACATTTTAACTGGTGCTGATTATTGGGTGGCCACCCTGCTGGATCCCCGTTACAAGGACAACGTGCCGTCCTTAATTACCTCACTGGAGCGTGATTGTAAGATGCGCGTGTACAAGCGCACGCTGGTAGACGCGCTGCTGGTGGCATTCCCACTTGGCAGCGGGGGTACGGTGGATGCACAAGGCGAAGGAGGAAGAGGTCGCCAACGCAGCCGGGGCACCGCCAGCACCTCAGAAGGCAGGGTTAGCATGGCCGAAATGTGGAAAAGCTTTGTCAGCACGCCACAACAACCAGCACCACCAGCTGAGATGGAACGTCTTAGCAGGAGGCAGCATTTCACCAACATGGTGGAGCAGTATGTGTGCACACGCCTACACGTACTGAATGACGGGTCTGCCCCCTTCAACTTTTGGGTCTCCGAATTGGGCACATGGCCTGAGCTTGCCCTTTACGCCTTGGAGGTGCTGGCCTGCCCTGCAGCCAATGTATTATCTGAACGTGTATTTAGCACGGCAGGGGGAGTTATCACAGACAATCGCAGCCGCCTGTCCAGACCTTGTGCAGAATAGACACGTATACCGGTGTTCTGACAAAAACTGTCTGGCCATCGGATAGTGTCCGGCCACTTACTGCGCAGGCGCAGTGCTTGCGCAGTACGGAGAACAAGGAGATTCACAAAATCTCCAAAGGTGAACGTCGCCTGCGCAGTGAGTGCAGGTTCAAGCCCCACCATCCAAGTGGACATACGGTAGCACATAGTAACAGGGCCCCTCACAGGCTCGCTTGGCTAGGCTTCAACCTCGGATGAAGTGGCTTGAACCTGGAGTCACTGCGCATCGTCTTCGGAGAGTTTTTCGAAATCCCCTTGTCCTACGTACTGAGCAAGCGCAGTACAGGGCGGATACTATGCGACGGGGACAGAATTCAACACATCATTCACCACTAGCCTTACCCAGCCATTGTTGTATTTTTGAACCAGTGTTGGCTACCTCGTCCTCCTCCACCGCCGCTTCCACCTACATCGTCACATCCACCGCCACCTCAACCTCCTACTCCATATGGACCTCGTCCTCCTAGGTCAAGATTATAATTTTTTCATTTTTTTAATTTCCAAGTATTTTATTTTCCCACTATCTTATCTATTAAATTGAATATTTTTTTCCAGAAAGTGCGTATTCTGGGGTATTCCCACCATATGTGTGGCATCGTGCCGTTGAGTTTGAGGTTCTTAATGACTTCCTGTACCTCTTCTGCTGAGAAGGGGGCCTCCAGCATTTTATTTTTATTTTTAATTTTTTTATGTTATTTTAAGTTATTTCCCTATCCACATTTGTTTGCAGAGCACTTGCCATGCTCTTAACATCATTTTGTTGCCATTTGCAGCCCTCTAGCCCTTTCCATTACTTTTTTACAGCCATTTTAGTTTTGAAAAGTTCGAAAAGAGTGTGACTTCCCATTGACTTCAATGGAGTTCGGGTCAAGTTCGGTCCCAAACCCGGACTTTTTTACAAAGTTCGGCCGAACCCGCCGAACCAGAACATCCAGGTGTCCGCTCAACTCTACTCCCTAGCAATCTCTTCCCTTCTTCTGAATATATAAATAAGTTCCAGGCAGTCCAGGTTTTAGTATATTGCTCTTTTCTGTCTTGGGCCGAGAGAACTAGGTGCTCCATAGCCCCCACATTCCAGACCCTGTTAAGCCACATTGAAATAGAAGGTGGCTTAGTGTCTTTCCAACAAAGAGCGATCGCGGCCTTAGCCGCATTTACCAAGTGGCATAGTACAGATTTTTTATATATCTGTGAAGATATTTGTGTACAGTGCAATAAAAAGAAGGCAGGGTCATCTGGTATTGGGAATGCCGTGAATTTTTGGGAAATCCTTTGTACTTCTAACCAGTATTGTCTGACCTTTTTAAATCGTTTTTTTCTTTCCTTTTCTTTGGAGCTTTTTGCATATCTGAGGTTGTCTCTGCTACAAAAAGTAAGCCCTCTCCGATGAAAATTGATAATGTAATTGAGGATAACCAATTGAGGATTTTTCTTCCTTACGGTAAGACTGATTGGTATGGCAAGGGACATTGGATTTATTTAACCGCTTCCTGCCGTCAAATGATGGCTTGGCGGCGCAGCTCTCATTTTGGGTGGACGTTATATGACGGCCTCCCAGAACGACCACTCTCACGCGTGCCATGGGGGGGGCGCATTGCGGTGATCGGTGGTGCGGTGTGTCAGTCTGACACATCGCTACACCGATCTCGGTAAAGAAACAAAAATGGTTACCGCGTGATCAGCCATGTCCAATCATGGCTGATCACGATGTAAACAGGAAGAGCCATTGATCAGCTTTTCTTCACTCGCGTCTGACAGACGCGAGTAGAGGAGAGCCGATAGGCTGCTCTCCTGACAGAGGGGGTCTGTGCTGATTGTTTATCAGTGTAGCCCCCCTCAGATGCCTGCCCAGGACCACCAGGATGCCGCCGGGACCATCAGGATGCCACCACACTGGACCACCAGATTTGCCACCCTAGACCACCAGGGAAATGCAAATAAGTGCCTAGGCAGCTGCCAATCAGTACCCATCCACAATGCCTGCCAGTGCCATCGGTGCTGCATATCAGTGCCACCTCATCGGTGTCACCTTATCAGTGCTCGTCAGTGCCGCCTAATCAGTGCCCATCAGTGAAGGAGAAAAAAAAAAAAAAAAAAACTTACTTATTTACAAAATCTTATAACAGAAACAAAAGAAAAACTTTTTTTTTTTTTCAAAACTTTTTTTTATTTGTTTAGCAAAAAAATTAAAAACGCAGAGGTGATCAACTACCACCTAAAGAAAGCTCTATTTGTGGGAACAAAATTATAAAAATTCTGTTTGAGTTCTGTTTCGGCACTTAGAATTGGAGGGGGGTCATTGTGGTTTATACCGTGAGGACGGTATTCATTTATCAGATATTGGGCTTGATATTTTAAACAATGATTTCCAGACTTGCATTTATTTATCTATACTTTTAAGTGATGTGATAATAAAATTATTTGTAAATATTTTTGAAAATGTATTAATGTATTATGAAAATGTATTAAACCAATAAAACAGCCGTGGCCAAAATATTTTTCCAATAAACTACTTTATTTCAAATTAATTGCTTGTCTGGTTTTGAATTTATTATATATACAATGTAGAATGCCTGCTGCCTTCTATCCCATGAGGAGGGCCCTCCAAAGGCCCCAACAGCCTAGTACTCCATCCTCAGTTCTTCCACCCGACAACTCCTCTTCAGCTAGGGTGACCCTGGGTATATCAAGGAGCCCTGCCCCCTGCCAATCCTAGTTGGGGATTGGTCAGGGCTCCCTGAGACACCCCAGACAGCTCCACATCTCTTCCCTGCCTTTCTTCTAGAATGAAAAGTGAGGTGTCAATGGAGTGATGCTGTCTGAGTCACCAGCCTACTCTGAGTCACTCCCAGCCCACAGAGATCAAAACAAACAGGCCTAGCTGGAAGCTGCCTAAATTTACCTGCTCATTCACTAAATCTCACCTCTAGCACCTACCTAAGTAGAGGGTGCTACATCAGTAAGACTCAAGAAGAAATATCTTATACCAACCGAATAACAGCGTACCAACCACTGTCTACCCACAAAGTGGGCAACCTTACCCACATTAAGGTGGACCACGACAAAGGAAAAAAGAACAATGGGAAAAGGGTGGGAGGTCAGGTCAAAAGACCCAGTGACTGGAGAGGATGTAAGTAAAAAGGTTACACTTATTGGCTAGATGTTTCCCGCCAAAAGATTTGTCACCAATCTAGTGCTCAGTAGCTGAGGTAAATCTTCCTAGCAACAGCAGGCAGCTCAGGCAGCTTGTTACCTGAAACACAAAACAGAAATAACCAGCAAAACAGCCATAGAAAGACATGTACTTAACAATCATCATATCCCTCTATTAAGAGTAAAATTGAAAAACCAAATAGGTGTTGGGGTGAAAATCTCATGGAGCCACTTTTTTTCTTTCACGGTCCTGATATTCTTTGATGCACAGATGATTAGTAGAGAATGTATTTATAGATTTGTGTGTAGCCAGGTGTTTGGCTAAAGACAAAGCGTGATTTAGGACACTGTGCTCCCAGCTGTCAGAATACAATTCCCTGGAGCAGAGGGGATTTCCCCATCCACATCGAATGTGTGGATGGGAGAATGGAAGCATTTTCTTACGTTCAACCCGCTGGATTAAACATATTCAAAATACTCAAAAGAAAATTATTTTTCCCATCATCAGTAGCAATAGTCATCTCATCAAAGGAAATTTGCATACATAGGTGAACATTTTGTGCAATAGAGTTGATGCTAGCAAAAAGGTGTTATGTAGGGCACCAAAACTTGCACTAACCTGCAGCTGGATTTCACTCTCTGTGTCTAAAGATAAACAGAGCTAAGCTGTTAGTTTGGGCTCTGCAGATTACATGGGAAGCTCCCAGTCTAATTTGTGGGATTCCCTTGTCATTTTACAGGCCATCCTGTTTTCTTCATCAGGAGCTCTGACAGCGTCTCCTGATAGTTAAAGGAGCACTGACTATCAAAGCCACAAGCACAGCCCTTCAGCCCTAAAGCAGAACTTCACCCAAAAGGGAAAGTCCTGCTTGTTGGCACCCCCCCCCCCCCCATTGCCACTTTTGGCACTTTTTTTGGGGGAGCAGGTATATTGACCATTTGGCCCCCCTTCCTTCACCTGCGGCTTTCTGGGACACATCATAGGTCTCAGAAGACTGCAGGACCATTCAGAAAGCAAGGTGCAACTCGCACATGAGCATTAGGAAACTGGCTGTGAAGCTGCAAGGCTTCACTGACGGTTTCCCTTTGTTAAGATGCTGACGCCTGGACCTGAAGCCGATTGAATAATCGGCTCTTGTGAGGACATAGCTGGATCTCTGGACAGGTGAATGTCTTTATTGAAAAGTTAGCAGGTACAGTATTTGTAGCTGCTGACTTAATTCTTTTGGGGGTGAGACTGGAGCTCTTCTTTAAACATAAATCGTATATATGGATTTTTAATAATTTTTTTTACAGAGTAAACATGGATGTTCAATAATGATTTAGTGCATCATAATTATATAATGGAAGCAGATATTTAAACAAGCAGCTAGCATAATGCAAATATAAGACTTTGATTTTAACTAGTAATTGTATTAGGATTTACAAGCTATTTAAGTTAGGCTGTTCTTGATATTAAACAAGCAAGTAAACTATTTGCATAGCATTATAAAAAATAAACTTTGTACAGCATGGTTTTGTAAGCAGAAATATGTCAGCAAAAAAATACGTCAGCATTGAATCTTGTATGCCAGCAATGGGATCATTGGAAGGGAATGGTTCCAGCAAACAGAATTAACAGCTTTAAAATAAAACATTATTTAATAATCTAGAATATACCCTTGCAGTCCAGATTTTGGATCATAACGCATGTAGATAATGTGTGATAAGAAATTAATTATAGTATTATAGTGAAAGTAAATATATCAGGTGAACAATTATATAAATTCTAAATATTGCATATTTTTTTGCATTTTAATAGGAGCCTGCCATAATAAAAATTGGAGTGCTGCTGTTCGAGGGTTCTGGTTGTTATCCTAATCCATTCATTATTGCTTGGTTGTGGGTGGGACTTATCATCCAAAAAGGGGAACTCGTTCTGCCACCATGATCGTGGGTCTCCGGCGGACATATAGTCTGCTGGACCCGCGGGCACGCTCCTGCTGTGGGCACGCACGATATCCTCCTTGCACGGAGCGACGTACAGGTATGTCGGTTCGCACAGGAGAGCCGACCTGCCGCAGTATTTCTGCGTGAGCTGGTTGGCTAGTGGTTAAGAACTGCCCAGCCGAGGACTGCACTTTCTTTGAAAAAAGTTAAGCCTTGTACACAGACTAAAAATTGTCCGATATCGGTCAATTTGGCAGGTAACGGTCAACATTCATCAGCCTGCAAGTACAGCTGTCTGTGGTCTAGCTACTGTTTCTATTGTAGCCATGCCCCATAGGGGTTGCTGAATGTACTGGTTCACCTGTCACCCTGCCCAGCCCGACATCCATACCTCAGTCTTTCAAAGACACAGACCAGACCATAGCTTTGTTTTGTTTTGTTCTTTATTTGAGGGGATTAAACTTGAATGGGGATTTGGGAATTATGGGATGCCCAGGAATTTTAGAACAATCAATTGGTAATTTTAGAATAATCAATTGGGACAAACTATGTACACTCCCTGTATATATTACTACTTCAGTCTCCTCCAGCACTTTCCTTGCTTGCAGACTATTCCTCCTCCAGCACTTCACTTGCTGCAGACTGTTCCTCCACCATGCTAGCTAGCACTGCATGGGTAGGCATGACACTGCTTCAGCCAGGCCTCAATGAACTGCCTTTTGCAGGCAGGGACCCCGGGCTCCTGTGGTGTAGAAATAGTTCTGGTGCTAGCTATCCTCTATTCAGCTACCACTCCCAGATAGCTCTCTTCAGACCCTGACAGCCAGCCTGGCTGCAATGACTTCTTTCCACTGCCCTTTCCTCAGTACTCTTCTGGTTCTGCACCCATCTTAACTCCCAGTTCTCTCAGGCATGCCTCCCCAGTCCTTCTGACTGTGCTCACTCACCAGCCTTCCCGGCTATGACCAGTAGTCCTCCCCGGAGACTCTTAGGCCCCATTCACACCTGAGCGTAGCGTTTTTAGGCAGAAAGTCACGTGTTTTTACCACGATTTTGTACAGGTCAAAGGGTCAAACGCCCAAATCTGCCTAAAAAAAGTTCCAGAACTTGTTTGAGCTTCAGGCATTTTGGAGCTTCTGGCTTCAGGTGTTTTGGAGTGGAGATGTGAACCATCTCCATAGAGAATAATCGATTTTTTCCCCCCCAGCGTTTTTGTAGCTTCAGGCTTCAAGCTACAAAACGCTCAGGTGTGAATGGGGCCTTAGAAGTGTTCTCTTCCGATGTCCTCTGCTTGTTCTCTCATGTGCCTCTCCTTCCAGGATCTCATCAATCCTCCTGGATGCACCTGAGCCCCAGCCCAGGGTCAACCTCCCCCACAAGACTGGGGAGCTCCCGTGGATCCCGACAGCTTCCACACTCTCTCACTCCAGCTCTTCCACCCAACAACGCCTCCCCAGCTGGGCTGACCCCAGGTATTAAAAGGATGCCTGCCCCTGCCCCTAAGTTTGGGATTGGTCAAGGCAACTTAAGATACCCCAGGAAGCCCCACCTCCCTTCCCCTCCTCTCCGTCTAGCACTTTCTAGAAGGAAGAGGGAGGTGACAGTGAAGTGATGCGGCCTGTGACTCACTAATTGCTACCCTGAGCCACTCCGAGGCCAGAATGAAAAACAAACAGACCTAGCAACCAGCTAGGCCTGCTTAAATTGACATACTCTGCCAACAAAAATCCTCACTCTAGCACCTACCTAACTAGAGGGTGCTACACTATTATTAGGGTTTTCTGCTTGTGGCTGAAACACATAGATAGAGATATTGGTGACAGAATTTCCTAGAGATGATTGGAAAACCTTTTTCTCCTTGTTCAGGTTCAAGATTTTTTTTTTCCTGCACAGGTGACAGTTTCCTTGATCTTGTAACATAGTTGAAATAAATTAAACACCTTGTGGATCTCCTTGTCAGAGCCCTTTGCTAGCCTAAACAAGAATATAGTTTTGAAGCCAAGTGGTTCTTTAAAATGCTCAAGAATGTCAAGCCTCTGAAGAAAAGTCTCCTGTGTTCATAGGCTTGTATTTCCCTAATCTACCAACAGAAGATTATTTTGAGTCTTAAAGTACAGCTGCCTTTATCACCTCTGTACATGAGTATACTTCTACTAAGATGGGATTGCTATTGCATGACCTGAAAAAAAAAAATAAAAGCCTGGTTCTGACTTAAACAACCACTAATATACAGTATATCAACAAAGTAGTGACCAAAGAAACTGCTCATAGATGCCATTGTAGTTACAAAACCTCCTTTAGCCAGCACTCAATTGGTTGCAAAAAAAATGTGGTGAAGAAGAGATTAAAATAAAAGACCAGCACCACACTATCACATTACTCATCCTGCCTCTTGGGCATCCATATTGGAAAGTTTGAACCCATAAATGAGGGTTCAAAAGTCTTTCTCCTATATTTGCAGCGATATTGCAAAACCTGTTCCCAGTCGCAGTTTAATCTTAGAGACAATCTTCAAAAAATAAAATAAAAAATGATATAGATATATATATATATATATATAGAGTCAGGAGTTAGCTCAATAGGGATCACCTTCCTTGGGAAAAAGGTAGTCCAAACAGCAGGTTTTCTTTTCTTAAAATCTGACTTGTAGCCAGTTTTTTTTTTTTTAAAAGGTTGCATGAAAATCAAACAAACAAAACAGAAAATAAATCCTTGCCATCCAGGCACTAACTAAACATTGCAGTTTCCTAAGTCACAGGTGAAGGGCTTCTCCCAGCCACCTGCAAAACAAAGATAATGCAAACCTTTTCTTTCTCTCACAAAGCAAACTTCACATACGCAGCTCTTTAAGGTTTTGGCTTCCTGAGTCCCATGCCAAGGGCAATTATTTGCTCCAGTCCTGCTTTATTTATACCACCTGTTGGTGGACACAAGTGGACTGCAAAATCTGGTCCGGAACTAACCCTGCCAAGGTGGCTGGTAAAACCCAGACTGGATTCCACCTTAGTTCTCTGCAAATGAACACATGCGAGGTAAAACATAAGGTCCATCAATCACTTTTCGCCTTTCATAATTTCACAATATATACCTGTGTATATATACAGTATATACTACATTGTCAAAAGTATTGGGACACACACATGCATTTTAATGGCATCCCAGTCTTAGTCCGAAGTGTTCAATAATGAGTTGGCCCACCCATTGCAACTATAACAGCTTTAACTCTTCTGGGAAGGCTGTCCACAAGGTTTAGGACTGTGTCTATGGAAATGTTTGACCATTCTCCAAGAAGCGCATCTGTGAGGTCAGGCACTGATGTTGAACAAGTAGGCCTTGCCAGTCTCTGCTCAAATTCATCCCAAAGGTGTTCTATCAGGTTGAGATCAGTCAAGTTCCTCCACCCCAAACTTGCTCATCCATGTCTTTATGGACCTTGCTTGGTGCACTGGTCCAAATCATTTGGTGGAGGGGGGATTATGGTGTGGGGTTGTTTTTCAGGAGTTGGGCTTGGCCCTTTATTTCCAATGAAGGGGACTCTTAAGGCATCCGCATACCAAGACATTTTAGACAATTTCATGCTCCCAACTTTGTGGGAACAGTTTGGGGATGGCCCCTTCCTGTTCCAACATGACTGCACACCAGTGCACAAACAAGGTGCATAAAGGACATGGATGAGCAAGTTTGGGGTGGAGGAATTTGACTGGCCTGCACAGAGTACTGATTTCAACCCAATAGAACACCTTTGGGATGAATTAGAGCGGAGATTGCAAGCCAGGCCTTCTCGTCTAACATCAGTGCCTGGCCTCACAAATGCACTTCTGGAAGAATGGTCAAACATTCCCATAGACACACTCTTACACCTTGTGGAGACACACTCTTACACCTTGTGGACAGCCTTCCCAGAAGAGTTAAAGCTGTTATAGCTGCAAAAGGTGGGCCAACTCAATATTAAACCCTACGGACTAAGACTGGGATGTGCGTTAAAAGTGTAATTTTTTGCCCCGCCTATCCCCTCTGTGCTGTGCGACAATAATAACATATATAAATCCCCAAATATGCTTTAAACATAGCCAAATTCATCTATAATATACCAAAAAACGAAAAAGTGCTCATCCATGTCACTTACTGGTTGGTAAGTTTGAGCAATATTTTTGTATTTGTTTGGCAATTGTTTACCTTTGTTTCTGTATATTTTAATTTCAAGCATTAAAATATAACAACACAAAAATCAATAACATGTTTGTTCTTGGCTCTGCTAGTCAAAAGCAAAGAATAATGTGGCTATTCATTGCAGGCACGCAATATCTAACACAATAATACCTGATCATTACAAGAACTTACATGTCTATTGCACAGAGGGAGTATTATACAGTATGTGTATAGGGTGTAGTGCCAAAAACTCCTAGAAAAGCATCCCTAGGGCAAATGCTTGTGTTCACATTATAAGATGATTTGATCATACAGACAAGTCCCTACATTTGTGATTTTTACTGGAAATGTCTCAACTGTTAGGAGGCATTAGATTTTATATTAAACTTTTAAAAATTTAATTGCGAAATCTGATAAGCGTAAAGAACCAGCTAGTGTAAAAGAGGACACTGCCAAATCTGATAAGCGTAAAGAACCAGCTAGTGTAAAAGAGGACATCTGCACTGATAATCAGTGCAGCCCCAGCATTACTCATCAGTGCTGCCTATCAGTGCGTATCAGTGCTGCCTATCAGTGCCAACCAGTGCCTTTCAGTACTGCCTATCAGTGCCAACCAGCTGCGAATCAGTGCTGCCTGTCAGCGTCAACCAGTGCGTATCAGTGCTGCCTATCAGTGTCAACAAGTGTGTATCAGTGCTGCCTATCAGTTCCAACCAGTGCGTATCAGTGTTGCCTATCTTTCCACTACACTGACCCCTACGCTGACCTACCTGCCCACTATACTGACCTACCTGCCCACTACACTAACCAATGTACAATGTACAGGGATGGGGACAATTGTAGACACTCGCTCAGGTTGAACTGGATGGACTGATGTCTTTATTCAACCTTACTAACTATGAAACTATGAAACATTCCTCTGAAAACAAATAGGGTTTCCTTTCTGGGGGGGGGGGGGGTATTTCTACACACAAACTAACTGACTGATTTGTTGTACAAATAGTTTTACATTATGCCCGGCCTGTATGTCCTTCTTCTTATCCTAGCCCCTGCTTTCTACTCTCATTAGACAGCGGAGAGCATTGATTAAAGGCACAGATGATTGGACTGGCTCTGGCCCTGGTGATTATTGGGATCACAGCAATCATCGATGTAAACAGTGTAGTGCTGTTTACATTTAAGCCCAACAGAGGAGAGGACAGAGAATTAAAAAAAAAACAAGTAATAACGAAATCCCTTGGCTGCATCAGAGGAGTGGAAGGAGGAGCATCAAAGGGGGGGGGGGGGGTTAAAATGCCACCAACCCACAATAATAGGGAAAGAGGCAGGGCCGAACCTAGGGGGGGGGCAGGGGGCGCCTGCCCCGGGTGATGCATCTAGGGGGGTGCCGCCCCCACTTGCACTGGGAACCGCTGCTCTAAGGGTGTCACAGCTGCCCGATCAAATGTAATGGGCAGGCAGGTCTCCCTCCTAGTCCTGCCCAGTGTCCAAACAGCCTATGTCTTTTCTGCATGAAGGGTGCAGAGGTGACCCTGGACTGGGGGGGGCAGAAGAGGTGCTGGGGGGGGGGGGTGTAGAGAAGGCCCTGGACTTGAAAAGTGGGGTTGATAAAGGACCTGGATTCAGAGAGCAGGGTGCAGAGGAGACTCTTAGCTTGGGGTGGGCTGTAAAGGAGACCCTGGACTATGAGAGGAGTGCAGAGAAGGCCATTGACTAGGAAATGGTGGTTGGTGTGGCAAAGGCTCCTAGATAAGGGGAGTACTAGGGAGAGACTGGACTAGGTGAGGGGGTGCCTGGAGGTCCCAGATTAGGAGAGGGGTTGTCTGGCGGCCCTGGGCTAGCTATAGCAGACAATTACATTTTAACCTTTCAACCTTTCAACTTTCTTCTAATAATGGGATCACTTAAACGCACTTGCCGGTTATCGACATTCCATTCCTCACTCTGTCACAGCGTGAGGAGAGAGCCGGTAACCAGCTAGTGTGAAAGGGGACATCTGCACTGATAATCAGTGCAGCCCCAGCATTACTCATCAGTGCTGCCAGTGCGTATCAGTGCTGCCTATCAGTGCCAACCAGTGCGTATCAGTACTGCCTATCAGTGCCAACCAGTGCGAATCAGTGCTGCCTATCAGTGCTGCCTGTCAGCGTCAACCAGTGCGTATCAGTGCTGCCTATCAGTGCCAACCAGTGCGTATCAGTGCTGCCTATCAGTGCCAACCAGTGCGTATCAGTGCTGCCTATCAGTGCCAACCAGTGCAAATCAGTGCTGCCCGTCAGCGTCAATCAGTGCGTATCAGTGCTGCCTATCAGTTCCTACACTAACCTACCTGCCAACTACACTGACCTACCTGCCCCCTAAAATGACCTATCTGCCCACTATACTGATGTACCTGCCCACTTCACTGACCTACCTGACCCCTAAAATGACACACATACCCACTATACTGACCCCTACACTGACCTACCTGTCCAATACACTGACCTACCTGTCCACTACACTGACCCCTACATTGACCCACCTGCCCATTACACTGACCTACCTGCCCACTACACTGTCCTGCCTGACCCCTAAAATTACCTACCTGCCCACTATACTGACCTAGCTGACCCCTGCACTGACCTACCTGCCTATTATACTGACCTACATGACCCCTGCACTGACCTACCTGCCCACTATACTGACATACCTGCCCACTTCACTGACCTACCTGACCCCTAAAATTACATACCTGCCCACTATACTGACCCCTATACTGACCTACCTGTCCAATACACTGACCAACCTGTCCTCTACACTGACCCCTACACTGACCTACCTGTCCACTACACTGACCCCTACATTGACCCACCTGCCCATTACACTGACCTTCCTGCCCACTACACTGTCCTGCCTGACCTCTAAAATTACCTACCTGCCCACTATACTGACCTACCTGACCCCTGCACTGACCTACCTGCCTATTATACTGACCTACATGACCCCTGCACTGACCTACCTGCCCACTATACTGACCTATCTGACCCCTACACTGGCCTACCTGCCCACTATACTGACCTACCTGACCTCTAAGCTGACCTACCTGACCACTACACTCCTTCCTGCACTACTCGCACTACTGACTACTCCCCCACACATCCAGGCCAGGCCTGATGATCATCCATCAGTGAGTGCTCTCCCTCAGCCACTCCTTGGTATCCCCCGCAGGCTGGGGCACCGAGCACCACCCCTCCCACTCACACCTACACCGGCAGGGTGCTGCAGAATCTGCCTCATCAGAGGTCACGTGTACGGTGGAGGGGCTGGAGGAAGTACTTAGGTCACTCTGTCTTGGGACAGCAACCAATGGCAGTCACGGCTTAACAGGAGGCTGCACACAGTGTAGAGAGCACCGGCTGCCCCCCCCCCCCCACGCTACACCACTAGGCTGTCCTAGCCTGGTGACATCATTGACATTCAGCAGTCGATGCAAAATCACGAACAGGCTGCATCAGTTTCTTTCCGGGACACTGAATTGTCCTGGAATGAAGGTGCCCGGGACCCGGGACAGACCTGCCAATTGCGGGATTATTCCCGTGCATTCCAGGACTGTTGGGAGGTATGCAGAAAATGAAGCTCTCCAATGACAGTATCTTCCAGAAAAGTGTAAATGTCCAACCTCAAAATTGAAAGACCAGTTTTCCAGGTCTGGAACTACCTTATCCTCAGAATCTTGATTCAAAACAAGAGAATAACTAAAATAGTCTGAGAACAGACTGATAAAAGGAGTGCCTTGGAGAGGGTGACCCACCAACACATGACTCCCCGGCAACAACTGAGAGACGGGTAACATCGTAACAAAAGGACAAGGACGTGAGAGCAAGTAGGCTGTAGATTCTTCTTCTGAATAAACATTCTGATTTTAAGTGGTTGTAAACCTCACACATGAAATCTGAACAAAGCACATATTTCTATAGTGTTTACACGCCTCTCTCCAAAGCACTAAGCATAATTTCTTTCTGCTATCTAGTTCCTCTGTTATTAGCATGAATCACTTTTGGCACGTCTTCCTGACACCAAGTGAAAAAAAAGTTACAAGGGAGGGCTCAATCTTTGACTGAAAGCCTCAACTCTGTCCCTATGTGCTGTGTGGAGGGGGGTCCCTTCCCTCCAATCATCTCTAAAGCCCCATACACACGGTCGGATTTTCCGATGGATTCTGTCCTATCGGACAATGTTGTCGGGAATTCCGACCGTGTGTAGGCACCATCGGACATTTTTCATCGGATTGTCCGACGGACAAAGTTCTATCTCCTGCTCTATAAATATTCCGACAACAAAGTCCGATCACACCAATTCCGATCGTGTGTAGCGAATTCCGACGGACAAAGTGCCAGGCAGCTTAGATCACATTACAAGACCAAAGCTATTGGCTACTAGCCTCTACGTAGTCCCGTCGTAGGCAACAAACGTCACCACGTTCAGAATGATCGGATTTTCCGACAACTTTGTCCGACCGTGTGTATGCAACACCAGTGTCGGACTAAATCCGTCGGACCAAATCCGATGGATTTGGTGGTCGGATTTTCCGACCGTGTGTATGGGGCTTTAGAGCTCTTGAACAGTGTTTAACTGTGGCTCTCTGCCCCTTGCTTTGTGAGTTTGTGAAAAATCATTTTCATCTCTGAGAGTTACAAGGACGCACAGGTCAAATTGCTGGAAATAAACAGGTAAAATTTATGTATTCACCCCCCTTGGCATTTTTCGTGTTTTGTTGCCTCACAACCTGGAATTAACATGGATTGTTTGAGGATTTGGATAATTTAATTTACAGAACATGCCCACAACTTTGAAGATGTTTTTTTTTTGTGAAGCATACAACAAATAGGACAAAATAAGAGAAAAAGTCAATGTGCATAACTATTCATCCCCCTAAATTCAATACTTTGTAGAGCCACCTTTTGTGGCTATCACAGCTCCAAGTCTCTTTGGATAAGTCTATGAGTTTGCCACATCTAACCACTGGGATTTTTGCCAATTCATCCTTGCAAAACTGCTCCAGCTCCTTCAAGTTGGATGGTTTGTGCTTGAACAGCAATCTTTAAGTCTGACCACATATTTTCTATTGGATTAAGGTCTGGGCTATGACTAGGCCATTCCAACACATTTATATTTACATGTTTGGGGTCATTGTCCTGCTGGAAGGTGAACCTCCGTCCTAGCCTCAAATCACACACATAGTGGTACAGGTTTTTCTCAAGAATATCCCTGTTTTTAGCACCATCCATCTTTCCCTCAACTCTGACCAGTTTCCCAGTCCTAGCTGCTGAAAAACATCCCCACAGCATGATGCTGCCACCACCATGTTTCACTGTGGGTGATGTGATGTGTTTGGTTTGCGCCAGAAATAGCATTTTCTTTTATGGCCAAAAAGTTAAATTTTAGTCTCATCAGACCAGAGCACCCTCCTCCATACATTTGGGAGTCTCCCACATGCCTTTTTGCAAACTCAAAACGTGCTATTTTGTTTTTTGCTGAAAGTAATGTCTTTCTTCTGGCCACTCAGCCATAAACCCCAACTCTATAGAGCGTAGGACTTATTGTCATCCTATGTACAGATACTCTAGTCTCTGCTGTGGAACTCTGCAGCTCCTCCAGGGTTACCTTAGGTCTCTGTGCTGCCTCTCTGATTAATGCCCTCCTTGCCCAGTCCATGAGTTTTGGTGTGTGGCCGTCTCTTGGCAGGTTTGTTCTTGTGTCATGTTCTTTCCATTTGGTTATGATATATTTGATGGTGCTCCTAGGGATCATCAAAGATATGGATATTTTTTTAACACATGCACTTCTCAACAACATTGTCCCTTACTTGTTTGGAGAGTTCCTTGGTCTTCATGGCAGTGTTTGGTTAGTGGTGCCTCTTGCTTAGGTGTTGCAGCCTCTGGGGCCTTTCAAAAAGGTGTGTATATGTAATGACAGATCATGTGACATTTAGATTGCACACAGGTGGACATCATTTCACTAATTATGTGACTTCTGAAGGTGATTGGTTGCACCAGAGCTTTTTATGGGCTTCATAACAAAGGGGGTGAATACATACGCACATGCCAAGTATCAGTTTTTTATTTCTGAAAAATAGTTTTATGTATATATTTTTCTAATTTTACTTCACAAACTTAAGCCCCATACACACGGTCGGATAATCCGCGGACCAGGTCGGTCGGATCCTGTCCGTCGTACTTTGTCCGATGTTGGTTTTGCGTACACACGGTCGGACAAAGTTGTCGGAAAATCCGATCATTCTGAACGTGGTGACGTTCGTTGCGTACGACGGGACTACGTAGAGGCTAGTAGCCAATAGCTTTGGTCTTGTAATGTGAACTGAGCATGCGTAGCACTTTGTCCGTCAGACAACCGTACACACGATCGGATTTGGTGTGATCGGACCGTGTTGTCGGCAAATCTATCCAGCAGGAGATAGGACTTTGTCCGTCGGACAATCCGACGTACACTGTCCGATGGTGCATACACACGGTCTGATTTTTCAACAACATTGTCCGATCGGACAGAATCCATGAAAAAATCCGACCGTGTGTATGGGGCTTTAGACTATTGTGTTCTCATCCATCACATATAATTCAGATTAAAAAAAAAAACATTGAACTAAAGGCTGTAATGTAACAAAATAGGTAAAAAGCCAAGGGGGTGAATACTTTTGCAAGACACTGTGGGTAAAGCCCCATACACACGGTCGGATTTTCCGATGGATTCTGTCCTATCAGACAATGTTGTCGGAAATTCCGACCGTGTGTAGGCACCATCGGACAGTTTCCATCGGATTGTCCGACGGACAAAGTCCTATCTCCTGCTGGATAGATTCTTTGACAACAAAGTCCGATCACACCAAATCCGATCGTGTGTAGCGAATTCCGACGGACAAAGTGCCACGCATGCTCAGATCACATTACAAGACCAAAGCTATTGGCTACTAGCCTCTACGTAGTCCCGTCTTAGGCAACAAACGTCACCACGTTCAGAATGATCGGATTTTCCGACAACTTTGTCCGACCGTGTGTACGCAAAACCAACATCGGACAAAGTACGACGGACATGATCCGACGGACCTGGTCCTCGGATAATCCGAGCGTGTGTATGGGGCTTAAGGGTTTACAAGGACTTTAAACTACCTTCCTGCAACAAAAAACTTCCAGTGCAGATTTTTGAAGAAACAAGATTCAGCTAAATCTTGGAGGCATTTGGAACATTTGGCAGATATTTTATAGAGCCCACATTGGCTGTGTTCTCTAAAGGAGATTGTCTGAGTATCCCACAATGGTGGTGCTATGAGAAGACATTAGGGAGTATGGAGATCAGTTAGTTTGCATCCTATGTGTATGAAATTGCAGCACTAAAAAAATTAAATAAAGTTCAAAAAGTTCATAAACTGTGATTTATCTTTCACTGTGATAGTGGATCTTTCCCTGACAGAACAGGTGGAAAATGTCTGGAGCATTACCCATCAAATCTATCATCCCTCCTCTCTGACCTCGCTGGTGGCATTAAGGTGATATATGTAGCACTGACCCCCGAAGCAGCTGCTGGTTTTTGTTGGGCTTACCGTTACCTCACATGTTCACTGTGTCAGTCTCAGGGGTCCCGTTGTAGAGTTGATTAAAGAATGTTAGCTCCGACACTTAGACCTTTTTTCCAAAGATTTATTTGAAAGAACATAAGTTTTGCAATAGAGGGGTAGAGGGTTAAGGGGAATTCAGGTACCTTGTAATTGCGGGTTAGAGGTATGTCCTTGATCCAGAGGACAAACAGCTTCCACAGGCTGGATCTAGCAACCACCAGATAGGCCTCTCTCACTGACCTAGCAGGCGATGAGATGCTCGGTCAAAGTCTCTGCCACAGACTTGTCAATTTAAAAGAATCGCTGTGCAATACTCTGACACAGGAAGGCACAACCAGCAACTTGTTGTGAAATTAAAGAACTGTCCCACAGTACCAGTTTCTTTTAGCCGATCTAAGTAAGGCAGCACACGAGGTCGGGATAACGAACCCCAAACAAATGGCGTCTGTACCCTAAATACCCTTACCCAGAATGCACAGCGGGCAGACCACTCCCACCGGGCTGTTTCTGAGTAAAAGGGGTACCCAATACATTTAGCCTGTTGCATTTCCAACACTAACCGGTGGTGACAGCGACACCTACGGTCAAGTGGAAACTAGCACAACCCAGCTAAACTGGTACAGAAACCAGAACTTTAGTATAATTAGTCTGAGCCAAACTGAAGCTTCAGACAAACTTAAATTTACAAAATAATAGTGTCTGCTCATTAGGAGCAGGGCGCTACATATATATAACCTTCCTGTAAAAAATTCAACAAAAAGTTAAAAAAGTTAATAAACTATAATTCTTAAAGTGAAAACGGTCTTCAAATCCTCCCAAAATAGCCAAATGTCTCACTCACCAGAAATCCTGGCTGCTCACTTAAGTGAAGAAATAATGCATGTATCAGTGGCGGCTGGTGTTTTTTTTTTGGGAGGGAGGTCAAACAATCCGGTCGGTCGGCTGGCCGGGAGTAGAATCAGTGTTACAATAGCAAATATTCATTCTCTATTGTCACACAACTGGGTGATCTTCGGGCTCAGAGCCCACCCTTTTTTGAAGCCTATTAGAGCCTCTGGCTTTAATCACATGCTTTAAAAAAAAAAAAAAACCTGATTGGAATCCAATGCATCCAGCGCCCTGCATGTAGATCAGGGGGCCGGACGAATGGATGGGGGGTGGCCCCTGTGCGTCCCTAATGGATGGGCCGCCAATGGCATGTATCCATAACCTCCAGGGTAACTGGAATCTCTTTATGTTATTTAGGACTCCGGATATGGCATTGAAAGAAAGAAAGAGTATACAGTGTAATACTGTATGAAATTACCATATGTGAATGAATGAACGAATGAATGAATGATTTGTATAGCGCTGCAACTGCGAACTGAATCGCCTCGAGGCGCTTGATCCGACCTGCGTTGATTCCTTCTTAGAAGAGGTGGGTCTTGAGTTTTTTCCTGAAGGCCCGATGGTCTTTTTCCAAGCGGATGTTCGTAGGTAGAGCGTTCCATAGCCGTGGTACCACAACTGTGCATGTAGTGTCATTCAAAACAGTGTGAGACACGTGAACACCAGTGAGAGTCGTCACCACACCAACCACCACCCACGTGTAGTGCGCACTCACCGCCACATATGCTGTCCAAATGTTAAGTAGCATCCAGGCTACTGTGAATTAACCATGAAGGCGTCACTGAGATCCTTCCAATCATGATACAGGTGTCACAGGGATCCTTCCAACAGCAAAGCAGGTGTCACAGAGATCCTTCCAACAGTAATGCAGGTCATGTTAGTATACTTCCAATATTCTCCAGGGAGCACAGCACAGAGGCTCTCATCCACATCAGATGTCATAAATCATAGACAAAAGGTGCCATATAGTGTAGTATTTATTACAAAAATGGGAAGGTCCAATGCAGTAAGAGCCTCATAAAAACAAAACCAAAAATGACAAAAAAGTAGATAAAAACATATGCCACAGAACACCAACACTCACATATATTGCCACCACCGAAACAGTCAGTGTGGCAGTGCAGCATGTCTAGCTGTTCTACACGCGTTTCACACTAGAGTGCATCTTCAGGGCGCTCTAGTGGATGCACCAGTGGCCATGATTATGTAGCCTGCCACTGAAAAAATTGTGTCAACGTGACTTCCTGTCCGGTGCCATTCTGTCAATGATACTTCCTGTCCGGAATTGTGGACCAAGCGAGCTGAAACCATACAGCAACTGGCCAGACCAAAATAGGAAAAAAGGGAAATGGAAAACAATATACAGAGAAAAGGGCAGGGACCCATCCAATATTTTCATACATGTCCTTAAAGTGTTACTAAACCCACAACAGTAAAATCAGTCTGTATATGCAGTAAAGCATGTTTGTTATACTCATTGGGGAACCTAAGGAGTTAATCCTCTGCATTATGTAAAAAGGCTGTTTCATCCTGTCTTCTCTGATCGTCTCCTCCTTCCACTGCCCCTAATATATTTCCTGATAATACAGAGCCAGGGGACAGGCTGCACATGCTCAGTTGGTGTGTATTGCTAGAGCCATTTTTGTTTTTTTTGTTTTTTGGGAGGGTGCATGTGATCAGCTAAGGGCCAATCAGCACTGTCCAGACAGAGGGCCAGGGGTCCTGCATCCTGATAGGACAGTCAGTGCAGAATGTAAACTCTTACAGGCTTTAATCAGACATTCATAGAAGTCACAAGACTATATACAGTACTGCTGATGAGAAAAGGTATTTAGTAGTTTATATTTACTAAAATAATTGCATTTCCATGTTCTGTGTACGATGACAGACCAGAAATAGTGAATGAAGGGTCCTGGGTTTAGTAACACTTTAGGGACTCAAAGCGGCATACATCTTTTTGTTTTCCACCCCAATAAATGAATACATTAATTATGAACTTACTAAGTGTGATTAATTTATCAATAATATCAGACTCTATTAAAATATCATACTCTGAATTTATGATCAGGGGAAGGCTACAAAATCTCCAGGAACATTAAAAGTGATATTACTTATCTTACATATATATTGACTATATTATATATAAAATGTACATGAAATCAAAATTATATATTGTTTATATAAAAGAGTATATAAGGGTAGAGGGTGTAAAATTTTGCTTTCATGTACTTTTTACATATAATATATTCAATATATATGTAAGATTAGTAATATCAGTTTTAATGTTTCTGGAGGTTTTGTAGCCTGCTCCTGATCGTGACTTTGGATTATGATGGATATTTTTAATAATAGAGTCTGATATTTTTGATACATTAATCACACTTAGTAAGTTCATGATTAATGTATAAGTTTATTGGGGCCGACCACAATAAGATGGATGTCGCTTTGAGTCCTTAAGAATATGTATGCAAATATTGAATGAGTCTATATAGCACCTTTTGTCTATGTTTTATGACATGTGATGGATGAGAGCCTCTGTGCTGTGCTCCCTGGGGAATATTGGAAGTATACTAGCATGACCTGCATTACTGTTGAAGGGATCTTTGTGACACCTGCATTGCTGTTGAACAAAAACCCTGTAACGAAGGGTCTCAGTGACGCCTGAATGGTTAATTTACAGTAGCCTGATTGCTGCTTAACGTTTGGACAGCATATGTGGCGCTGAGTGCGCACTACATGTTGGTGGAGGTTGGTGTGTTGATGGCTCTCACTGGTGTTCACGTGTCTCACACTGTTTTGTGACTGACACTGCATGCACAGTTGTGGGACATATGCTAATGTCATACAGTATTACACTATGTACGGTACTTCCTATGCAATATTCGGAGTCCTAAAGACCATAAAGAGGTTTCAGTTATCCTGGAGGTTATGGATACATGCGTTATTGCTGCACTTGAGTGAGCAGCCAGAATTTTTGGGGAGTGAGACATTCGGCTATTTTGGCAGGATTTGAAGACCGTTTGCACTTTAAGAATCACAGTTTATGAACTTTTTTAACTTTTTGTTTAATTTTTTCGTGCTGCAATTTCTTACAAATGAATTCCACAAAGGTCTTATATATATCACCTTATTGCCAGCAGCTGTAGGATAGGTGTTTAGCGCTGACTATTTTTGTTGTACACTACATTTTCATCCTAGCTGACCACAGAGGTCTGAGAGGAGGGATGATAGATCTGATGGGTAATGCTCCAGGCATATGTTTCACCTGTTCTATCAAGGAAGGATCCACTGACGCAGTGGAAAGATCCCTTTTGAGGCATTTGGACTATTTACTAAATTAGGGTCACAGCCAGTAAAGGATGAAGGGCAGGTCCTGCCAGTGAGAACCTGGATTTAAAGAGGCAGTAAGTAGAAATCCTATCCTGTATAAAGTAAGAACACCCTCTACTGAACTGCTGGTTACTCTTTTAAGATGGGTCACTGGCAGATCATTAGTGAATAAGGAACACTGTTTTACAAAAACCTTCCCAATTGAGAACCAATCCAGTAAGATCTCATTCGGTGTCCAGGACCCATCGAGGTTTCTCCCCATAGAGGAAAACCTTGAAGAGTGGGTGCAATGGGAAAGTTTTTTGCAGCTGTGGGAGCTCTAAAAGACCTGAGACTGGAGACAGCTGGCTGATCCTTTAGACACAAAGTAGTATATATTGCGCCGATAAGAGCAGAAACAGTCTCTTTTAAATCTGGGATAGAAAAAATTGAAAGAAAACCGCGCTATCTAAAAAAAGGGAGGGAATTCAGCAGCCTGCACAACAGTAATGTGTGTTAAATAAAAATCGTGAGTATATAAGGTGCGGCGCTCAAAATGTTCAATAATGAATACCGAACATTTAGTGTAAGATGGTATATATTAGTGTAATAAATATATATCAAATTGGTATTAAAAAATAAGTGTATGCAAATGACCAATATTAGAATGTAAAGATTCTATATATGATACCTGACATCACAAAGTGACCATAATATAACCCAAAAGAATCATACATGTGACAATAGTAAAAACACAAATAAGTGCAAAAACGTGATCTGATATAAGTATCTCAAATGAACTAATGATAAATGTCAGAATCACACAAATGAAAGTCCAAAATAAATCAACACCTATAAATAATAAACCTAAATGTGACATAGGTGAGTATTATAAAGGCATAAAGTGACATGTGCAGCTTGTCTGAAGTGGTACATCACCAATTGGAAGAAGGCTTACCAACTGTCGTAGACTCAGGTAGACATACACCATATGAGTCAATTGCGCTGGATGGTGTTTTGGTTACACCGATAAAAGCAGCAACTCCCGACTAAGATGTACAGTGGCCACGGACAAGGCTTTGCACTAGATGATCCAGAGGAACTCAAGGTGAAGGTAATGAGCGGTGTACCATATGGTTCATCCCCGGTGGAGATACCGACAATAAAAGAGTGAAACCATATAGTGTAATACCGTCAGGCAATTTAAAAATGTATTAAAATCATATGAATGGGTACTCACATGTACAAAAAGACCTTAAGGCATGTATAAGATTTTGGCAGCAGTGGCATCAGCATATTCCGACCCGTTTCGCCTCAGAAAGGCATCATCTGGGGACTGTAATTCCGCCAAGATAATCTCCTCAGAGATAGCTTAAGGCAACCCAAAATTTAGAGTCAGAAATAGTAACTGTGGCCAGGCAAATTAGCAATAGATTCTGTGGGGAAAGGAGTGGGTCTGGAATGGTAAGTGGGGTACCCCAAGGCTCTGCCTTGGAACAAATTCTATGTAATTTATTCATAAATGATATAGAGGTCAGTATAAATAGCTCAATCTCAGTTTTTGCGGATGACACAAAAATAAACAGGGCAATAACTTGACATCAGGATATAGAAATTTTACAGGAAGACCTAAATAAAATAATGGAGTGGGTAACTACATGGCAGAAGAGGTTTAACGTTGAAAAATGTAAAGTGATGCACTTGGGGGTTAAAAATGCAAACTACTCACTAGTAGACATGTGCATTTCGTTATGTTCCGAATCGAAATTCGGACGAATTTTTCATTATTCGGACATTCGGATGCATCCGAATTACCGAATTACAATACTAACGAATTTAACCGAATCCGAATTTTTTTCTAATCTAAAAATCGCGGACGAAATTCGAAATATCTCAGGGTCACTTAGTGATAGAAACCCCAAATTTGGATATGTTGTAGTGCTAGTTCTACTGTGTTTGCATACCAAGTTTCTAGCGAGATACGTGGCCTCAAAGTCGGGTCACAAAATGTAATTCTCTGCTGTAGAAAAGTACTTGACATATGCCCTATATCTGGGGGTCACTTGGTGCTAGGAACCCCATAACTTGTGGCAGGTGACATGGCAAGTGGACAATCCACAACTTGGTCATATGGCAGGTCACGTGGCACTTGTGGTCGGTCACATGGCACTCATGGCAGGTGTCTTGGCACTTGTGGCAGGTGTTGTGGCAAGTGGACAATGACATACAGCATATGTACTTGCCTTGCGATCGACATCCGTGACAGCCATTTCACATCTTTTTTTTATGTGACAGATGTATATAAGTAAATAACCATCTTCCAAAATGTATAATTCAAATAGAAAAGATTAGAACAGAATAGAAAAAAATATATAATTTAATAGCAGATCTCCTGTAGACTATTAACAGCCATTTCACTTCTTTTTTTTTTTTGCAGATCTTCTGCGGACTGTTAGAATCAATTTCATTTTTTTTTTCAAAGTCGGGTCGCAAAATATTTTCGAATCCGCTTGAAATAGTATCAACATGATTTGAAATTTTTTCAACATGATTTGAAATTTTTTCAACATGATTTGAAATTTTTTCAACTGCATTTGAAATTTTTTCAACTGCATTTGAAATTTTTTCAACTGCATTTGAAATTTTTTCAACTGCATTTGAAACTATTTCAACCGGATTCGAAAATATTTTGTGACCCGAATTTGGGTCCACGTATCTCAGGGTTACTTGGTGATAGAAACCCCAACCGAATTGGAAAATGGAGAGGTTGTAGTGCTAGTTCTACTGTGTTTGCATACCAAATTTGGGGTTTCTAGCTATAAGTGGCCCCGAGATACGTGGCCCCAAAGTCAGGTCACAAAATGTAATTCTCTGCTGTAGAAAAGTACTTGACATATGCCCCATATCTGGGGGTCACTTGGTGCTAGGAACCCCATAACTTGTGGCAGGTGACATGGCAAGTGGACAATCCACAACTTGGTCACGTGGCAGGTCACGTGGCACTTATGGTCGGTCACGTGGCACTCATGGCAGGTGTCTTGGCGCTTGTGGCAGGTGTTGTGCCAAGTGGACAATGACATACAGCATATGTACTTGCCTTGCGATCGACATCCGTGACAGCCATTTCACATCCTTTTTTTTTATGTGACAGATGTGTATAATAAATAACCATCTTCCAAAATTTATAATTCAAATAGAAAAGATTAGAACAGAATAAAAAAACATATATAATTTAATAGCAGATCTCCTGTAGACTATTAACAGCCATTTCACTTCTTTTTTTTTTTGCAGATCTTCTGCAGACTGTTAGAATCAATTTCATTTTTTTTTCAAAGTCGGGTCGCAAAATATTTTCGAATCCGCTTGAAATCAACAAGATTTGAAATTATTTCAACTGCATTTGAAATTTTTTCAACTGCATTTGAAATGATTTCAACCGCATTTGAAACTATTTCAACCGAATTCGAAAATATTTTGTGACCCGACTTTGGGTCCACATATCTCGGGGTTACTTGGTGATAGAAACACCAAATTTGGAGAGGTTGTAGTTCTACTGTGTTTGCATACCAAATTTGGGGTTTCTAGCTATAGGTGGCCCCGAGATACGTGGCCCCAAAGTCGGGTCGCAAAATGTCAAGCACTTTTCTGCAGCATAGAATGACATTTTTCGACCCGACTTTGGGGCCACATATCTCGGGGCCACTTGTAGCTAGAAACTTGGTATGCAAACACAGTCGAACTAGCACTACAGCATATCCAAATTTGGTGTTTCTATCACCAAGTAACCCCGAGATACGTGGACCCAAAGTCGGGTCGCAAAATATTTTCGAATTCGAAAATCGGTCGAAAACTAAACGAAATCCAAAAACGAATTTAACAAATTTAACGAATCTAACTAAACGAAATTAATTAATTAACAAATTAAAACTAAACGAAACTAAACGAATTTTTTCCTTTTGCACATGTCTACTCACTAGTAGAGATGGGCCAAATGACCCCTTGTTCAGTTCACAGCTGAACTTTAGAACATCGCAAAAGTTTGGGACTGAATAACGGACCCCATTGAAATCTATGGGACTCGAACTGGAAAAATCAAAAGTGACTATTTTGAAGGCATATATGCAAGTAACTAGGCATACAATGATTATGGGGGTCCGGGTACTGCCTGAGGACTTGTATTAATGAAAAAAAAGTTTGGAAAGTGAGCGATTTACTGATGCTTAAAGTGAAATCATCAAAATCAGAAATAATAATAAAAAATATAAAATTTCTTTAAATATAGTGCTTGGGGGGGGGGGTCCCCTTAGTTCGCCTGTAATGTGGCACATCTGTACTGTTTATTGAGTCTGCTGCAGCAATATAGATATTTATAAAGCCCAAAAAAATGACATTTTCCATTTAATCTTTGTTTATTTTTATAAACATGGCTTGGGAAGCCAGTCTGTATGATTCCAAAATTTAGTGCACTCAGAACAAAATTTGAGATTTTTTTGATACATTCTGGTGTCTCTTTCGCAGACTTTGGATAGAAGTAACAGGTGTGGAAAAATTGGGCTTTGGGTGTCGGTGGTGCCTTCACATCGTAACCCTATCGAGGTACTCTTGATGAAAGCAAGAATTGACCTTGCTGTCAAAAATTGCAATGATATGCACCTGTCAAACAGGTGTGGAAAATTTTGTCTTATGCCTTATCCTGGATGCTGAGGACTAAAAAAAATTTGAAAGGTATCCCTGAGGCCGTCCCCTTCTCCACCGCTCCTCTCTTGACCAACAGAAGCCTCAGAAGAGAAGGCATTACATAAACTTCTCTTTTAAGTGTCCTCGAGACATTTCATCTTCTGCTCCCTCTGTGGGGACGGGGTGAGTTTTCTCTTGTAACGGTGGTCAAGGAGTTTTTCAACCAATAGTGATCCTTCTCCTTGATGCCATGTATTCTCAGGCTTTAAAGAATGAGGGAGCCCATGCACTGCAAGTTTGCAGAGGCATGAGAAGCAGGCTCCTCAAGGTTATTGAGGATTACAGTATCTGGAACTGCCTCTGGATCTTCAATGCCTCCAAAGCTGCCAGAATCATCTTCCTCCTTCTACTCCCTCTCCTCTTTTGTGTTCTGTGGCGTATGTAGCACCCTCTACCATAGGTAGGTGCTAGCTTAGGGTTCTTTGCTAGGGAAACTGTCAGCACAGGTAAATTTAGGCAGGATTATGCTTTGAGCTAGGCCTGTCTGTTTTGATCTGGGGGCATGGAGTGGTAAGTGTAGCAGTGGGTGTGACCACCTGTGCTTCAGTGCTGAGGCGCCTCCCCTGCTTCCAGGGAGAATGTTCTGGAAGAGAGGCAGGGCCTAGAACTGGAGTGGCAGGCAGCTCATGCGGGAGCCCTGACCAATACCCAACTGGAATTGGTAGGGGGCGGGCCTTCTATATAAGCTGCGGTAACAGTCCACTGGAAGTATTTGTCGGCCGGGAGAAGTGAAGAATGGAGTACTAGACAGCAGCAGGAGGGCACCCCCATCTGGGGGGGGGGGGGTGCCGATCACAGGAGGAGGCCCAGGAGAGATGAGAGGGAACTTCACCTTTACACGGTCATTGGTGAATTCCTCCTCATTACGCGGTCATTGATGAGGAATTCCTGGAGCAGAGGCGCAGAAAAAGCTGTGGGAATGTATGGTCCGGTTAAGTTCTTTATCATGGACTCGGAGCAGAGAAAGGTCGGTGAGTGTACCACAGTGGGGTGCTGGATGTGGAGCCATGCCAGGGAGTCTGTGAGGGAACATTACACGGTCATTGATGAGGAGTCCAGGATCATAGGAGAGACTGTGGGGAATAGTGTCAAATCGATGCAGGCCTCCGGGGGGAGGTACTGCAGGCCTCTGGCCTAGTAGCAGCAACCAATCAGAGTCAGCATTAGAGACTATTCAGAGTGGATTATTTTGCATACAGAAGAAGATGTGACAAGAAATGAATGTGCTACAGTAGAAGTTTGTGCAGGAGGAGAGGATTTCTGGGAATTTCACCCTTACACGGTCATGGGTGAAGTCTTCATCTTTACACAGTCATTGATGAGGAGTTTCTGGAAGCAATAGTATGCAGGGAGTTACGCAGAGGAGGAGCAATAGTCTGCATGGTGATGCAGGGAAGAGATTGTAGCTGTTATACATGCGCATCATTCCTTCAGGCTCAAACAAAGTTCTAATCTATAAAAATCTATAACTATGATGGCAACATATTTTGATCTATGGGCATCCCATATACCCCTTTCCCCAACCAAGTTATACCCCCCAAATAAGCAAAAATAAAACAAAGAAAATGACTGTTCATTATCTTGAAGGTGATATATGAGGGTCTGGCAGTAGGGTGATATGGTGGATGTTTGTTACTAGTGGCAACTACACTGCTACACGTAGGAAGAATGGTGTCTGCATAAAGCGGGCCTTGAGAGGAAAGGAAGTCCTCTTCTTCCTCCTGCTGCTCTGCCTCGAGTGCCCTGTCCATAATGCCATGCAGAGTCTGCTCCAGCAGGAACACAACAGGTATTGTGTCACTGATGCATGCATTGTCACAGCTCACCCTCCTTGTGGCCTCCTTCAAATGGTGACAGTACAGTGCATGCATCCTTTATCAGCAGCCATTAGCATGAGGAAAAAAAGCAGAGCCAGTCTGAGCCTGTCGTTGTGCCATACTCACACAGGTACTCGACTACGGCCCTCTGCTGCATGTGCAGCCGCTGCAGCATTACCAAAGTTGAGTTCCACCTGGTGGGCATGTCACAAATCAGGCCGTTTGGGCAGGTGGAATTATGCATAAATTTTAGCCAACCGAGCACTGGCTGTGTATAACCACCTGAAATAGCTAACTCTTCTGCTTCAGCAGATCTTCCATCCCTGGCTACCTACTTAAAAAAAGGCAGCACTGCCAAATTCAGGACATGTGCCAGGTATGCCACATGTGTCAACTTTCCCTGTCTAAGGGCGGACAGGAGGTTTGTGCCATTATCGCACACCACCATTCCTGGCTCCAGCTGGTGTGATGTGAACCACCTCTAGGTCTGCCCCTGCAGAGCTGCCAAAATCTCAGCCAGGGCTGGTGCAAGAATTTTTGACACCCTAGGCGAAACCTAATTTTTCCCCCCCATTGGCTCCGCCCATGACTCCACCCCCTTTGCAATATGTGACCCACCTGACCATTATACACACACTGACCCACCTACCGGACACATACAATGACCCGCCTGCCCATTACACACACACTGACCTACCTGCCCATTACACACACACTGACCTACCTGCCCATTACACACACACTGACCTACCTGTCCATTACACACACACACTGACCTACCTGTCCATTACACACACACACACTGACCTACCTGCCCATTACACACACACACTGACCTACCTGCCCATTACACACACACACTGACCTACCTGCCCATTACACACACACACACACACACACACACACTGACCTACCTGTCCATTACACACACACACACACTGACCTACCTGCCCATTACACACACACACACTGACCTACCTGCCCATTACACACACACACTGACCTACCTGCCCATTACACACACTGACCTACTGGCCTGCCCATTACACACACACACTGACCTACCTACCTGACCATTACACACACACACTGACCTATCTACCTGCCCATTACACATACACTGACCTACCTACCTGCCCATTACACAAACACTGACCTACCTACCTACCTATTACACATACACTGACTTACCTACCCATTACACAAACACTGAACTACCTATCTACCTGACCATTACACATACACTGACCTACCTGACCTGACACACTGACCTACCTACCAGACTCTTATTTCCTGCACTATTCAGACCCATCCCCCACACACAGCTTGCTGTAGATAGGGAGGATCCATCCTCCTCCTCTTACCTCTGCTTCATCAACCATTACATCAGGGCTCTCCTCAGCGCTGGGCGGGCAGTGTTGCTCTGGTGCCCCACTGGCCGGGAGGTCAGCTAACAGACGCTGCACCTCTCGATGCTCCGATCTCCACCGAGCCCCGCCCCTCCGCTGCACACACACAGAGACATCGCCGCTCCAGAGGGACAGGCTGGAGCAAAGGAGCGGCGCTGTGAGCCTTTACTGTGAAGAGAGCGAGGGAACAGCGGGGCGCTCAGCGGAACACATTGGGGGATTGGAGGCATGCAGATGTGTTCCCGGGACAGAAGCGGGCTCACACTTGCCTTCAGATTCACGGGGGCAGAGGCCGTGGCTGCGCCCTGGGGGGTAGTGCGCCCTAGGCAGCTGCCTACTTCGCCTAGTGGTAGCACCGGCCCTGATCTCAGCTCCAGTGTGACTCCTGTGCCCTAGACAGACCAGCTGAAGCACTGCATGGCACCTTTCTGCCTGACTCATTGAATAGCCCCTTAAACGCATTGAGGGTACTTGTAGTTCATGGGATAATTCAGCAAAGAAGGGCATGGAGGAGAAGAAGGAGGAGGGGTTGGAGCTGACAAGCCCTGCATCATCATCACTAGCTGTATGGAGACATGGTGGCACAACAAGCTGCAGTACTGAGCCCTGTCTTGCATCATTTCGAGTTGCAAGCAGAGTTACCCAGTGTGCTGTGAATTAAATATATCATCCCTGTCCATGCTTGCTGGACCACATGTCAGTAGTAACGTGGACCTTGCGGCTGACTGTCTTGCCCAATGATGCCACAACATTGAAATAAACAATTGGTGGTCCCTCGCGCTATCAAAGTGAGTCTAATAAACAATAATAAATCACACAACTGCTGCTAGATCTAGAGTGTATACATTGCATTAAAAACAGATAGAATAATGAAAATGATCAGCGCTGTTGATAGTACTAAACAATATTGAGGTATATCAGTATGTCACTGTGCAAATGATGCAGAAATAATCCCTATGCAGGTACTGTAGCCAATGACTATAAATATTGAACTCACTGTGCAAACGCAGCGCTTGTGAATTTCCAAGTGACAGTAGTGAGGAGCCAGCATGCGACCAGCACCAGAGGTGACCGAACTCCGGCGGGCAGCGCAGAGCCCTCCAACAATGACAGGGCCCTGGGCAGATGCCCCTTTTGCCCCGCGGTAAAGACGGCCCTGGGTACAAGTACTGTGACATATGTGTGCTGTGTGATTAGGCTCAGACTCTTTAAGCCCCGCTCACTGTTAGTACAAATTGGCCACACTTGTAATGTGGTGCAATGTGCTGCACATGCCACTTTATTCCTTAATTTTTATTACATTTTTTTGTATCTATGTGGGTTTTTAAAACAAACAGCCCCAGGTGCCAAATATGTTAGATACACCACTGCAAGTAGAATAGAGAATTGGTTTTGGAATAACTCAAATCATCCATATTTTCAAATGTAATTTTAGATCGTTTCTGATGTCACTGAACTATTAACAAAAAAAAAATCTATTAAACCTGTATTCATGAATCTTAGTTATTGCAAAACATAGGACATTTGAAGGGATAGATGACAGTCATAGAGACAGATGTGCCTAGCAACTCTTACACAATAAACAGTGTGTTCCCTACCCTGCTTTCTTTGTATTCTGTTGGTGAGTCACAGACTGTGTGTAACTACCTTCCTGTCTTATTGAACTCTCCCACATCCTTCTAAGAATGGAAATACATAGTAGAAATAAATCTTAGCTTCAGCCAAAAATGCCTGGCTCCAGGTCGGACCACCATTAGAAGTGCCCTGCAAAAAAGTGGGGTTCAGGTCCAGTTAATGCCATAAAACGCTGAGAATAAGAGTGAATGACTGCACATCTGATAATTAAAGCTCCAATTTCTTTATTTCATAAGTAAAATCTAGACAAAAGCAATGTACATAGGGAACATGGTTAACGCATTTCACGTCACAGGTGCTTAATCATCATTAAGCTTCTGTAACATGAAATGCATTAACTATGTTTCTTGTGTGCTGTGCCTGTGTCCATCATGCAGCCTACCTGTGACCATCATGCAGGGGAACAGAGGAGAGGAAGAGGATTGCTGGCCGGATGATCAGAGCGGCGAGGAACATCACTGGAACAGCTTTCATTTCAATAGCAGTGTGTTATCGCCGCTCAGCTTCACATACAGCCCCGCCCCCTGGCCCGGGAACTTTAATTTTATGACACACATCCCGGGATTGGACAGGTGATCTGTCTATCAAAGTCCCGAGACCAGGGGGCGGGGCTGTATGTGAAGCTGAGCGGCTCATGGATACCACTCACGGAATTCATCTCGGCACACGCCCTGAAAAACAACAAGGTTCTGGTACTCTGTGATTTCAACCTCTGGGCGAACTCCACCGAAGACCCCATCGCTACCACCTGCATCAATCAACTGGAAGACCTAGGGCTTCAACAACTAGTAAAGGCTCCCACACATGGGTCGGGTCACATCCTGGACCTCATCTTCAAGCAAAATACGGACATCAGCATTCAAGACAACATAGCGCTACCATGGTCAGACCACCACGCTATCAAATTTGAGATCGCCACCAACATCTCCCTG
Organism: Lithobates sylvaticus; assembly: GCA_028564925.1. Classification (NCBI taxonomy): domain Eukaryota; kingdom Metazoa; phylum Chordata; class Amphibia; order Anura; family Ranidae; genus Lithobates; species Lithobates sylvaticus. Next base: position 316,434,210 of record CM053027.1, read on the forward strand.
CAAAAACCAAATCCGGCAGCAACAACACACTGGATTAGATCGCAGAAGAAACTACATTCGGAAATCTTCAAAACCACACTAACATACAAAATGGCTACACTAAATCAAAACCACTCAACAGAACGAATACTCAGCTTCATAAACAAGGCACTTCTACAAACAGCAGACGCAGTCGCCCCGAAACATCGAGCACCCATCCGCCAGAAAAATTCTGGTTGGTTTAATGGCACGCTTACTCTACTGAAACGGGAACACAGAAGAGCAGAAAGAGCCTGGAGAAGAAACACCACAAAGGAAAATCACACAAACTACAGAATACTCACCAAGAGATATCATAAAGCAATTTTCACAGCAAAAAAAGAACATGTCTCAAACACCCTCTCAAAAGCCTTAAACCGACCACGGGAACTCTTCAAACTAGTCGCCCAGACTATGAACCCCACCTACCTTGAGCCCCTAGGAAACGAAACTCAAGAATACTGCAACAAATTATCCGATTTTTTCATCAACAAAATAGACAACATTCAGAAAATAATTCAACAAAAAAAAAAACAACAACCAGCTCTACTCAACTCAACCCAGGTAAGGAATTTTACATCCACAGCGCACAAGCACCACATTTTTCACTTACCCCGATCACAACGGATGAAACCAAAGATGTCATCAAGAGCCTCCGAGACAGCACCTCGCCAAACGACATCATCCCCACAAAACTCTTGAAAGAATGCTCCGACATTCTGGCCCCTGCTATCACACACCTAGTAAATCAGTCGTTCAAAGAAGGATTGGTTCCGAATTCCCTCAAGCAAGGCATCATCAAACCATTACTAAAGAAACCCAACCTCGACCCCAAGGATCCGAACAATCGCAGACCGGTAACAAGCCTGAACACCATTTCCAAGATTATGGAGAAAGCAGTAGTACAACAGCTTCAACTTCATCTGGACACACACAAGCTCCTGGACCCACTACAATCGGGCTTCCGCCCAGGCCATGGCACAGAAACGGCACTTCTGAAAATATGGGATGACGCCCTAGAAGCAGCGGATGATGAAGAATCGTGTCTTCTGGTATTGCTGGATCTCAGTGCGGCGTTCGACACAGTGGACCACAACATGCTTCTCAGCCGCCTCAAGGAAGTGGCAGGAGTTACAGATGGAGATCTGCCATGGTTCGCTTCCTTCTTAGGAAACCGGTCACAAACAGTGAAACTAGGAGCCTTCACTTCGGAAACCCGGGCAATCACTTATGGAGTCCCTCAAGGATCACCATCGTCACCAGTACTGTTCAACATTTACATCCGACCACTCTTCAAAATTATTAGCAAATTGGATCTGTGCTTCCACTCATACGCGGACGACACTCAACTGTACTTCCGGATCACCGGACAAAAAGACCAATACCAGGAACTAGGAAAATGTCTCACATTGATAGATGACTGGATAACCACTAGCTCCCTCAAACTAAATGGATCAAAAACAGAATTACTGCTCCTCGACGCAAACTCAAGGAAAAAGACGAAGACCCCTTGGACACCACCAACCATCTTGGGACAGAACATCCTTCCAAGCAACAAAGCCAAAAGCCTCGGAGTAATCTTTGATTCAGAGATGACAATGGAGGCACAAATAGGATCCGTAATCAGCGGATCCCACCATCTCCTTCGCATGCTACACAGACTCATCCCCTTCATCCCGGAAAAGGAAAAATCGGTAGTAGTAGGAACGATCATCAATTCGCGTCTCGACTACGCAAACTCCCTCTACATAGGATTACCGGATTACCAGATTGCGCGCCTTCAAATTGTCCAAAACACAGCAGCAAGATTAGTCACCGGAAAGAAACCCTGGGAATCCATCTCCCCATCCCTAAGGATGCTCCATTGGCTCAAGGTAAAAGAGAGGATGAAAAACAAACAACCACCGCTCCAAGACTCTCCTACAAGCGAATGCTCCTGCTCCTGTGTGGGAGCCCCAGGTGCTGGCTAATAGCACAATGATTAGAAATCAAAAGGAAGAACTCCGGACAGCCGCACACCGGGAAAATAAAATCCAAAGGGTTTATTTAAAAGCAAAAAGACACTACAATCCAAACACGGCAAAAAGGGGGGTACAGAGCTGACGCGTTTCGCACTGTATTTCAGTGCTTACTCATAGCTGATATACTCTCAAATGGACATCAAATATATATGGTTACAACGTATAGGTCACATAATTACATGATCGAAAAAAGCTGTAGCAAACAAGCAGAGTCTGATGTTGATTGGATTTCAAGATGTGCAGCTGAAATGGACCATGAGACCGAGTATAACCAATTAAAAAGACAAGCAAATTAAAAACTTATAGTGAAGAAACCGGGAAATTTGAAATATCGTATGAAACAATTCTATTTTGTGTAAATAAATAAATAAACCACAATTCTTTTTTATGTGAATAAATAAATAAGCCAGAATGCATGGGTGAGTGCGTTAAATTGCTTCAAAAACTCAAAGACTATAGTGGAGTCTTGAAAAGTATGTGCATTTTGCAGGTGTATTTTGCAATTCTTTTTTATGTGAATAAATAAATAAAAGAGCCAGAATGCATGGGTGAGTGCGTTAAATTGCTTCAGAAACTCAAAGACTATAGTGGAGTTTTGAGAAGTATGTGCATTTTGCAGGTGTATTTTGCAATTCTTTTTTATGTGAATCAATAAATAAATAAGCCAGAATGCATGGGTGAGTGCGTTAAATTGCTTCAGAAACTCAAAGACTATAGTGGAGTCTTGGAAAGTATGTGCATTTTGCAGGTGTATTTTGCAATTCTTTTTTGTGTGAATAAATAAATAAAATAAAAGAGCCAGAATGCATGGGTGAGTGCGTTAAATTGCTTCAGAAACTCAAAGACTATGGTGGAGTCTAGAAAAGTATGTGCATTTTGCAGGTGTATTGATATCAGTTGACGTTAAACGGTGTGTAAAGTGTAATCACAGTGGTTCAATCATATGTATGAATGAACCAACATTGGGCACATAATGAATAAATAAATGAGTATTAACCGAATTCCTTGAGCAAAGCCCATTGAGCAGCACATGTGGAAATCCAAAAATATTTACAAAAACTGATACATTCATAGTGATAGCAGTATACATTGTGTAGTGAAAGTGACAGTATTTCCTGAAGGATTAATATCAAATCAATACATTTATGCTATATTGTGTAAATCAATACATCAGTATTATATTGTGTGCACATGGTGGTCTTTTCCCATAGTAATCCCATTTGTAGAAATGGCAAAAATTGGGTGACACACTAACAGCAAAAAACTTTTGAATAATAAAACATTAAATCTGAATGGAATCGGCAGCTGTAAAACCTATGGAAGATGTATCCACATCGCCTATTCATCATTGTTAATGTAATAGTGCCCTATTGGTAACCTGCACGAGACACAAACCGCTGTGTCTTGATAATTGGTTTATTGCAGAATCCTGCTTGCTACACACAAATGAAGCCGATGTTGAGCCTTTATTGGTTACGCTGTGTGTGTAGAAGATGTACGGTCAGTAACTGGAATTAATCGCTTTGAGAACTAGTTAAAGTAAGAAATTAACCCTATCAGGAGGTATCGGCCATCACATTTAAAATGGGATTTTGACCGATATCGATGTGTGTATGGGGCACTGAGATTTAGAGATATCGTGGAAACTGGCACAAACTAGTGGAAAGAAGGAGGAGAAGACAGCCCAGTCCATCCCCACAGACGGAGATCAACCATTACCAATGTTTATCTGTAATCTGGATGTTTAAGAAGAAATAGGCAAAAAGAAACAGAACAGAGCAAAACAGGATTAGGACACAACCGATATAGGAATGTATTGTTTAACCTCACTACAGATCAAGGGTTTGTACTCTGTATGGTTCCCCATGTACGGTAATCGTGACCTAATAAACAATGCTGTAGTCAAGGTAATGCACAGTAAATGCATTAAATTCCTGTGCCCAAGTCAATGTAATGGAGTTGAGCACAGGATATGTAAAAGGTTCCCATAACCAGAGCAACGAGTCAATAGGTATCTATATATACATGGGGCAACATAGGCATATATCGGTAGCAACTGAGCATGCACTTGTTGGGAGATAGAAAATGTCACATTTAATACACCGTTGCCTAAAGCACTGAACGATTTCTTGTCAAAGCCTATGCAAGATGGTTCGTCCAGTGTCAATCTATGTGAAGTTTAGTAGAATAAAAAAGAACCGCGCTTGGCTGGAATGTTATAAATTGCGTATGAATACCAATGGGCTGATATATATGTAAATCAACAGTGAGAAATATTTTCTCCAATGTAGACATAGCTATATTCAACATCAGACAGCAACCCAATGGTCCCGAGCAAACAAGAGACAGCATCTAAATCTGTGGGCATGTATGTTTCTCTATGTGACATTACTGGCATGCAGGTAAAAATTTGTGCATCCGTGTGTATATATAATGGCAAAATATAGAAAAACATTTACTTGTCTAGTAAAAAGCAATCTATTTCCAGACGGGAGACACAGTTAAAAGACAAAGTCTCTTGTTGCCGTGATAACCACTGGCTGGACGCAGTGGTCATCTTGGATTGCAACACAAGAAACCGATGTCAGACATCGGTGTGAGTGTGGATATTCTGAATGTATTCGCAAGATAAATAGCATGTAGCATATTACCTTAGATGGGCTATGTCCCTGTGTCTTATATGTATATTCTCTAAACGATGCATCGTGTGGATGTGACATCTATCATATCTCATAGCCTTATATGCCTATATGTCTGTATATGGTGGAAAACTTTATAGGGGAGGGATATGACATCCGAAAAGATGTGTGTGAAGCACATGATAGGTCTTGTAATTACATTAGGATCCAAAGAGAAAAGAAAAAGGCGAAAGGATTTTATCACTCATAAAAGTGGGAAACATCCCATTCAAAATTCAAACCTGACGGAATTCTCGTATTGAAAACGAAGATCCAATAAACTTCACGTTTACATAATAGACGGAATTTGTCCCCTCCCCGTTTAGGCGTTACTATCTTTTCAACCCCTTGCATAACTAAACTGGAAACATCCTTTGCATGCACCAGGTTCCAATGTTTAGCTACATTGGTAGAATGATTTTTGGTAATGTCATACAAGTGGTCGTATAGCCGGTCTTTCAAACGGCGTGTAGTGCAACCAACATATTGAATGTGACAACTGGTGCATGTAATGATGTAAACCAAGAATGACGTATTGCAGTTGATAAAAGTGCATATTTCATGCGTTTTTTTATTAGTACAGGACTTAATATCAGGTCCAGTTTTTATGTGTGTACAGTATGCGCACCCTTTTTGGCCACATTTAAAATTGCCTTTAAAGTGAAGCCAATTGGGTTTGGGCTGATGGGAAAGAAACAGACTGGGTGATAAAGAATTGCCCAGAGTAGGGGCCCTCCGTGAGACTACCTTGATGCCATTCGTCAAAACACTGGTGTATGCTGGATCTCCATACAAGACAGGAAGGTACCTCATGATAATGTTTTTGATGTTAACATATTCAGTGCTATATGGCGTAGAAAAGACGGGTATCTTGTCTATAGACAATGATGACTTGTGGGGGTGTTTATTACAGGGCTTGTCTTTTAGCAAACTGTCCCTTGGGATTAGACTAACAGCTGTATAGGCCTTGTCTATATTGGTACTAAGATATCCTCTGCTTGCAAATCTTGATGCCATAAGTTTGGCTTCAGCATGAAAGGTTTCTGATGTGCTGCAGATACGCTTTAGCCTGAGGAACTGACCAAATGGGACCCCTTTGATGGTATGACCTGGGTGCGCAGAATCTGCTCTAAGCAAAACGTTGCCCGCAGTGGGCTTTCTATAGAGACTCGTGACTATTTTACCATCAACCCCCAAAAGTTTAACATCCAGAAACTCTATGGTATGGGCATTAAGTGTACCCGTAAAACGTAAATTTAAATCGTTGTCATTAAGGTACATGAGCCAAGTGCATAGGTCAGTGTGTTCATCACTGGAAATAAACAGCAGATCGTCTATATATCGACCAAAAAAGATTGTGTCATTTCGACGGGGACTGTCATGTCCAAAGATGCGGGTCCTCTCCCACCAACCTATATAAAGGTTGGCTAGGGAAGGCGAAAATTTCGCTCCCATAGAGGCCCCGCATCTCTGGAGATAAAAGTCCCCGTCGAACATAAAGAAATTGTGAGTTAAAAGATATTCCAGGGCCTGGACAATGAATTCTTGTAGCACCAGTGAAAACTTGCCAGATTCCCTCAGAGCTCATGCAACTGCCTGCAATCCCAAGTGGTGGGGTATACTTGAGTAAAGGCTAGTCACATCGCATGTGATCCATCTGAATGATGGTTGCCACTCAAAGTCGTGTAATTTGCATAGCAGTTGCTTGGTGTCCCTGAGGTGACCCGGCAAGCTGGAGACTAGAGGTTGGAGGTGGTGGTCCACCCACTCACCCAAACGCTCATTTAAGGACCCTATGCCTGCCACTATGGGACGACCTGTAAGAGGCGTGAAGCCCTTGTGCGTTTTCGGCAAATGATGAAAAACTGGTATAATGGGACAGTCTGGGATAAATAATGCTTTTTCAGTACAGGAAAAGATACCTGATGCCACTGCTCTATCTAATAGTGTGGATAGTTTGGTTCTGAATACCTGAGTGGTATCAGATCTGAGGCGCTGATAGGTGTCAGAGTCAGACAATTGGCGCAGTGCTTCGTCCTTGTAGGTGGTGCAGTCTAGGACAACTACACTACCCCCTTTGTCTGCACTTCTAATGACTATGCTCTTGTCCGCTGACAGTGATCTAAGAGAGGCTAATTCTGTCTGTGTAAGATTTTGGGGAGAAGATTCTCTGCGACACCCGCGTGCAAGCTGGACTAAATCCTTCTCCACTAATCGTTGGAATAGGTCAAGATCCCTCCCTCTGGACTCCACAGGGTAAAAATCAGATCTCAACTTAAATGAAACCCTACTTTGTGTATCGGTGGGGTCACAGGGGGTGGGATCAGACTCCTCCAGCAGTTCAACCAGATCTTGGAGTGCACAAACTTCTGAAAACCTTTTAGGTGAAGAAAGAGGAACAGACTCACCTATGTCGCTGGTATCGGGGGGAATCATGATATCTTGTGTATTAGACTGCAGAAAATGCTTTCCCAAGGTCAGTATACGTGAAAACTTATTAACGTCTAATATTGTCCCAAACACATCAAAATGTCTGTTAGGACAAAAGTTAAGTCCCTTAGATAAAAGACTGGTTTCTTCCTCCTTGAGGGGTCTGCTGGATATGTTGATAACATTTAGGATTGCTTCCTGTTTTTGCCCCGCAGTGCATATTGAGTGTCCTTTGTAGTGTTGATGTCTCTTGCCGCCTCTCCTCGTTTTTTTATGGACGATTTCTTCTTTTTGGTTTGACCGGGTCCGTGAGGGTTTTCTGGGCTGCGTCTATTGGTTAATGCATCCTGCTCCGTGTGAATGGGTGCAGATGCTCTATCTGGTGAAGAGTCTGACATATTGTAAGCCAATGTATCTTCTCCAATGTCACTTTCCTGATCCGAGAAGCTGACTTGTTTGGATTTATTTTTGCGTGATCTGGTTTGAAAAAACGGTGGCCTCTTCCAAACATAAACCTTATTGGTTTCATAGTCCGTTTTATCTCGTATCATCTTTCCCCATTTACCATCTATGACAGATTTTTCCAGCTTGTCTAGCTTACTATTTAGCCGTGCATCAAAATCCGCAAAGTCCGTATGTGTTTGCAGTGCAGCGAGATCCCTCTGTATTGCAGAAATGTCAGACTGCAAAACCTCCATATCTTTTTTCTTTGAGGAAACCAGGATGCTCATTAGTTTGAACGAACAAGCGTCTAGTGTCTCTGTCCATTCCTTTTTATGATGTTCATCAAATAGATCCGAGGAAGGGAATTTCTTGATCCTCAACCCTCTAGGTATGTGCGCCAATGATGTGTACTCGCTTAAGAAGTTGATGTCCCAATAGGCTCTGATCTCTTTAGCCATTAAATGTTCCAAACTTCTAAAGTGGCGAATAAGTGCAACACCATCATCATCAGGTGATTGTGTCATTTGCATCTGTGTGGATTGTCTCAAAGGATTGTTACATGATGCCGTGAGGGTTCTGCTGTACCCACCTTCAGCCGAAGGTGTAGATGGAATAGTGTTGTCCATTGCTTTTAGTGATGTAAAGGTGGATTTTATAGCTCCAAGATGAACACAAATTATAGGAGATGGTTTCTTGAGGCAAAAATATCGCTGATGTAGGGAATATCCAAGCTGGTGGAGGGATTGAGCAAAGTCCAGAGATTTTTGTGTAGATGTTTGAAGGACCGGCTATACGACCACTTGTATGACATTACCAAAAATCATTCTACCAATGTAGCTAAACATTGGAACCTGGTGCATGCAAAGGATGTTTCCAGTTTGGTTATGCAAGGGGTTGAAAAGATAGTAACGCCTAAATGGGGAGGCGACAAATTCCGTCTATTATGTAAACGTGAAGTTTATTGGATCTTCATTTTCAATACGAGAATTCCGTCAGGTTTGAATTTTGAATGGGATGTTTCCCACTTGTATGAGTGATAAAATCCTTTCGCCTTTTTCTTTTCTCTTTGGATCCTAATGTAATTACAAGACCTATCATGTGCTTCACACACATCTTTTCGGATGTCATATCCCTCCCCTATAAAGTTTTCCACCATATACAGACATATAGGCATATAAGGCTATGAGATATGATAGATGTCACATCCACACGATGCATCGTTCAGAGAATATACATATAAGACACAGGGACATAGCCCATCTAAGGTAATATGCTACATGCTATTTATCTTGCGAATACATTCAGAATATCCACACTCACACCGATGTCTGACATCGGTTTCTTGTGTCGCAATCCAAGATGACCACTGCGTCCAGCCAGTGGTTATCACGGCTACAAGAGACTTTGTCTTTTAACTGTGTCTTCCGTCTGGAAATAGATTGCTTTTTACTAGACAAGTAAATGTTTTTCTATATTTTGCCATTATATATACACACGGATGCACAAATTTTTACCTGCATGCCAGTAATGTCACATAGAGAAACATACATGCCCACAGATTTAGATTCTGTCTCTTGTTTGCTCGGGACCATTGGGTTGCTGTCTGATGTTGAACATAGCTATGTCTACATTGGAGAAAATATTTCTCACTGTTGATTTACATATATATCAGCCCATTGGTATTCATACGCAATTTATAACATTCCAGCCAAGCGCGGTTCTTTTTTATTCTACTAAACTTCACATAGATTGACACTGGACGAACCATCTTGCATAGGCTTTGACAAGAAATCGTTCAGTGCTTTAGGCAACGGTGTATTAAATGTGACATTTTCTATCTCCCAACAAGTGCATGCTCAGTTGCTACCGATATATGCCTATGTTGCCCCATGTATATATAGATACCTATTGACTCGTTGCTCTGGTTATGGGAACCTTTTACATATCCTGTTCTCAACTCCATTACATTGACTTGGGCACAGGAATTTAATGCATTTACTGTGCATTACCTTGACTACGGCATTGTTTATTAGGTCAAGATTACCGTACATGGGGAACCATACAGAGTACAAACCCTTGATCTGTAGTGAGGTTAAACAATACATTCCTATATCGGTTGTGTCCTAATCCTGTTTTGCTCTGTTCTGTTTCTTTTTGCCTATTTCTTCTTAAACATCCAGATTACAGATAAACATTGGTAATGGTTGATCTCCGTCTGTGGGGATGGACTGGGCTGTCTTCTCCTCCTTCTTTCCACTAGTTTGTGCCAGTTTCCGCGATATCTCTAAATCTCAGTGCCCCATACACACATCGATATCGGTCAAAGTCCCATTTTAAATGTGATGGCCGATACCTCCTGATAGGGTTAATTTCTTACTTTAACTAGTTCTCAAAGCGATGAATTCCAGTTACTGACCGTACATCTTCTACACACACAGAGTAACCAATAAAGGCTCAACATCGGCTTCATTTGTGTGTAGCAAGCAGGATTCTGCAATAAACCAATTATCAAGACACAGCGGTTTGTGTCTCGTGCAGGTTACCAATAGGGCACTATTACATTAACAATGATGATTAGGCGATATGGATACATCTTCCATAGGTTTTACAGCTGCCGATTCCATTCAGATTTAATGTTTTATTATTCAAAGGTTTTTTGCTGTTAGTGTGTCACCCAATTTTTGCCATTTCTACAAATGGGATTACTATGGGAAAAGACCACCATGTGCACACAATATAATACTGATGTATTGATTTATACAATATAGCATAAATGTATTGATTTGATATTAATCCTTCAGGAAATACTGTCACTTTCACTACACAATGTATACTGCTATCACTATGAATGTATCAGTTTTTGTAAATATTTTTGGATTTCCACATGTGCTGCTCAATGGGCTTTGCTCAAGGAATTCGGTTAACACTCATTTATTTATTCATTATTTGCCCAATGTTGGTTCATTCATACATATGATTGAACCACTGTGATTACACTTTACACACCGTTTAACGTCAACTGATATCAATACACCTGCAAAATGCACATACTTTTCTAGACTCCACCATAGTCTTTGAGTTTCTGAAGCAATTTAACGCACTCACCCATGCATTCTGGCTCTTTTATTTTATTTATTTATTACACAAAAAAGAATTGCAAAATACACCTGCAAAATGCACATACTTTCCAAGACTCCACTATAGTCTTTGAGTTTCTGAAGCAATTTAACGCACTCACCCATGCATTCTGGCTTATTTATTTATTGATTCACATAAAAAAGAATTGCAAAATACACCTGCAAAATGCACATACTTCTCAAAACTCCACTATAGTCTTTGAGTTTCTGAAGCAATTTAACGCACTCACCCATGCATTCTGGCTCTTTTATTTATTTATTCACATAAAAAAGAATTGCAAAATGCACATACTTTTCAAGACTCCACTATAGTATTTGAGTTTTTGAAGCAATTTAACGCACTCACCCATGCATTCTGGCTTATTTATTTATTCACATAAAAAAGAATTGTGGTTTATTTATTTATTTACACAAAATAGAATTGTTTCATACGATATTTCAAATGTCCCGGTTTCTTCACTATAAGTTTTTAATTTGCTTGTCTTTTTAATTGGTTATACTCGGTCTCATGGTCCATTTCAGCTGCACATCTTGAAATCCAATCAACATCAGACTCTGCTTGTTTGCTACAGCTTTTTTCGATCATGTAATTATGTGACCTATACGTTGTAACCATATATATTTGATGTCCATTTGAGAGTATATCAGCTATGAGTAAGCACTGAAATACAGTGCGAAACGCGTCAGCTCTGTACCCCCCTTTTTGCCATGTTTGGATTGTAGTGTCTTTTTGCTTTTAAATAAACCCTTTGGATTTTATTTTCCTGGTGTGCGGCTGTCCGGAGTTCTTCCTTTTGATTTCGAACAACATCCGCATGGAAGAAAACCATCAGGCCTTCAGGAAAAAACTCAAGACCCACCTCTTCTAAACATGGCATCCCAACAAGAGCAGTCAAGCGCCTCGAGGCGATTCAGTTCGCAGTTGCAGCGCTATACAAATCATTCATTCATTCATTCACAGTGAGTGCGGGGAACACTCTGCTATTGAAATGAAAGCCCCTAGTGATGTTCCTCACGCTCTAATGATTCAGCCGCCTGCTCTCCTCTCTTCCCCTCCGCGAGCCGTGGGAGAAAGACTCCCATACAACCTGCCTGCCGGCGGTGTTTGCCCCCCTCGCTCCCAGGCAGCCCTTCCTTGCCAGCCCTCAAAATCCACTCGCAAAATGCGAGCCGGCGAGGGGAATTTTTGAGAGCTGTTGCTATGCATATTAGCTCATTATGCCTTTGTCTTGCAGGTTTTTTAATTTTTGTGTTTTTTTTTCTAAGGCTTACAACCACTTTAATTGTAATTGACTGCTTATGGGAATGTTACTGTAAATCCTCCAATTTAAACCCCAAATCAGTATTTTGTCTAGAGCCAAATTAAAGTTCAGTAAATGATATCATTCACTGTGTAGCCAACTAGCCTATTAACCACTTGCTTACTGGGCACTTAAACCCCCCTCCTGTCCAGACCAATTTTCAGCTTTCAGTGCTCTCACACTTTGAATGGCAATTACTCAGTCATGCAACACTGTACCCAAATGATTTTTTTGTCCTTTTTTTCATACAAATAGAGCTTTATTTTGGTGGTATTTGATCACCTCTGGGTTTTTAATTTTTTGCCCTATAAATGAAAAAACACTGAATTAAAAAAAAAATAAACGAATATTAGATAGCAAAAATGACACCCCAAAATACATTCTGCTACTCCTCCTGAGTATGACGATATCACATGTGTGAGACTTCTACACAGCCTGGCCACATACAGAGATCCAACATGCAAGGAACACCATCAGGCGTTCCAGGGACACATAGCATGCACATACCAAGAATTACCCCCCAAAATAAATTATGCTGAGCAAAACGTAAACAAAATATTGTAGTGTGGGTGACCTTCGCACTGTTGATGAACTAGATACTATGCACAAATAAATATGTGAATAAAATAGAACTAAAAGTGGAAATCAATAAAGTGCCAGCTCAAATGCTGTGTGTGGTCAACTACCTACAAAAGCAGCAAAATCTAAGGGTGAACACAATCCCGCAAATAACATATAATAAGTGATGATTTTGCGCTGATATGCACCAAAATGATATAAATAAATGTAGTATAAAAGTGAGATAAATATGATATACAAGTGAAATAAATTAATAAGTGTACGGTACACCGAGTGCTAAATTACATATTAATAATCACTCGTTAATACACATACATATATATACACACTATGCACTTTAAAATAAATGTGTAAAATTGTGTACCAAATTGTATAAAAACTACAGGTGCAACAAGTGCTAAAATTGGTGATAATAAACAGTGGCTATCACAATTGCATGAATAAATCATATAAATAAGTTATGTCTATAACTTAAACGAAATAAAGTGCCTGATTAGCCAGTTGTCCCAAATTACTGGACTATAAATAAAAATAGAACAATAAATACACAGTAATCTTAATAAATATCCAATAAGTGGGTGAGAAATAAAAGTGCAGACTACTCCATTGGAGAGATGATGAACAGTTCATACACTAATTAATCATGGAGTCCATGTGGTAATAAAAAATAATAATAGTATAGCCCAGGTGGTATAAAGGCTCAGGAAACGTCTCTAAATGTAGAGGGGGTAGCCGAGATGTTGATGCTCATCTATCTCCAAAGTAGGGGGTGTTGGGTAGTGAGGACCTTATCCTAAATTGTGCTCTCTAGCCTCTCACCTCTAAATGAGAATATACGGGCATCCGAACGGCACAAGGGGTCTGCTCCACTTCCACTATCCCTCTCAAATGGCTCCAAAGATTCCTGCTTCTTAAAAATGGATCCAATCGACCTCCTTCTGTAGTGTCTCCCCTCACTACTTGCCTCTAATGGGGATATCTCTCCAGCTTCCTATGTAAGTGGCGACCACGATCCCGCGGTAATAACTCGCCAAAAGAGGGGATTTAAGCAAGACAGAGGGGGGCCCAATCGTGAAGTAAGTCTCAATAGTAAATTTTAATAAAAAATAGAATCCTTACATTTAAAAAGCATAATAACAGCAAACACAATGGCAATCTGCCGCCTGTCTCACAGCACTTCTGGTTCTTTTTTATGGTGCCACATGCTGTCGTCTTCTTCCAGTGAAGGTTGTGGAACAGGGGCAGACATGTGTAGAAGTTGTCTATGTATAAATGGTAGCCTTTCTTCAGTAGGGGGTATATGAGGTCCCAAACAATTCCCCCACTTGATCCCAAGTAGTCTAGGCAATTAGGGGGTTGCAGCTGGGTGTCCTTCCCTTCGTACACTTTGAAGGCATATATGTACCCTGTGACTCGGTCACATCATTTGTATACCTTCATCCCATAGTGGGCCCTTTTGCTGGGAATAAATTGTTTGATTTTAAGCCTGACACTAAATTTAACAAGGGACTCATCCACACATATGTGTTGGTCCAGGGTAAACAGCTGGGGGAATATTTCTGAAAAATCATTTAGTAGTGGCCGAATTTTGAAAAGCCTGTCATAATTTGGGTCATTTCGGGGAGGGCACAGGGTATTATCATTGAAATGGAGGAACCTCATTATCATGAGGTATCTGTTTCTGGGCATTACCTTGGAGAAGATTGGCATGTAGTGGATGGGGTGGATTGACCAATAGGAATTCAAAGTTTTATTTTGGTGAGTCCCATACAAAATGTGAGGCCTAAAAAAACCTTCAACTCTCTCCACTCGTAGGGACGGGCATAATAGGACGTTGGATTAGTTAAAATAAACTGCTGTGCATACAGGTTGCACTGGGCCACAATTTTTGATAGCATGTTCTCTGTAAAAATTAATTCAAAAAAATAGATTCAGGAAAAATTCTCCGTGTCCACCTGGACTCCTGGCTGGGCAGTGAAAGGGGGAATGTTGGCTTCTCCTGAATTAGGAGGAAGGGGTTCTGAAGGGCATAGGGAAAGCTGGCATGTGTCCTTGGCCTTTCTTGCCCAGGTACTGCGGTGCTGGTGGATAGACCTGCGGTGCTGGTGGATGGTACTGCAGCTCTGGTGGATGCCACTGCCTCCTCACCAGAACGCCTTTGTTTGGCGGGCAGAATATCTTCCTCCTCTGAGTCACTCAGTGTTCCACTGAGGACTGGCTATAATTTATGTCCGACTCAGAATCCGAGTTTGAAAGGGAATCCGAAAAAGAGAGCTCCTCTTTGCTCTTGTCGGCCTAGGAAAGTAGTTGGTACGCCTCCTCAGTGGAAAAGCATCTTTTGGACATGGTTTCTGGTGATAATGCGACTACACAGGTGTGTGCTAAGCCTGCATTGATGGGTACTGATGAGGCGGCACTGATGAGGGCAGATGGGCACTGAGGTGGCACAGAGGGGCACTGATGAGGTGGCATAGAGGGGCACTGATGAGGTGGAACAAATGTTCACTGATGAGGTGAAACAGATGTGCACTGAAAAGGCCAGAAAACATTGTTCGGGATCTGAAGACTGATCGGTCCTCTAACGAATTCGACCGCCGCGGGCACATGGGTCTGGGGAGGGGTTGGAATATTATTCCAAATTCATAGTTCAGCACTTATAGGTGTTATATTATATTCATGGCATGCTTGCAAAACATATTTGGTTTTGTGATTAGTCATAATAAATATAGTATGTGTGAATGACCTTGTCAATTGATTTGATATGATTCTTCATCTAAAGCTGAGTATTTCTGGAAGTTTCTGGTGTATGAGAATGATATATAAGGTATCTTGGTATAGAATGTCATGAGAAGACAAAAATAGACACGTATTTACGTAGCTAGAGGAATAATACATATTTGTTTATATCCTGTTAAGTTAGTTTAGTGTCGTTTCAAATCATATTAATAAGTATTAGTATATAATTACTTAATGTAGTTAAAGTTGGTAATATGTGTTCATATTAGTAGATGTTTGGTTATATGGCATTACATGATCAGCACATTACTTCAAGTATAGAGTGTTACATGTGGGCTTGTCAATCAAACTCCATATGACTCTCTGAGTTAGTATCTCCTTTTGTATAGCATATTGCTGAAGTTAGCAGAAATGAATGTGTGCCATACAAGGTTCTAAGTTTTTGTGAGGTTATGACGTTCACATGTAACATATAAAGCCAACGCTTCTATATTGAAGGTTGGACAGACACCCACACACCCACTAGGAGAGATGACTCAGACATATTCACATGAAGACACTGACAAGTTGGAACAGCTGAATGCTCCCAGAAGTCTAAGAACCTAATTTCCTGATTCTTTTTGGTTACACAAGACAGCATGGAAACAGAAGGCAGCAGCCATGAAGCACACATGCTTTTATAAGATTATTACAGCTTTATAGCTACTTATTCTATTTCATATATTTTTATCTACACTGAACTGAATTATTATACTTTTACATTGTATTTATGATGCCAAATGTGTGACAATAAACTCACACTTTGTTTTAAGTCAGTCTGACTATCAATGCTATTCATCCAGAAACGCCCTTGAGATACAAGAATATTAGATATTATTCCTATTCTTCATTTGGTGAGCCAGCCACAGTGGTCATTTTTTCCCCACTCCTTGACAAAGAATGCCCTGTACACACAATTGGATTTTCCAAAAATAAATGTTGGATGTGAGCTTGTTGGCTGAAAGTCCAAACGTGTGTATGCTCCATCGAACATTTGTTGTCTGACTTTCCGCCAACAAATCTTGGCTAGCAGGTTCTCAAATTTTCCACCAACAAAACTTTGTTGCCGGAATTTCCGATCATGTGTACACAAGTCCGACGCACAAAAGTTCACGCATGCTCAGAATCAAGCAGAAGGAGCCGCTTGAACTTCCTTTTTCTTGGCTCATCGTACGTCTTGTACGTCACCACGTGCCCACATTCGTAATTGTTGACCAACATTTGTGTGACCGTGTGTATGCAAGACAAGTTGGAGCCAACATCCTTCGAACAAAAATCCACAGTTTTATTGTCGGAAAATCCGATCGTGTGTACAGGGCAGAACACAATTTCGTGATTGATCAAGTCTCGGGGAAAAAACGATCAAAGAACCTAGAAAAAGACATGGACAAGAGGTCCAAGAAACTGAGCCAGCTGAAGATGAGAAATTCTTCTGAATACAGTGAGTAAAAGTTATGGAATTTATTGATGAAATAGCTAGAGAAAGCAAGCTAGAGATTAAATGCGTCTTTTTATCCAAATGACAGTCACTTGTGGGCATATATGTGCAATGAATGTTCACAGGCCAATACACAGATCAACAAATACAGGTTTACTGTACACAAATTACGGAAAAAGATAAATAATGTATTAAAATTAGTAAGAATATTTAATAAGATGATTATTAATATTTTACCTGCCAAAAATGTGTGAACACTAAATCAGACAGAGACTAACAATGTACAGAACACAGGAATACATGAAAATGTGTCCCAAGATTCTCTTATGCCGTGTACACACGAAGGGATTATCCCGCGGGATTGTCCGCTGGACTAAGTCCACCAGATAATCCCCTCGTGTGTGGGCCTCCGACTGACTTTTTTTCAAAAAATCCGGCGGACTAAAGTTTTAAGTTTTGTTTTAAAATTATCCGCTGGACTTGGCAGTCCAGCGGACAATCCCGCCGTTAGTAGGCTAGTCCGCCGGACTTTTGAAATGAACGGACTTGCCGCTCATCGGAAAGTCCGTTCATTTAGCACGTGACTTCAGGTACGTAGCTAGCGTAGGCAGTAAATGCCTACGCTAGCTACGTACCTGAAGTTACGTTCTAAATGAACGGACTGCTCCGTGTGTGGGCAAGTCCGTTCATTTTCAAAAGTCCCGCGGACTTTGTCCAGCGGATTGTCCGCCGGAGAAGTCCAGGCGTGTGTGGGCAAGTCACACGCTCGGAAAGTCCGGCGAAGCCCCGCTGGAAAGTCCGGCGGATTGTCCGCTGGACTAGGTCCGGCGGGAAAAGTCCGAACGTGTGTACGCGGCATTAGTTGTCCAAACTGTGAGATTATTTGTAATTACATAGAGAATCTTGAAGAACAATTAGAATCTAAAAAAATTATTTTGACAGAGTTACAAAATGACAGACAGATTGCTGTAATTTCAACAGATGACAAAAAGACTGAATCCAAATTTAAGCCACAGCCTTCTTATATTGCGGAAAGTTCGGAAATTGAGAATTTTGATTATACTGATGAAATAGAAATGAAGCATAAAAATGTATTATGAAGATCTGAAAAACTAAAGTTGCAAATACATGACCAACTTATGAAAGTTTTAAAAGACATTCCTATTTATGACTTTGAGGCAACTGCATTTTCTAATTGGGATTTATTTTGTAACATTTGAAGTACCTGGATTAGTGAAAACTAATATTAACATTTTGGTCTGTCACGAAGCAGAGAATATACTTGGCATTCATGTAATCAATGAACAAAAATGGGTGATTGATTTGGCTAATAAAAGTATTTTGAAAGATCCTTCTAGGCCCAAATCAGTGCTTATTGATCCCTCTGTATACAGTAATGTTGGTTCCATTACCAATATAATACAATACAAAACAAAAGTGACCTGATATTGATGGTAATGCTTTAAAGGAAGTGGTACAAAGTTTTCCAAGTTTGTGGTCAAAGTTCAAAAATGACATTGATACTTTGAAAAATACCAAATTTAATATTGAGGGGAAAGATCCAGAACCCCTTAGTCAGTATGAGTTACCACTAGAATCAATTGGTCAACTTTCTGCAATTATTCAAGAGTTTGTACAACTTGGAATTGTAAAGAAAGCTAAATCAGCTGTAAATAACTGTATTTGGCCTATCAAAAAAAATGATTTATATTCTTTATCAGTTGACGTATGGACATTGAATAAGCATATCACAAATAACCCAGTTCTTCCTGATAAATCTAACATAAAGTTAAATCTGAATGCTGAGGACAAAGTGTTCTCTGCACTAGACATCTCCAATAGAAATTTTTCCATCCCTTTAACTAAAGGTTGTCAATCTAAACTTGCGTTCACATTCAGAAAAGAGACTTATACGTTCACTCGATTAATACCTGGCCTAGGTATTGGTGATGGTGTAGTTCATGAAACTATAGCAAAATTACTTTAAACATTTTCTAGGCCAGACTGTATTTGTCAGCATGTGGATACGATGTAGAATATCGATGAACATATGGCTCTTTTGTCTGAGTTGTTTATGATGTTACAAGCTGAATGTCTAAAATTAAATACGGGAAAGTTCAGCTGATGAAAAGTCAGGTGAAATACCTTCACATGCAAATTGGTCAAGGAAAGAGACAATTGTTGCAAGAAACAGTTATGCCCCGTACACACGGTCGGAAAATCCGACCACAAAATCCATCAGATTTTTTCAGACGGATTTTGTCCGACACTGCTGTTGCATACACACGGTCGGACAAAGTTGTCGGAAAATCCGATCATTCTGAACGTGGTGACGTTTGTTGCCTACGATGGGACTACATAGAGGCTAGTAGCCAATAGCTTTGGTCTTGTAATGTGATCTGAGCATGCGTGGCACTTTGTCTGTCGGAATTTGCTACACACGATCGGAAAAAGTCCGACAGGACTTTGTTGTCGGAAAATTTGAGAGCAGGAGATAAAACTTTGTCCGATGGAGCCTACACACGGTAGGAATTTCCGACAACATTGTCCGATAGGACATTTTTCTTTGGAAAATCCGACTGTGTGTATGGGGCATTAGAGATATCACTGTAATTCCAACTCCAACATCTCATAAGGCATTGCATCAATGTTTGCATAAAATAAATCATTGCAAAGAAGTTGTACACTGTTTCGCAGAAAAAGGTAATCCACTATATAATCTTTTGAGGAATAAAGGTAATATAGTTGACCAATGGGGTCCAAATGAGAAAAATGCCTATGAAGTGTTGAAAAAAGATTTGCAGAATGCTCCAGCATTAAGTATAATAGAGATTTGTTCTGAAGCATCTTTTGTTTTGAAAACTAATGTATCTGAGAATGCCATCTCAGTAACGTTGTCTCAATTACAAAAAGGTAAGGAGAAAATATTTGCCTATTTCTCCAGAGTTTTATAATTTTTGCAAAAAACTTTTGAGTCAGGTTTAAAGCAACTGCTAACTATGCAATTAAAGCTACAGAGAGCATAGTAAAATCAAACAAAATAATTGTACAGACACCTGACTGCTCACTAAAAAGTATTTTTGAGGAAGGTAGTTTTAGAGAATTTCAGAAAAATGTCCTCTGTGGTTCAGAGCGTTCTCATCCAAAAACATTCAAATAGATGTAAAAGGAAGACATCTTCAGGAAAGCACAGCACATGTTTATACAGCTGTATCTGAGAACCCTTTACCTCAGGTTTCTAGCATAAGAACAGAGAAAGACATTGAACCAGTATTTGTTACTACAGAACAGTCTAACACTAGAATAAGAGCTTCAACACAGAATATAGTTACGCATATTTCTAATCTTTTAGAGATTAGAACAAAGGTATAGTCCATTGTCATCTCTGGGGTGATACAAAACCTTTCTTCGTTTGTGAAAAAAATCATGACCAAAAGGAGGTGTTGCGTCCTGTCATACCTAAACTTCACAGCACATATGTTTTATAGTTTAGGCCATCGTAGACAGGATAAGGACAGTACATTGTCATACAGAAGTTCTCTTTGAAGGAAAATATAAGATAGTATTATTTTACATATAGTTTAACAAATTCATAAAGTTATTGTCCCATAATGTTTTAACATTTGTTGAAAAAAAAAAGTTACAAGAATTGAATGTAAATATTGTATGCCTAATTAATGATACTGCATCTCTTTTACAGAAATGGCATCTAAAATCAAATAAATATGCAGCATAACAAGCTCCTATGAAGAGCAAAGAAAATATCAGGAAATTCAAAGTTAACCACATGCCCACCAGCCACCGCAGTTGTACTGCAGCAACATGGCTCGGCTGCGTGAATCGCCATTATGTTACGTCGCTCCCTCTGGTGGCCACTAGGGAGCCGATGAGAGTGCTCGTCGGTCTCGATGACCGCCGGGCTCCCGCGATCACTCATAACACGGCGAGAATCGGGATCTCTGTGTATGAACATCGATCTGTCATCTCCCCTAGTCAGTCGCCTCCCCCCTTCAGTTAGAACACACACTAGGGAACACAATTAACCCCTTGATCGCCCATAGTGTTAATCCCTACACTGCCAGTGACATTTTTACAGTAATCAATGCATTTTTATAGCATTGATCGCTGTATTAATGTCAGTGGTCCCAAAAATGTGTCAAAATTGTCCGATGTGTCAGCCATAATGTCTCAGTCATGATAAAAAATCGTAGATCGCCAACATTACTAGTAAAAAAATTATAATAATAATAAAAAATGCTATAAATCTATCCCCTATTTTGTAGACGCTATAACTTTTGCGCAAACCAATCAATATACGCTTATTGCAATTTTTTTTACCAAAAATATGTAGAAGAATACATATTGGCCTAAACTGAGGAGAAAAATCGTTTTTTTTTATATATATTTTTGGGGGATATCTATTATAGCAAAAAGTAAAAAATAATGTGTTTTTTTCAAAATTGTCGCTTTTTTTGTTTATAGCACAAAAAATAAAAACCGCAGAGGTGATCAAAACCACCAAAAGAAAGCTCTATTTGTGGGAGAAAAAGGACAATTTTGTTTGTGTGCAACATTGCACGACCGCGCAATTGTCAGTTAAAGCGACGCAGTGCCGAATCGAAAAAAGTGCTCTGGTCAGGAAGGGGGTAAAATCTTCCGGGACTGAATCGGTTAAAGAAGGAATCCTCTTGGTAAAAATATTAGACAAAAGATTTATACTTCATATTTATGACTGTTTTATCTTATTCAACAAGGTTTTTCTAACCTACCAGAAATTGAAGAAGAAATTTTAAAGATATTTCATGAAGAAAAAAATGAATCAGAAAAAACTTTATATATCTACTAGAGCTGCACGATTAATCGTTAAAAAATTGCGATCTCGATTCACCCCCCCCTGACGATCTTTCCTGCTGAGAGTAGTCGATTCTTTCATATAAAAAAAAATAATAATTTCTTTCATATAAAAAAGCGGAGAGATTATATGCTTGGAGTCCATTCACACAGGGGCAACTTTGAATCCGACTTGAAGTCGCCCCAAGTCACGCAACAAAATCAATCAATGTAAGGAAATAAGAGCCGTCCCTGTCTGCACACTATTGAAGTCACTCTGACTTCAGAAAAGGTTCCTGTACTACTTCAATCCGACTTCTAGGCGACTTGTACCCATTGATTTCAATGGAAGTTGCCTCCAAGTTGGATCTCCTGTCTTAACTGAAGCAACTTTCCAACTTGAAACATTGCTTCTTAGATCAAAGGGATAGAACTTCTTGTGTAAACAAATAATCTGGGCAGTCTGCCAAGCTTTCAACCACGTGTAAATGCAGCAAGTTTAACCAAGAAACCCGGGCGATCTCTTGTGGAGTCCCTCAAGGATCACCCTTGTCGCCAGTGCTTTTCAACATATACATCCGCCCACTCCTCAAAATCATCAGAAGATCAGACCTCTGCTTCCACTCATACGCTGACGACACGCAATTATATTTTCGTATCACCGGACTAAAAGACCATCATCAGCAATTAGAAAAATGCCTCACTCTGATAGACTACTGGATGACCACTAGCTCCCTCAAACTTAAAGCGGGGTTTCACCTTCAAAAAAAAAATGTAAAAGTCAGCAGCTAAAAAAAAAGTCGCTGCTGACTTTTAATAAGTACACTTACCCTCCCAGGGCGCCCGCGATGTCGTTCGTGGAGTCCAGCGATGTCCCTCGGCTATCCGGATCCAGCACCGCCATCCTCAGTAAGTGAAACGGCTTCACGCGGCCTACTGCGCATGCGCGAGTCGGCGCGCGGCCTACTGCGCATGCGCGAGTCGGCGCGCGGCCTACTGCGCATGCGCGAGTCTTATTTGTGAATGGGGAACACGGTGTGTTGTGGGACACAGTTCCCATAACACACCGCGCCCCATTCACCTGAAGACAGAAGAAGAGAAGATCACCGCGGCGCTGGAGGAGGCAGATTAGGACGATATTTTTTTTTTTTTTTTAATTGTTACTAACATTTTTTCTAGTTTTCATTTTCAGGGTGTTCCACCACTTTAACGAATCAAAAACAGAACTTCTTATTCTACATGCAAACCAAAACTCCCGAACCAAGATCCCTTGGACACCACCCACCATCTTTGGACAGACCATCTCCCCAAGGACCAAGGCCAAGAGTCTCGGAGTCATTTTTGACTCAGAAATGTCAATGGATGCACACATAGGAGCTGTAGTCAGTGGTTCTGACCATCTGCTCCACCTGCTACGCAGACTCATCCCCTTCATTCCAAAGGAGGACAAAGCAGTGGTAGTTGGAACTGTCATTAATTCACGACTTGACTACGCAAACTCCCTTTACATAGGATTACCCCAATATCAACTTGCGCGCTTACAAGTTATCCAAAACACGGCGGCAAGGCTGATAACAGGAAAAAAAAAACTGGGAATCCATCTCCCCTTCCCTGAGGAGCCTACATTGGCTAACCGTAAAGAATCGGGTCACATTCAAGACCCTCTGCCTCACCCACAAATGTACCCATGAAGACGCTCCTCAATACCTTCTTGAGAAAATAAAACACTACACACCCAATCGCAGCCTTCGATCGGCTAACCAAAACCTCCTCCTCATTCCCAAATTCCGCTACAAATCAAAGGGGGAACGGAGATTCGCTGTCCAAGGACCACGGCTATGGAACGCTCTACCAACCTACAGCCGCATGGAAGAAAACCATCAGGCCTTCAGGAAAAAACTCAAGACCTACCTCTTCTAAGAAGCTTGACAACAAAGCACGAATACAGCGCCTTGAGGTGATTCAGTTCGCATTGTAGCGCTATACAAATTATTCATTCATTCATTCATTCAACCACTTAAAGTCTAAATCTTTTTCTGACACTCTTTTCTAAAGTTAAAATCAATATGTTTTGCTAGAAAATTACTTGGAACCCCCAAATACATACATACATGTATATATATATAATGTGTGTGTGTGTGTATATATATATATATACACACACACACACACACATTATATATATATATACGTGTATATATATATATATATATATATATATATATATATATATATATATAAACATTTTAGCAGAGACCATAGGGAATAAAATGGCAATTGCTGCAATATTTTATGTCAAACTGTATTTACCCAGCAGTCTTTCAAATGCAATTTTTTGGGAAAAAATACACTTCAATAAATAAAAAAAACGAAACAGTAAAGTTAGCACAATTTTTTTTTGTTTTAATGTGAAAAATGATGTTACGCCGTGAGAATCGCGAGAGAATCGTGCTCTATCTTCTAAGCAAAAAAATTGTGATTCTCATTATAGCCAGAATCGTGCAGCTCTAATATCTACTATACATAAATAATTCAGGACTGAAACATTTGTCCACATATACATTTTTTGATTATCCAATTATTCTGATATTAATGTTCATATTAAGTTGCGATTATCATTATTCTTTTTATTTATTTTTCCTTATTCATATATTGAATATTTTTAGTTTACAACTGCACAATCATTCTAGTTAACAGAACAGTTCATAACTTAAGAAACGTATCACTCTTAAAATAACTGTGAAAGGTTATGACAAATTTTAGAGTGTAAAGTATATTTCCAAAGAGCTAAAATATTATTTGAGCACAAATATGGAAATATATTGTTACATCCTTTACTTAATAATAATAATAATTATTATTATTAGTATTATTAATAATAATAATTATTGATATTAGTCATCATTATGTTATACGTTTTTAAATTATATTAATATTTTAAGATTTTGAATAGATAGATCTAAGAGGAGTTAAAAGTAAAGATAAAAGCATTTAGAAGGAGAATTATTTCTAGCTGCTTCAGCTCTGAGGAATATTGTGTCCGTCATTTGATACAAGGATGTGTATATGTGATATGAATGATATTTTGAATGTATTAAATTAAATTTAATATAATTAATCATAATTCAGGGGGGATTGTTAGAATATTGTTCCAAATTCATAATTCAGCACTTATAGGTGTTATATTATATTCATGGCAAGCTTGCAAAACATATTTGGTTTTATGATTAGTCATAATAAATATAGTATGTGTGAATGACCTTGATCAATTGATTTGATATGATTCTACATCTAAAGCTGAGTATTACTGGAATTTTCTGGTGTATGAGAATGACATACAAGGTATCTTGGTATAGAATGTCATGAGAAGACAAAAATAGACACATATCTATGTAGCTAGAGGAATAATACATATTTGTTTATATCCTGTTAAGTTAGTTTAGTGTAGTCATATTAATAAATATTAGTATAGAGATTTACTTAACCACATGCCGACCGGGCCATAGCCATACAGCGCGGTCGGCTTATTCTGGGTGGACGTCCGTGGGCCGTCCTCCCAGGATCTTGCTCCCGTGTGCCCCCTGGGGTGCACACTTGGGAACATCCGTGACTGCCGGGTCCAGAGGACCCGGCGCATCATGGATCATGGTAAACGGCCGCTGATAGTGGCCATTTACCACGTGATCGATCCGTCAAATGACGGAGCAATCACATGTAAACAAACCGGCATTACGTCATGACCTCCCCTCTCTGTAATGATCGGTACAGTGAGAGGGGAGAAGCGGAGAGGGACAGAGATGGCAGCAGCGCTGTGGACTGAATGTGTAGTGCCCACAGCGCTGCTCAGTGACAGTATTGCGCAACACTGTGCAATACTCTGCCAACACTGTGCAATACTCTGCCAACAGTGTGCAATACTCTGCAACACTGCAATACTCTGCCAATATTGCGCAAAACTCTGCCAATACTCTGCCAATACTCTGCAATAAAGTTTAATAGAAACAAAGATTTTTTTTACCAAATTTTTTATTTTTTTTTACCGAATTTTCAGTCTTTTTTTATTTATAGCACTAAAAAATGTTTTATTTGGGTATAGTGTGGCATGACTGAGTAATTGTCATTCAAAGTGTGAGAGCACCGAAAGCTGAAAATTGGTCTGGTTAGGAAGGGGGTTTAAGTGCCCAGTGGTCAAGTTAATGTTGTTAAAGTTGGTAATATATTTTCATATTAGTATATGTTTGGTTATATGACATTACATGATCAGTACATTACCTCAAGTATAGAGTGTTACATGTGGGCTTGTCAATCAAACTCCATATGACTCTTTGCGTTAGTATCTCTTTTGTATAGCATATTGCTGAAGTTAGCAGAAATGAATGTTTTGTGAGGTTATGACGTTCGCATGTAACATATTCGGCGGCACAGTGGTGTAGTGGGTAGCACTCTTACCTAGCAGTAAAAAGGGTCACTGGTTTTAATCCCAACCATGACACTACCTGCCTGGAGTTTGCATGTTCTCCCTGTGCCTGCATGTTTTTCCTCCAGATACTCCGGTTTCCTCCCATGCTCCAAAGACATGCTGGTAGGTTAATTGGCTTATGTCCAAAAATTGGCCCTAGTATATGAATGGGAGTTGGGGACCTTGAATTGTGGGCTCCTTGATGGTAGGGACCGGGAGTGTGCGATATATGTGTGGAGTGCTGAGTAAATTGATGGCAATATATGGGTACCTTAAATTAAAATAATAATATAATAGATGAGCATCTTAATGAGACACAATGTACAGGGACAGGGGCAATTGTAGACATGCACCCACACTCACTCAGGTTGAACTAGATTGACTGGTTTCTTTATTCAACCTTACTAATTATGTAACTATATATAAAGCCAACGCTTCTATATTGAAGGTCGGACAGACACACATACACACCCACTATGAGATATGACACAGACATATTCACATGAAGACACTGACAAATTGGAACAGCTGAATGCTCCCAGAAATCTAAGAACATAATTTCCTGCTTCTTTTTCGTTACACAAGACAGCATGGAGACAGAAGGAAGCAGCCATGAAGCACACATGCTTTTATAAGCTTATTACAGCTTATAACTATTTATTATATTTCATATATTTTATGCCCCGTACACACGATCGGACTATCCCACGGGATTGCCCACCGGACTAGAGTCCGCCGGACAATCTGCCCGTGTGTGGGCTCCGGCGGACTTTTTCTCCTCAAACGTCCAGCGGACTTAATTTAAAGTTTTGACTTAAAATTGTCCGCCGGACAATCCGGCTGTCTGTGTGCTAGTCCGTTTTGAAGTGAACGGACTTGCCCCACACTCAGAGTAAAGTTCGTTCATTTAGAACGTGATTCCAGGTAGACGGGACTAGCGAAGGAAGCCAATGCCGCTGCCTCGATTGGCGAGATTGACACCTCGCTAGCCTTGTTACCTGGTATGGATTTAAAGGGGAATCCCTACGCTGAAAAAATGGCGTGGGGGTCCCCCCCCAAATCCATATCAGACCCTTATCCGAGCACGCAGCCCGGCCAGTCAGGAAAGGGGGTGGGGACGAGCGAGCGCCCCCCCTCCTGAGCCATACCAGGCCACATGCCCTTAACATGCAGCCCCCCACCCCAAAGCACCTTGTCCCCATGTTGATGAGGACAAGGGCCTCTTCCCGACAACCCTGGCCGTTGGTTGTCGGTGTCTGTGGGCGGGGGGCTTATCGGAATCCGGGAGCCCCCTTCAATACGATGTAACCCTACCCATTCACCTGGTGTTCTTCTTGCCGGGCCTCCGCTTTCTTCTTCCAGCTCTTTTACTAGCGGTGGCCCGGGCTTCTGTTGCCGCCGCCGTCGCTGTCGCCGCCGCCTTCTGTTTCTGCTTCTTGTTCTTCTTTCTTCATCCGATGTTGACACGGTGCTGTTTCTTCTTCTAATGACCAAGGGGCGGGGCCACCGTCTCATGTCACATGAGGATGCTGGGACTGTGACATAATAAGGGGGCGGGGTCACCATGTGACATGAGACGGTGGCCCCACCCCTTGTCCCTATATAAGTCACAGCACAACGCGTCTGGGCCATTAGAAGAAGAAACAGCACCGTGTCAACATCGGATGAAGAAAGAAGAACAAGAAGCAGAAGCAGAAGGCGGCAGCGACGGCAACAGAAGCCCGGGCCACCGCTAGTATAGAGCTCTAAGAAGAAAGCGGAGGCCCGACAAGAAGAACAGAAGAGCGGGACAAGACCCCTAAAGTCGGAACAAGACCCCCAGACGGCGGCGCCGATGAAGGAGAAAGCTGGGCTCCTCCGCTAGTAAAAGAGCTAGTAAAAGAGACTTCCTCTGAGGAAGTCAGATAACGACGAAACGTCAGGGCAGTGATCTACAGACCGGAAGTGAAGTGTGTGCGTCTTGGATGTGCGTCCCAGGACAAACAAACAAACAGGATACTGAATTGCTGTTCTATGCAGCAAGGGAGGATCAGTCCCGGAGGAATTCGCACAGAAACAGGCATAGTGACACACACGTTTTTAATGCATATGATTAACCATTTCATGGTACGCATTCTGTATTAGGGGGGGAGGTTTTTTCTGCATCTAAATAATAAAAAGCTTTTAAAACAATATCACACTATTGCAACACCCCTTTGTTTTTGCGAGGAATTATGTGTACATGTTCCAGCCAAGCACTGCAGAGGAGACAGAACGTGGGAGGAACGCTGATGCATAAGTGATTTATTGAAAGGCTTATTTTGACCAGTGGTCTGGTGAGTGTATCCCCAAAGGGGAGTTTTATTCCACACGTGGTGAAGGATTTATTGAAGTATACGGTGGGAGCTGTCACTACTTTTATCCAAGGAAGCACTACGCGGAAATATCTCTTTAAAGCTAGACTGTACTCTTTACCATATGATCCTGGGTGATAACAAGGACTAAAGCGCTGCTGCAATAGTATACAGACTGAGCCAATAGCATTGCTTGTTCATAATATACAATATTGCCATATTTCATAGCTTTAAACATAGGCAGCACAGTTGCATAGCTCTAGGATTGCTGGTTTGAATCCCAACCATGACATCACCTGCTTAGAGTTTGCATGTTCTCCCTGTACCTGTGTGGGTTTCCTCTGGGTATTCGGGTTTCTTCCCACACTCCAGAGACATGCTGGTAGGTTAAAGTGGTTGTATACCCACTTTTAGAATTTTTACCCACAGGTAAGCCTATAATAAGGCTTACCTGTAGGTAAAATTAATAACCTTTATGGTTTGGGAGATATTCACTTTGCATGCATCCGATGACGTCAGCGTAGTATACTAGCTCATTATGCCTTTGCCTTACAGGGTTTTTTATTTTTTTAACTTTTTTTACAACTGCTTTAATTAGCACTAGTATGTGTATGTATGAATGTAAGTTAGGGACCTTAGATTGTAAGCTCCTTGAGGGTACGGACTGTTGTGAATGTACAATATACACAGTGTGTGTGTGTGTGTGTGTGTATATATATATATATATATATATATATATATATATATATATATATATATATAATTATATTTATGAAACACAAAGTGCATACTAACTGTACATATGTTAAAGTTTCCCTTTACATCCACATCTTAGTATAAGGCCTAAATTATCCAACGTGCCTTTCATGTTTGCAAAGTCCTTTTAAAACTGGCTCACTTTATCCATTGTCGGTTTTATTTCATCTACTTTCATTTAAATTCCATTTTACCAGAAAGCGAGACCTTTGTACTAACTTCAATAAGGTATTATTTTACTTTGATTATAGAGTACTAGTATTTTGCAAAGCACTATAGACTTAGTAAAACGTAAAAAAACATTGAATACCAATGTAAATGATGTCAAAGCCAATTCTCATAAAAGAAGAATACAAAAACATGTTTAAGGCTCTTAAAAAACAAAAGGATTATATTATGATTTTCAATTGAATCCATCATTTCTATTGCCCGACAGGTGGATTTTTTATAACATTTTGTTTTACATTTTGTGCCTTTTCTTTACTCTTTTGTTGACTGAAAAAAAAGATAGTTAACTTCAAAGCAATGCTCGCCAAGATACCCTAGGTTTAAATACAGTGTATAGGCTCTTGTGAAAAACAAAAAGTTGTAGCATCATACACATGAAAGAAAACTTATTTTATAAAGTATGCATTTTTTCTCTTTTAAATTTATTTTCTTGTCTATTGAATTTTTTACACTAATAAACCCATAGCTTGTCTACGTAGTGTGAATAGTTGAATGTTTGAATTTACTTCTTACACACAGCACAGTCTTTTGTAAGGATGAGCTATTAAAATACACAGGCAGTAGATCGAAATAAAAAACTCATTCATTGAAATATAGTGGATGTTGGGGATGCTCTTTTGCAGTCTTTTTAACTAGTAATTGCTACCCTGATCTTGAAAAGTGATTTGCCATTACCATGGATTCAAGGTAAATCCTGTGTGTTTAACCCCTAGGCACCAAATATATGGCCTCTCGGTGGGTAGGCCTTGGTGCCGAACAGGCGCATATTTTGCGTAACAATTAGCCAACACAGCTGTGCCGAGAGTGTGCCCTAAACGCTCTCGGTACAGTTACCGACGGCTAACAGAAAGCAAGAAGCGATAGGGAACTTTGCAATAATGTGATCGCCACGACAGCCAATCACTACAGTCACATGATCATAAACCCCCATCTGAAACCTTTTAAAGGACCGGAAGGCGCAATTGCAAAGGTGTTAATATTCGGGGTCCAAGCTAATTTATGTATATGTAGCACCCGGAAGTTTAGGCAGGGCTGCTCCTCACAAATTTACTTGCCAGGAGTAGTTATCCTGGTTGATTGTTAGATCTACTGATTTCTCCCTAAGTTTGGCCTTGCTGCACTTTTCTCTTCTACCACTAGGTGGCCCACTACTTGGTGGTGCTAGATATGAGAAGGGCAACCCAAGGTCAGGTTATGGGTATATGGGGTATCTTAGCTAATGGGCGGAGGTTTCCTTGAATCCCTTTGCCTGCTGGGAGAGCCTATATATTCGGGTGGAGTCAGGGGATCTGGGTGCTGTGCCACATGGATGGCTGTCTGGGTGGACATCTGTCGTATTGCCCCGGCCGGAGATTGGGCCTATCCAGCATCTGGCTGCTAGGCTGCCTGAGGGCATATCCAGAAGCAAGAGAGCAACGCAGGGTTGGGACTGCAGCTTGCAGTCCAACCAGAATCGACAGTTCTGCTGGCCGGAAAACCTGTCCTGGTCGGAGGTAGAGGGGAAGCTGTCGCCACTAAGTGACCATCCGCCTTATTACCAGGGACCACAGCGAGTAACTGAAGCAAGTACCGGAGCAGTATTCTCACCAATCGGGCACAGTGGAGAATCAGGAAACTTCAGGCGTGATCAAGTCAGTGACCCAGCCTGCGGAGGTGACGCTTGTGGAGCAGCCTTGTGTGCCAAGCCAGGGACCGAGCAGGCCAGTGGGGTGAAGCTAGAGAAATATTGGGAGTGCCAAGTTAGGGACCCAGCAGAGAGGCGGGGGTGACGCTTGAGGAAGATACCACGTGAAGATTGTAGGAGCTCAAGGGATTCAGTGGCAATGAATCAGAGGATCTAGTGAGAGACCGGGAGCTCAGTGTGCTGAAGAACTACAAGGAGAAGTGTAGTCAAAGTGAAGGAACTGTTACGCTTTGTGTTAGGAACTGTATGGACTGTTGCCATAGGAGACAGCATCCCTGCACGTGCAGATGTGGCATCTTGCTGGATGTGGCATCTTGCTGGAGACAGCATCCCTGCATGGCTGTCCTCCTACTGAAGTCTTGGAATCTGACAATTAAACTTGCAACTACTTAAGGGTGTCCTGGCCCTAACCCTCTTTCCCCCATAAAAGTTTGTAAGAGAAATAAACATCTCTTTTGCATTTAAGAAGTGTCTGGCGCCCAATAACTTTATCCACCTTGCACCCACTATGCCTCACAACCCACCATATACAGAAGGATGTCAGCTATCTCTGGCCCTGGATGTTCTCATTAGACTGAAAGAGGCCTTGCTACATACAGAATTTTGCAAATTAAAAAAAAAATTCCTAAAACATAATCCACTGCATGGCCTTTGAACTATGACCAGCAGGTTTAGAAGGCCAAATGAGGCTCTATGCACACTGGGTTTAAAAAATGCCAGTTCCCATGGCAGAAAAAAACACTCATATAGAGTGTTTTTTGTACAAAGTTTAGACGAGTTTTTCTGCCAGAAAGCTCTAATCAAAAACGCAAACCAGGAGTTTTTTTTTCCTGCCTCTAAACATTGAGCTCAAAATATGCTTGTAATAGTCCTAATGTGCATGGAAACATAGAATAACATTGAGCTGCTTCTACAGGCAGAACGCAAAACTCCTCTAGATGCAGTGTTTTTTAAGCCAGCGTGCATGGAGCCTAAGGTTTTTTTTTGATAAGCCAGTTCTTCACAAGAGGGGCACAGAGCAACTGTACTTGTGAGTATATTGGAAGCTGTTGTAGGGTCAGTTAGGAAACTGAAATTTAAATCAGATTGCTAGCTTTTTTTGGGCTATCACCTTCCCCGCATTTATTTTATTTTGTGGTTTATTTGAGGTCCGCGGTTGCTGTTGTCTTGTTTGTAGCAAACATTCTGTTTTTTGCTGCAAGGCTTCATTTAAAAAAAAAATCTGGTTTAGTTTTGGGGGTTGGTATTTGAGAGCTTTCATTCATTTTTGGGGGGGGTATAACGGAAAATTTCTATCAAAATACTTACCGTAATTTTCCTTTCCTGATGGACTCCATGGCAGCCAACGTGTGGGTTTAGTCCCGCCTCCACTACCCAGTTAGTACCCAGTTAGGTCAGTTAGGAAACTGAAATTTAAATCAGATTGCTAGCTTTTTTTGGGCTATCACCTTCCCCGCATTTATTTTATTTTGTGGTTTATTTGAGGTCCGCGGTTACTTTTAGCTGTTGTCCTGTTTGTAGCAAACATTCTGTTTTTTGCTGCAAGGCTTCATTTAACCGCTTCAGCACCGGGCCATTTTTCACCCTTCCTTACCAGAGCACTTTTTGCGATTCGGTACTGCGTCACTTTAACTGACAATTGCGCGGTCGTGCGACGTTACACCCAAACAAAATTGACGTCCTTTTTTTCCCACAAATAGAGCTTTCTTTTGGTGGTATTTGATCGCCCCTGCGTTTTTTTTTTTTTTTTGCGCTATAAACAAAAGAAGAGCGACAATTTTGAAAAAAAACACAATATTTTTTACTTTTTGCTATAATAAATATCCCATTTTTAAAAAAAAAAAAATTTTTTTTACTCAATTTAGGCCGATACGTATTCTTCTACATATTTTTGGTAAAAAAAATCACAATAAGCGTATATTGATCGGTTTGCGCAAAAGTTATAGCGTCTACAAAATAGGGGATAGATTTATTGCATTTTTTTTTTTACTAGTAATGGCGGCGATCTGCGATTTTTTTTCGTGACTGCGACATTGCGGCGGACACTTCGGACACTTTTGACACATTTTTGGGACCATTCACATTTACACAGCGATCGTTGCTATAAAATTGCATTGATTACTATCAAAATACTTACCGTAATTTTCCTTTCCTGATGGACTCCATGGCAGCCAACGTGTGGGTTTAGTCCCGCCTCCACTACCCTATAGGACGCTACTCCCATAAATCTTTGCTCCCTGCCAGAGGCCGTGTTCGGTAACTATCCTACTCCAGCCATTTGGGAGGGAACTCCGGCTGCCATGGAGTCCATCAGGAAAGGAAAATTACGGTAAGTATTTTGATAGGAATTTTCCGTTTTCCTGACAGACTCCATGGCAGCCAACGTGTGGGAAATAACTCGCCAAACACACCCGGGTGGGCAAAATGCTGAACAAACAAAGATTTATTTGACACCGTCAACTGACAAAACTTTAACACCAAAATCAACTGAGGATAGAGCCGCTGGCTCAACACAATAGTGAGTCATGAAGGTATGGATCGACGACCAAGATGCCGCTCTGCAGATCACTTCAGGAGCCACATGGTGCGAGGCTGCCCACGAACTTGAAAGACTTCTGGTTGAGTGCGCTGTTACCGCCTGAGGAGGAGCCAAGCCCTTCTCTTTATATGCCCACTGAATTGCTTGTAATATCCATGCAGCAATAGATCTGACTGATGCTCGGGAGCCCTTGTTTTTCCCGTAGAACAGGACAAACAGATAATCCGACTGGCGAAATGGGGCTGTAACTTCCAAGTATTGCTTTAAGGAGCCACCAACATCAAGAGGATGAACATCTGAGATTTCAAGGAAACCTGAAGGTGGGGAGTGAGATCTCTTGGTTCTCATGAAAAACCGAGGTTTGACCCTAACATTGGAACCAGGACCACCCTGTCTGGAAAGAAGGTTAGGAAAGGTTCTTTGGCTCCTAGAACCTGAATTTCGAACACCCTCTTCGCCGAGGTGACGGCCACTAAAAAGGCAGTTTTAATGGTAAGCTCTCTGATGGAAAGTGACTTGTCAAGATGAGAGAAAAAATCCAAAACAAGAGGCAGGTCCCATTTAGGGAATCTGGGCTTCCTTTGGGGTCTCAGTCTCACTGCTCCTTTAAAGAATTGTTGAATAAGGGCGTGTTTGGCCCATGACACCCCCGTGAATGCGGATATAGCTGACACCTGAACCCGAAGGGAACTAACCGACAAGGGTAAATCCAGACCTGATTGCAGGAAACTCAAGATGTCTTGCACTGCAGGGGAGCCGCATGAATTGGCTCTGGAAGACATATGGGACGAGAATTTAGCCCAAATCCGCTCATACACTTTATTAGTGCTTCGCCTCCTTGCACTTAGGAGAGTGGGGATAGCTTCCTTGGGACATCCTAGTGCTTCCAACCTTCCCCTCTCAAAAACCAAGCCCTCAACTGTAGGTGAGCTGGACACGGGTGGAGAATTGTGCCCTGGGAGAGCAGATCCCGTCTGGCCGGAAGAGGAACTGGTTCTTGGAAGCTGTGAAGAGATAGGAGAGGAAACCACGGCCTGTTGGGCCAGTGAGGAATTATCGCTATTATCTCCACCTCTTCCCATCTGAGTCTCCTCAGGAATTGAAAGATGATCGGAGTTGGAGGGAAGGCATATGCCGCGTGGAACCACCAATGCTCTGTTAGTGTGTCTATCCCGTAGGCCTGCGGATCCCTGAACCACGAGTAGTACCTCGTTAGCTTCCTGTTGTATTGGGAGGCAGAGAGATCAACTTCTGGAGAGATCCACAAGGTTACGATCCATTTGAACACATCCTCGTGAAGAGCCCACTCGTTGTCCAAGTGGACTCTTGAGAGAAAATCCGCTTGGACATTGAGAACCCTGGGTACATAGGTTGCCGTCAAGTTGGCCAGATTCTTCTGCGCCCAACGCATGATTGGTTCTACCTCTAGCAGCAGAGATCGACTTCTGGTGCCCCCCTGCTTCCTTATGTAGGCAACAGCTGTCGTGTTGTCCAATCTGAGAACTACAGATGTTCCTGTTATCAAATGAGGGAAGGCCACCAGTGCTAGAAAGGCTGCACGTAACTCTAGGACATTTGACACTATTCCCCGAGAAGGGAAGTCCCAAATGCCCTGAGCCACCTCCGTCAGACAATGAGCCCCCCAACCTCTGTTGCTGGCGTCTGACGTTACCGTGATCCACTTGATTGGAAGAATGGAATGGCAATTTAGCAGGTTCTCCCGTTGAAGCCACCAGAAGAGGGAACCCCTCATGACTTGAGTGATAGGAATAGGTTGGACTTTGCCTCCCGACCACTGATGAAGAAAACCCTTCTGAAAGGGACGCATTCTCCATTGTGCCCACTTCACCATCGGTATTGTGGACACCATGGTGCCTATGATCTTCAGACAATGAAGAGCGCGGAGATGAGAAGATGCGAGAGCCAGGCGGATCCTGTCTCGAACTATTGTAACCTTCTCCTCGGGCAGAGAGATGGTACCTCTTACTGTGTCGAAGAAAGCTCAGAGGAGCACGAGAGACTGCGAAGGTTCCAACTGGCTCTTCTCCACATTCAGGAGCCATCCGAATTCCTTGAGAGTTGAGATGGTCTGATCCCTGTGTTCTACGAGACGATCTCTGTCCTGAGCCAGAAGGAGTAGATCGTCTAAGTAGTGATGGATCCAGATTCCTCTGATCCTTAACAGAGCCACGATTGCCAACAGGACCTTCGAGAAGGTACGTGGAGAAGTTGACAGACCGAAGGGAAGGCATGTGAATTGTAAGTGAAGTTGGCCTATGGAGAACTGGAGAAATTGTTGAAAGTCTGTTGCCACAGGAACGTGGAAGTAGGCGTCTTTGAGGTCTATGGA
This sequence comes from Lithobates sylvaticus, assembly GCA_028564925.1. Lineage (NCBI taxonomy): Eukaryota > Metazoa > Chordata > Amphibia > Anura > Ranidae > Lithobates > Lithobates sylvaticus. Next base: position 316,470,210 of record CM053027.1, read on the forward strand.
GACCATCCAGTCCCCTGGCTGCACTGACTGTTGGATCGTGGACAGAGTCTCCATCTTGAACCTCTCCTTTTTTATGAAGCGATTTAGATGCGTCAGGTCTATTACGGGTCTCCATGCACCGCTCTTCTTCTGGACCAAGAAAAGAGGGGAATACATTCCCATACCACGTTGCTCGACTGGCACGGGAATAGCGGCGCCTTGTTCCAGCAAAGATCTTACGTAGGCTGATAGTATTTGCCTTTTTCCTTCTGACGTTGGAATGGATGTGGGGACACACTTGAGCTTGGGGACACTGCTGAATGTCCAAGTGTGTTCTGAAGAGACCGTCCTGACGGTCCAAAAATCTTGGATCGAGGCCACCCAGACTAGCCGAAAATGGAGCAGACGAGCTCCCACCTGGCCCGTCTGGGCGGGCTCGATCTCAAAAGGACTTGGTCGGTTCCTTCTCACCCGTCAAACTGCTTTTTGTAGCCTTTTTGAACGATGATTGTCTGGACCTCCAAGATCTGGAAAATTCCCGTCCAGGCCTATAACTGCGCGCCTCCCTGGCACGATCTTGATTCTGCTTCCTTGGAAACGGTCTTCTTTGGTTTTGCAGGCGCCTGTCTTGGGAAAGAAACCCTGACTTACCCCCAGTGGCCCGAGTTATAGCACTATCCAACTTATTCCCAAAAAGTGACGAACCGTCAAAGGGAATCCGGCACCACACCTGTTTTGATGCAGGGTCGGCTAGCCAAGGACGGAGCCACAGGGCACGCTTGGCAGTCACTGAAGATAGCATAACTTGAGCTACCAGCCGAATAATGTCAATTGAGGCCTCCCCCAAGAAAGCCGAAGCCAGCCTCAGTTCCTGGATAGGTGAACTTTTGGCTAGATCTTCTGATACACCTCTAAGTGTCTCGTCGACATTGTCAGACCAGACCTCCATCGCTCTAGACAAGGCAGCCAGAGCCAGGGCTGGCTTACAAGCCATGCCTGCCGTGAGGTAGACCCGCTTCAGGTCAGAGTCTATCCTTCTATCCAGAGCGTCTTTGAAGGAGACTGTGTCCTCTAAAGGAAGGGTCACGTGTCTGACCAACCTCATTACTGCCGCATCCACCAGAGGGGATGATTCTAACTGCTTTACTTCATCTTCTTTGAATGGGTAAAGTCTCTGAATTTTGGAAAGGAGAGAGTTCTTCTTCTCTACTGTTCCCCACTCTTCTGTGATAACTTCTCCTAATTCCGACAGAAAAGGAAAGCTGATACGCTCTTTCTTCAATTGCTTGAAAAATTTTCTCTGCTTCGCCGGAGCCGCCACTGGCTCTTCCCAATTCAAAGTTTCCTTGATAGCTTTGACCAAAGGAGGGAGCAGAGAGAAGTCAAAACCGGAACCAGCCTCATCTTCCTCAGATTCACTATCTGAGAGGACAGCGGATGGATGGCTCGGTAATGATGATTCCCAAGTGTCCTGAGCCTTAGCATCCCTCCCTGGAGATCTTGGCGACTCTATGGGAGACATATGGGGGGCCTCCAACTTCTTTAGACTGTCCTTGACCATCTTCTCAACCAGAGATTTTAATTGTTGGTCGGAGTCACTCTTTTCGCCAGTTGCCTTCACATAACAGGCATCACAAAGGGACTTGTCTACAGGGACCTGAGCCCTACACCCCCAGCATAATCCTTCTGAATGACTGGAGCGAGCCGTGGAAGGTCGGGATGGTTCCCGGCTACGGTGACTAGATCTCGCAGGAGAACCATGGTGTCTGGATCTGGAAGAGGAGTGCTGGCGGTGGGACTTTGATGAATCACTTCCTCTGTGAGAACTCCGGTGTTGGGTAGACCTAGAAGGGCTGACAAAAGAGAAAAAACAGATCCAACCATGTCAGTGGAACAACACATATAATGATGTTCCACCATCCCCCCTCCCCCAGCAGGCATCCCAAGGGAATACCCCCCCCCCAAATACCTGCTGCGAGAGGGCTGGCCACTAGCAGGCGGTGACGGATCCAGTGATCTGGAAGGGCCCATTATAGCTGCAAGCAGAACGATCCCGTTTTTAAAAAAAATAAAAAAAAATAAAACAGCCATAAAAGAAAACAGGTAGCAGCACATCCCCTAAAGATTCCCTACCTTTTCCAGAAAAAACGGGGTCTCAGGAGTACTTCTACAAGCTTACAGGCATTCCAAAAGCCTGTAAGCTATTTTTTCCTTTTTAAATCTGCCGCCTATTGTGGTGTCATCAACGCAGCAGCCACGACGCTAGTGCGCATGTGCGAGTACCGCTACGCGCATGCGCGAACCAAGCCTCGTTCTCGCGCCGGCCCCGAGCATGCGCAGAACGACCGTGCGGCGAACGAGGAAGGAACTCGGCGGCTGGAACGCAGAAGGAACCAATCGCCATGATAGCCAGACACACCGCACCAGCGGTGTATGGGGACACAGGAAAAAAGGGAAACAAACAGGCCAAATACAGACTAAAAAAACGGCTGCCGTGAAAAAAGCATAGAAACAACTCACCCCTCCTGCGATCGATCACCTGGCCGAAGGTAAGCCACAAACATACCTGCCAGACTTGTGGGGAGTCAGTCACCTGCTAGTAGCTAGGATAATGACCATAACACGGTTTTGCCTTGTCAGTGACCAGGAATACACCTCTTCAGCGCCTCTTCCATATGCCCCTTTCCATAGTAGCTAGAGCTTATTGGAAATGTGCGACTCCGAGTCGCTCGGCCAGTCCTTATCGCAGGAGGAAAAAAAACGATAATCTTCGGGTAGAAAGACATATTATAGGTCCTTCGGAGGAGGACAAAAAAAGAACACGGCCTCTGGCAGGGAGCAAAGATTTATGGGAGTAGCGTCCTATAGGGTAGTGGAGGCGGGACTAAACCCACACGTTGGCTGCCATGGAGTCTGTCAGGAAATGCTGAAATTTTTTTTTTTAAAAGTCAGCAGCTACAAACACTTTAGCTGCTGACTTTTAATAAGCACACTTACCTGTCCAGGGTGCCCGCAATGTCGCCCGCCCGAGGCCGACCCGTCCCTCGGCTCTCGGGTCCCGGTGCCTCCATTCGAACTAAGAGAAACAGGCAGTGAAGCCTTGCGGCTTCACTGCTTGTTTCCTACTGCGCATGCGCGAGTCGCGCAGAGCTTTGTGAATGGCCGGCTGTGTTCTGGGACACACACAGTCCCCAGAAGACAACGCGAGGAGAAGACTGAAGATCACCGCGGTGTAGGAAGTGGCCGATTAGGACGACCTGCCTAGCAAGAGCCATTTCTGGTAAGTAAAAAAAAGTTTTGTTTAATTTTTATTTTCTTTTTTTTTTTTTTTTTTTTTTTTTCTTTTTTTTTTTTTTTTTTTTTTCTTTTTTTTTTATTTTTTTTTTCATTTTTTTTTTCATTTTTTTCTTCATTTTTTTTTTTAAAAAAAATTCATTTTTTGTTGTTCATTTTTTTGTTCATTTTTTTTCCAGATTTTTAGGAACTTTATGTAATTTCGTTTTTTAGGGTGGCCCTCCGCTTTAAGGTGAAAAAACTTCTGTTTTACTTACCTGAGCCCTGTATTTCACTTGGCAGCGACGCGCTGTCCCTCTCTGCACGGGGTCCCAGCTCTTGATTGGATAGATTGATAGCAGCGCAGCCATTGGCTCCCACTGCTGTCAATCAAATTCAATGACGCGGGTGCCTGGGCGGTGGGGCCGAGTCCGGCATTCGTGCCTATGGACGCCGAATGCTGGACTCGGGAGCGTGCCCGGCGCGCCCGCAAGGTGACCCCCCCGGGAGAGCGCTTCTCCTAGGGGGTTATCTGATAAGTGGAGGAGCCGCAAGAGCCGTCGGGGGACCCCAGAAGTCGAGGATCGGGGTCACTCTGTGCAAAGCGAGCTGCACAGAGCATGTATAAATGTCACTGGTTCCAAAAAAGTGTCAAAAGTGTCCATTCTGTTGGCCGCAATGTCGCAGTCCTGCTAAAAATCGATGATCACCGCCATAACTAGTAAAAAAAATAAAAAGAATAAAAATGCCATAAATCTATCCCCTATTTTGTAGATGCTATAACTTTTGCGCAAACCAATCGTATATTACGATATTACGCCTATTGCGATTTTTTTTGGGGGGGGGGGTATTTATTATAGCAAAAAGTAAAAAATATTGTTTTGTTTTTTTTTTTTAAATTGTCGGTCTTTTTTTTTGTTTATAGCGCAAAAAACAAAAACCACATAGGGGATCAAATACCACCAAAAGAAAGCACTATTTATGGGGAAAAAAAGGACATACATTTTGTTTGGGTACAACGCCGCACGTCCGCACAATTGTCAGTTAAAGCGACGCATGGCCTGGTCATTAAGGGGGGAAATCTTGGGCTGAAGTGTTTAATTAAAAGTCTTAAAAATTGTTTCAAGGGCTCCATATTGTTAAAAAAAAGTTGAAAAATACTTCTTTACAGAAAAGATATGCATGAATGCAGCTACTCAGCCCCACTTTGATAATACAAGACTGCAGCGTTACCGATACGTCAGCATTAGCACCTGGGTGCTTATGGAGAAGCTCCACCCCAAACGGAATATGTGTCCATTCAAGTTCTGTTAGGATAAACAAATATTTACTTCTATTTGTGATATTAGCTGTTGTTTCATAATGACAGTTGTCAATTTTTAACAAGGAAAATCAGAAAGCCTTTTGCAGATGTATTGCCAGTAGCACTTAGGGGTTCAGTTCAGAACAGCTGTTAGAGGGATCTCAAGTTAAAAAAATTGTTTTGTGTTTTCCTGGAGATACACGAAATACACAAAGTTTCAAAGCATGTTTTGTACTTTCTCCTTAGCTCCAACCCCCTCTCTCGCAGTCTCTGCCTCAATCTTAACAAGGCACAACCTGTTCAGGTATTTCTTGGACACACCTCGGTAAGACCTAAGCAAGTCAGCACATTGAGACTCTGGCAGCTGAGTTAGATCCAGGTCTGTCAGGACCTTTTTTCCACTGACATACAGGTAGGATTCCTTCTATTAACAATTTCTCTTATAGAACTGTGTAACTTTGAGCCTAGAACACACAAAAACAATGAGGATTTCATGGGAAACCCTTGCTTTAGTGCTTCTGCTCTTCGTTGTATAACAGGTACAAAGTGTAACTTGCTCTCAAAGTAACTTTGCTGCTCCTTGTTCAGTTCCTTATCCTTTCACCTGATCTCTGTACCTTTTACTATTCACAACGCTATTTTTTTTTACTTGTATTTGTAATGCATAGCATACTTACTTACACAAATGTAACTTGCCTTATTTGAAATCAACTACACAACTTTTTTTGTGTAACCCCAGAGCTGTTCCCAAGCACAAATCATTTTCCAATTCATTATGTAACAGTGAAAGGAAAAATAGACAAGAACAAAATCATGTGAAATCCAATGGATCCATATGAAATGTAAAATAGGTGTATATATATATATATATATATATATATATAGTATATTTTCCTTTGAAGAAAAAAACTGATTTATATGTAACAATATAGATGACAAAGGACAATAGAGGTATAGAAGTACAGCATAGAGAACAAAAGAGAGGCAGAAATATCATACATGACTATAGAACATACATATAGACTATAGACAGAACCAGAGCCTTCCCATTGTCTCCGTCGCTGTCCCTCACAAAGACAATTTTTTCAGTGCTCGTGTTTTCCCATGCCGATTCTTATTAAGATGAAAACAATTGTATGTTCACTTCTGTGGTCAACAGAATACTTTTTGTAATAGTTGGTTGTGCTTTGGGAGAGCTGTAGTTAGCTATTCGTGTTTGGCCAAATATTAAAATGTAGTTCTGATTGCACTTTCTTTATAAACCAGATTCGATTATGGCAGTGTTGGCACATCAAAAATAACGATTCCTGTCTCTGCGTAAAAGACTTTAGGATCGCTTAACTATGTAAAGAGTAAGGGCATTATATTGCTGTGAATTAACTAAACAGCATAATATTTATTGCCCTATTTATAGACATTGGAATTCCCCACAAAATTAGACGTTGGGTAGAAAAATGCAGACTAGCTTGCTTAGCTTATTTGCCACACAACACCACATAGGACAAAACATAAACGGTAATGGTAAAACAAGATAGTTATACAGTATCTCACTAAAGTGAGTATACCCCTCACATTTTTGTAAATATTTTATTTTCATGTGACAACACTGAAGAAATTACACTTTGCTACAATGTAAAGTAGTGAGTGTACAGCTTGTATAACAGTGTAAATTTGCTGTCCCCTCAAAATAACTATATATATATATATCTATATATCTATATATCTATATAGATATATATATATATATATATATATATAGATATATAGATATATAGATATATAGATATATATATATATTATATAATTGTCTTTAAAGCAAATAGGTGGAGCTTTAGTCTCCTTTTACATTTTAATGATGTTGGAACCATTTAGATGGCTATACAAATGTGGAATCACAGGGTGTTTTTCATTACAATAAGTGTTTGTTTTTGGGAAATCATATTTGGGAGAGTTGGAAGCTAGTAATAAAATATATATTTTTTTTTTTTTTTTTTACATCCCATTCTGTACTGGTGCTGTTATCCCAAGTTCTTATGGCTAATATTTGTGCATAATACATTTCCTGCAAGGCATGCGATTGTGGTAACCAAACCAATTCTGCACCTTTTTTGACGAGTGTCGATGTAACTATGAGTTTGCACACACAAGTACACAGTAACTGTACATCTGGGACACTATTCCTAAAATGTATCTAAATGTGTGTGTGCATATATATATATATATATATATATATATATATATACTAAGGACAGATTGCATTATATAAAATAAATGAACTATAGCATTTTTGATAATTCAAATATTTTTATCCTCACTAGAAAAAAAAATTATAAGTAGCAACAGAGTAATGAGATCATGTATGTGTTCTCTTCTTGTAAGTATGTTGACAGTGTTGTACTGGCAGCGTTGCCAAATCAATACATCTGCCATCCACGTTGAACTGTTTTGTTGACTAGAATCTATCCCTATGACACAAAAATATATTTTTTTTATTGCAGGGGCAAATAGTCTACCATGTGTACACTAACACATTCATTTTTATGTACTGCAACACATTGTGTTAAAGCAGCATATTTATTTTGAATGGTCTTTTAATACACCTCACTGTGTGGAAAAAACTACACAGCTGTGTGTAAAGTCTACTGTATATTTGCATTGGGGATGCTATGTAGAATGAACGTGCCTGTAAAGACAAGGGTTTTAGTGCACATTCCTGCAACACAAGGTTGTTAATCCCACAGAGGCCAGGGAGGCCTAAATGTAGGTTCCAGTTATAGTTTTTGTAAGCTCATTAGCTCCTGGAATTAGCCCACACTTGGCCTAAAATCCAACCCAAACCAAATGTGGTGCAAGTTAAATGTTTTAATAGCAGAAATGTTGTAGATACAAATTTTGATATGGACTTCTTGCCAATTAAAACAGGGGATATCTTACAGTACATCTGTTCATTTCGATTGCCTAATGTTACAATGTTGCCAGCTACCAAAGGCCAACAAAATGCTGGTTTCTAATATCCGTTTATTGGGACAGGAAACTTTTATTATTATCTAGAGGCTATGAGCATATTGCCAGAAATATCACTGACATTTTGTCCAGCATTTCCTCCGGAACTGCTATGCTTATAAATTATCATAAGATATGTGTACATCTGTGTCATATTCTGTAAAAATAATATATACATAAAGAAGGACAGTTTCCTTTAGATCATGTTTATCCTTTTATAAATGTTAATAAAACATGCTTATGCTTTTATTCCGCTTCACTGTACAATCCTGTGCTAATTAACCACTTTCCGCATGGCCTATTGTAAAATGACAGCTGGTGGGGGGGGGACTTTCTAATCCTGGATGGACATCCTCCAGGAATGTGCCTAATGCGCATTCTAATGACCCAGCGGAAGAAAGATTGTTGTACCAGGCCGATCACGGTACCATGTGATCACTGTGACCAATCACGGTGATCACATTTTAATAGTACACAATGGCTTTCATTTATAGCCATTTATTGTGTACCATTGTGATCTCTGTGATTGGTCACAGTGATCACATGGTACAGGGGCCAATCATACATGATTACTTAAAACAGTGATCAGATCATCATTGTGTTAAGCATTGTTTTTTAAATCAATAAAAGCTTTATTAAAGTAATAAAACACAGAACAGAAATAGAAAACAATTAAGATAAGTAATGCCAAGACTGCCTCATAGATACAATTGAGCATCTGTAGACACATCACAATATATAAAAATGCAATTGGCTGGGTGCTGATGACCAATATCGTTGGTCAGTTTAGGTGGCAGGTTACCAACTCACCTAATTAGGTTGAGTTCCTTATCAAGGCAGGAGAAGCAGTCAAAATAAAAGGGAAGTGGGAATAGGACCCAAGGTGTCCTTGCCTTCAATGAAGGAAAAGGAATAAACTGCGGTTTAACCTGATATATCTTTATTAGAACGATTGGTAGAAAAAGTGTATCAGGTTAAACCCCAGTTTGTTCCTTTTCCTTCATTGAAGGCAAGGACTCCTTATCCCACTTCCCTTTTATTTTGACTACTGATATTGGGTACCGAAGATTTTCCTTGGACATTGGAGATAATCACTCAGACCTACATGTATTATATATATTCATAATTGCAAGAAATTGTATGTGTTTGTTTTGTTCACGTGTTTTATACCAATCATCACGTGTGTGATTGATTTTTTTAGAAATTTTTCCATAAATATTAGTATTTTACCCTACTCTTGTAGTGTTGTTGCCATATAATGTCCAAACCAGGGAGTAATTCCTTCCTATTTTGAATGCTTCTCCTGTCTTGATAAGAAACTCCACCTAATTAGGTGAGTCGGTAACCTGCCACCTGGATTGACCAATGATATTGGTCATCAGGACCCCGCCAATTGCATTTTTATATAGTGTGATCTGTATGCCCTTTTGGTCCTTTGGTGGGGATTTTTTTGACATTAGAAAGCTTTATAGGAGGATTGCACCTATTACTGCTGTCGATCCAACTGCTCAGATAGATACGTGTACACTGATGGCGTTTGTATTTGGAGACGACATAGAGGAGGAAATCAGACTGACTTTCAGCGACAGAGGGGAAGAATCCACTCCCTCTGCGGATGAGTCAATAAAAAATGTATTTAAACTACATAAAAAGCTTACAATAAAACAACTAAACAGGAAACGGGATATTCTATCTATAAAATCCTACATTGCTAAAGGTTTAATCCCCCAAGGTTTATGCAAGTGTGTCATTCCAGCAGAACATCTGCACAAGGAACGTTTTTTAACCAAATGGAAGCAGAAATGTATTGATCATGGTAAAAGTGTGGGCGATGACCAACCTACCCCTACTCCTTCTAGCCCATGGAAACGAGATGCCAACCTACTTATAAAATCGACAAAAATGCCCTCTTTCCCTAAAAATAGATGGTTGGGGGTCTTTTTAGACCTCGTTCAAGATGATCTTACCTAGGTGAATTGGCAAAGAGGAAGAAAAGACAACCTGGACCCAGAACAACACCGGGCCTTACGAAAGCTGAAGCAGGCACCAAATCTGGTCATCAAGAAAAGCGACAATGGGGGTTATGTGGTATTACTCTCAACAGAATACTATGAAAACTAGATAAAAAGGCAATTAAATGACCTATCCACCTATGAAAAACTTTCTGCTAACCCCTTTACCTCCATAATTAATTAACTAAACTTTAAACTTATGCTTGCGCAGCAAGCCAGCCTTTTTTTGTTCTAGGAATGAGTATGAGTACCTGAAAGTAAAGGCGTTTAATACTTCTACCATCTACAGAATTTCTAAAGTCCACAAATTCTTGACAAACCCGCCAGGTAGGCCAATTGTTTCAGCAGTGAAGGGTTCTTTTGGAGAGGATTGGAAGATACCTAGATGCCCTACTGAAAAAAATGGTCTTTGAGTTACCCTCATACGTCAGAGACACACTCTTGACGTGTATTAGCAAAAATTTAAGAAGTTACTGTATCTCTTGAACTCTCCTGATGGGCATTGATGTAGAGTCTCTTTGTACATCCATACCCCATGTATTGAGTTTGGTAGCGGTAGCAAACTTTCTCGACCAGTAATTTCCACTTATGGGGGCTCAGAATGAGTTCATTCTTGATATGCTACAATTTGCCTTGAGCAATAATTGCTTTAAATTTCTGGGCATTTACTACAGAGAAATACATGGTTCCTCCATCTGTTTTTCATCACCCTTTAGCCCTCACCCTGTCTCCACAAACCGGAAGTCCGCAAACAACTGGAAACCGGAAGTAAACGGCCAGACGGCCCCATGCCGTTTTTGAGTGGATGACACCTTGTTTGTTTCACCAGGACTAGGAATACAAAGATTTGCAACCCTGCATACCCACAGACCCCTGCAAAGGACTCTGGGTTCACCACCTTGTCCCTGCAATCAAGGACCAATTCAATATCATCCACATAGTAAGTCTTTTTCAAGCTGGTATACCCAGCAAGCGATCACAACCTGAACACCTTTTGCGGCTTTGTGCTTTGACTCAGCTGACTATATCCTTCTACTTAACTCCCATGTGGTACTATCTTAAATCTTTTATGGAAACATGGTGCTGAATAATTAAAAAGCTTACTGCAGATCTGTTCCTCCTAGACTCAAGTCACATTGCTACATCACCACGTGCTGCATTCTACTGCTGTACCATTTCTATGACTGATAGTGCTACACCAAGAAACCAAACCCGCCTCGTTCGTTACCTGACAGGGACACCTTCCAGCCCAAAAATGCATTTATTTGTCTGTGATGATCAATGCCTTTTTAATACTGTAGATACCAAATGCAGCAGCTTTAAAGGCAAACAGGGAGTCTGGAAGTCCATGGTTAAGCACAATATGGATATCGGTCTATGCTACAAAGGTTTTCCAAAACTCACCTTGCCTGATGTACATAAGCATTATGTGTTAAGTCACACTAAACGACTTGAGGTGATTTACACGTGTGGATGACTTGGATATGGCTGAGCTCATGGGCATGTTTTTAAGTGACAATGTTGTCAGTTTTTACCATGTGTAATTTTCTATTGTTTATGCTTTCCTTTCAATGATACAATTTTTCTACCAATTGTTTTAATAAAGATATATCGGGTTAAACCGCAGTTTGTTCCTTTTCCTTCATTGAAGGCAAGGGCCCCTTGCATCCTTAGACACAACATATGTCACTCAATAAGCATATCAGTCCCACCTAGCTATACAAAAGTTGTGATAAGCATTGTGGGTCACCTCCTCAGAGAAGTACAGGGTCACTATGGTGACACTGTGTATTGCTTTGGTCACAGTATGTAAAAAAAAAAAAAAAACACTGTAAGAGCCCTTTCACCCTAACAGCGCGGCTGCTAGTTTTAGTGGCGCTTTACCGTCGTTTTAGCGGTGCTAGCTGTCGAAGAAAGGGTTAAATGCATCCAAAAAGCACCGCTGCCAAAGCGCTTTGCAGGCGCTTTGCAGGCGCTTCAGCAGCGGTGCCCATTGAATCCAATGGGCAGGGGCGGTGAAGGAGCGGTGTTTTTAACTTTTTCTAACGTCCTGCAAATTCACTGCTGCAGTACTTTCACACTGGGGCTGCAGGGGAGGCTTTTTTTAGGCGCTTTATAGGTGCTATCTTTAGCCCTTTAGCGCCTGAAAAACACCTCCAGTGTGAAAGGGGTCTAAAAAAATATATTTGTGTAAAAAAAAAAGTATTTAACCACTTCAGCCCCGGAAGTTTTGGGTGCTCAATGACCAGGCCATTTTTTGCGATACGGCACTGCGTCGCTTTAACTGACAATTGCGCGGTCGAGCGACACTGTACCCAAAATTGACATTCTTTTTTTCCCCCACAAATAGAGCTTTCTAATGATGGTATTTGATCATCTCTGCGGTTTTTATTTTTTGCACTATAAACAAAAACAGAGCGACAATTTTGAAAAAAACACAATATTTTGTACTTTTTGCTATAATAAATATCCCCAAGCTAATTTTTTCCTCAGTTTAGGCCAATATGTATTATTTTACATATTTTTGGTAATAAAAATCGCAATAAGTGTCTATTGATTGGTTTGCGCAAAAGTTATGGCATCTACAAAATAGGGGAAAGATTTATGGCATTTTTTATTATTATTTTTTTTCCAGTAATGACGGTGATCAGCGATTTTTTTTTTATTGGGACTGCGGCATTATGGCGGACAGATCGGACACTTTTGACACAATTTTGGGACCATTGACATTCATACAGCGATCAGTGCTATAAAAATGCACTGATTACTGTGGAAATGTCACTGGCAGGGAAGGGGTTAACATTAGGGAGCGATCAAGGGGTTAACTGTGTTCCCTCATGTGTGTTCTAACTGTAGGGGGATGGGACTGACTAGAGGAGATGACAGATCGTTGTTCTTAGCCACGATCTGTCTCTCCTCACAGAACAAGGATTTGTGTGTATACACACACACGTCCCTGTTCTGGCTCTCGTGGCCGCGACAGCGACCGCCGGCCATGCGCATCGGCACCCCCGCAGTGCAGCGGGCGCACGTGCCTGCTATCCCCAATTAAAGGGCCGACGTACAGCTACAATGGTTTGCGGGAATGTCCCGACCTGCCGCAGTATAATGACGACGGCTGGTCAGCAAGCAGTTAAAAAATGCAGAAAAAAGTAATTTTTTTCTTTTTACATACTGTCACCAGACAGTGTCCCTGATCACTGCCACCCCAGTCATATGATGATGCTGTACTGCTCTGGTGGCATGTCAGTATGTAAAAAAAAGATTGTGAAAAAAATGCATTTAATTTCTTAATTTTTCACAATATTGTGACCAAAAATTACAACCTCAAAAAACTCCCTTATTAAATACATTGGGCTGCCTACTTCCAAAAAAGGGGACATTTGGGGGTTGTTTGTACTGTTCTGGTATTTTAGGGCCTCTAGAAATTAGCTAGGCCATCAGTGCTGTACATCAGGATTGATCAATTTTCAGATATACTGTATATACCATGGTTTTGTAAATACTATAGCTTTCACGCAGACTAAATAAAATAAACTGATTTGGGTTATTTTTACCAAAGAAATGTAGCAGAATAAATTTTGGCCTAAATTTATGAAAGATTTGCAAAATTTTATAACAGAAATGAAGAATTGTTAATTGTTGGTATTTTTTTGCTTATATAGCAAAAACTAAAAACCCCAGTGATGATTAAATACCAACAAAATAAATCTGTTTTAAAAAAATGATAAAAATATAATTTGGGTAGTGTTGCATGACTGAGTAATTAGCATTCAAAGTGTGACAGCGCTGAAAGCTGAAAATTTACCTGGGCAGGAAGGGGGTAAAAGTTAGACATGTGCAGAATGAAAAAATTTGTTTAGTTTTGTTTCGTTATTTACATAAATTAATTTAGTTAAATTTGTTTAAAGCGGGGTTCCACTGCCTTCAAGGTTTTTTTTTTTTGGGGGCATTTAAAAACGAATTAGCGTTTAAATAGGTTACTCACATGTTCCGTTTTTTGTTCTTTGCCCATTGCTTTTTGGCAATAAAAGACTGCTTTATAAAAAAGATCTACAACGTTTCCATCTTGCCTGTGGGCATGTGAAGCCCACCGGCATTCGCTTCCAGGCTTCTATGACGTAAATCTCCCAGCATGCAACGGTTGTTCTAGCTCCGATCTCGCGCAGTAAGGGAGCATCGGAGCGCCGTCAACAGCTTTGGTTGCCATCATAACGGGCGGCGGCGTCGGAAGTCCCACCCCGTTGTGATGGCAATCGCGCGATAACTCGAGACAGTGCGGAACAAAAGGAAGTGACAGAACAGCCGCAGCAACCCCGCCCATATCTGCAATACCGATATTTAGAACACATAGAGCATAGTCGGGAGATATTGTCTCTAAATCGGGTGGAGCTCCGCTTTAATTCCTTTTTGGGATTCGTTTTGTTTATTCGTTTTCGAATCGATTCGAAAGGTTTTCAAATCAATTTAGAATAGTTTTGGAATTTGAAATGTTTTCGAATCAAATTCGAATAGTTTTTGAATTCAAATCGTTTTCCAATTTCCAGAAATAATCAAATAGAATAGAAAATAAGGGAATAGACTAGAAAAAAAAAATAATAAATGTTTTCGATTCTATTCCTTTATTTTATA